>CM042692.1:454997317-455346064 GCA_023614405.1 Avena insularis
TAATTCTATAATTTACAGAGTCTACAGTATAGAGGATAGAATACCTCATCTAAAAGCATAAGAAATACCCAAAAATAATTTATAGAACAAATTTTTATGAGCAAAATACTCCTAAAAAGGTTCTGTCTATAATTCCATTTTTCTAGAGGCAAAAGTGTGAAATAAGGCCTCCATAATAAAGGTCTCATTTTTATGAATCCATAGACACCAAATTTGCATTTTTCTGATTTGTGGATCAAAGGCTATTGAATTTCTAAATTTAATACTAAATCTGTCTATTTTCTAATTAAACAGAAATAGTCTGGCTTCGTGGCGCTTTCTTATTGGTTGGTACCGGTTCGGTCGGATCGACTGCTGCGAGCCGTCAGATTTAAGTGGCCTCGGACGGATCTGATTAGCCCGTACCCTTTCGATAAGTGATCTAATCCTATCCGTTAAAGTCTGATCGAACGAGGTTCCGGCAGCGACTCTACGAGGGCTGGGAGATCGTGGACACGTACCAGAGGTCAGGGAGGTCGCGGCGGTCTCGATGGAGGTTACGGTGGCGAGGGGGGGGGGTGCTCGGGCTTGGCCTAGATCCTTCGCCGGAGTTGCGGTCGCCGGTGGAACTCTCGGGTCAGCGACGGAGATGCCGACCTGGGGCTCAAATCAACCGGCAAAGAGGTTGACGGCGTGCAAGGCGTCTGCACGACCTAGTAAAGACCAAAAAGGGCGAAACCCTACCTTTTGGGAGAAGGCGATCGACGGCCAGAGGGAGTTGCGGAATTGTCCGTGTCGTCGACCTGGGGCAAAAGAAATCGTGTGGCTCGGTCAGTAGGTGCGCCAGGAGATGGGGAAATAGATGGGACCAAGGGGAGGGCGCCGGGCGGCCTGGGTTCACCGGAATCGTCGCCGGTGTTCGTCGGACTGCGGTGGTTCGAGCTCAGAATTAGGGGAGCCTGGGGGCTCTCTGGGGGTGGCGACTGGGGGAAAATGACGAGGAGGGGGTGAGGATTAAGTAGGAGCATTCATCGGGGAGAATTACTGCGAGAAACGGCCGGAACTCAATCGGCTTGAAAACGGCAGAGAAGGGGGGGTTCGTTCGACGGCGGGGTTGAAGACGACGGGGTGGGGGGTGACGTGGCGTGGGTCCAGTTTGTCAGCGAGAGGGAGTAGAGACGGGGAAGTGAGAAAAGACGAGAAGAGGAGAGGGGGTGGCCCGGGTGGGCTGTGCCTGTTGGGCCAGAGTGGGCCAAATGTGGCTGCTGCTGTTTGAAAATTTTTCCCTCCTTTTCTTTTTCTAATTCATTTTTCTCCAAAACTTTTGATTTAATGATTCAAATTGATTCAAACCAATTTGTGAAAATTTGTAAAAACTCAAACTAGGTTTTTAGGGTATTATAAAACATATTTGCCTACCATTTTAATCCAAGTACTCACTTGGACTTAATATGTAATATTTCCATAACAATTCATAACTTTCATCCATGGCCCAAATTTCACCAAATTTTTGGAGGACATTCTAAATGCAATGCAAAACATGCCATGATGATATGAGTGCAGTGATGATGATTTCAGATGAAATTTTGGGATGTTACAATGTCTCTAATCATCTAACAAAATTTGGACCCAGGTATTCTATTTCTAGAACCCTTGTGACATTTTTGTCAGATGTGCTGTAATGCTTCTCATATTTGTAACCTTTGAGGTTATGTCCAGATGCTTTCATTGGAGCAGAAACACACGTTTGTGACTTATTCTGTCTGATATTGTGATAATTTAAGCAAGCATCAATATATTCTATTGATGGAGCCCCCTAGTGTAGAAATATGAAGAACGAAACCTGAGTTCAGAAGAACTTTTATCCTTTATAGTATAGCTGAAGACGAAGGTACGTGTTTTGGCATAATTGTCTGGACGTTGGCCTTTATATAATGTAAATTGTAGAAAAAATAACAAAAATCTAAGCATACAAACGTCGTAGATGCGCAATGTTTCACGGATTGGAGTATTTGACTCCTGTTATCTTGTCTTGTAGCCGATATCCTCCATCGGAGATTACTTCTGTGACGATATAAGGTCCTTCCTTTGGTGATTTCAGCTTTTAGTGACCATCTTGTTTGATACGAAGGACCAAATCCCCTACGATGAAAGACCTGAGTCATAGTCATCGGTTGTAGTAGTTGTGTAAATTCTGCTGATATATGGTTGCTCTTTGTAGAGCAACGTCGCGAGCCTGATCGAGTGCATCGACATTATCTTCTAGTTCTTCTTGGGATGCTTCTTCATCATATTCTGTAACTCGAGGAGACTCATGAATTACTTCGACTGGGAGGACAGCTTTCGCGCCATGGACTAGAAAGAAAGGTGTTTCTTGTGTCGAATTGCTCGGGGTGGTTGATGACCCATAAGTATAGGGGGTGTATCGTAGTATTTTCGATAAGTAAGAGTGTCGAACCCAACGAGGAGCAGAAGGTTTTGGCAAATGGCTTGGAGCAGGAATTCTCTGTAAATACTTAGCAAACAGATTTTTAGGGTTTTTTGATAATGCAGGTAAATAAAGTACGAGTAAATAAAAGACAATCAGAATAAATGCAGCAAGTGGCACAATCCTTTCTTTAGCAAAGAATAAGCCGGTTGTATTACTTAAGATGACCAAAGGTTCTCGAGGACACATGGGAATATCGTGAAGTGCTTTCGGTTCATATAATTGATTAATCTTCTTTAGTTTGCTAAGTGTTGTGTGGGTGAACCTGTGCTAATGTACTGACCTTCCTAGGACTAATACATACTTGTGATTATACCCCTTGCAAGTATCCGCAAGTACAAGAAACCTAACCACAACTTTAAACTCTAAGACCCTGACGTCCCTTGTGCAATGGTTTCCTAACGGGGGTTCAGGTTTCTGTCACTCCGGCAACCCCTACGATTAGTAGCCAAATACACAATGCATTCCCCTAGGCCCATATAGGTGAAGTGTCATGTAGTCGACGTTCACATGACACCACTAGAAGAAATACACCACAACTTAAATATCAAACCATTGAATCTTTCTCAACACAATTCCATTACTAACAACATGACTTCTCCCATGTCCTCAAGAACAAAACGAACTACTCAGAAGACATCATATGGATCATGATCAGAGATGAAATAATGATATGTAACAATCTGAACATAAACGATAATTCAATGGTTCACTCAATAGCATCAACTACAAGGAGTAATCAACACCGGGAAAGTTTCCCCTAATAACTATGCAAGATTCAACCCAATTGTTACAGCAGTATGAAGTGGTGATGATGGTGCTGGTGGAGATGATGGTGGTGATGACGATGATGATCCCTATGAAGTCCAGCTTGATGGTGGTGTTGATGGCGACGATCTCCCCTCTCCGGGAAGGAATTCCCCTAGGAGAATTCTGTCTGCCGGAGAGATCTTTCTCTCTCGGTGTTTTCCGCCCCGTAGAGGCAGCGGAATCTTTCTGTGGTCGCTCCTCGAGTCTTAGGGTTTCGGGAGGATAATATACGCCAGAGAGGAGAGCCAGGAGTGGACCAGGGCAGCCACACCACCTGGCGGCGCGGCTTGGGGTGGCCCACGCTAGGGGGTGGTGTGGGCCCCCTGTGGCCCATCTCCACTTCCCCTTCTGGCATTCTTCGTCTTCTGGAGAAATAGGATTTTCAATGTATTTTCCCGGATTTTCCGGTCTTCGCAAATTTTTCCTCCAAACAGCACCTTTTCCATCAGAATCCTGACTGCAGCGGTCCATGCTTCAAAAGTCATCAACTATGCAAAAAATAGATGAAATAACATAAGTATCATCTCTTAATATGAAATATATTAATGAATAACAGTAAACTATGATATAGAATAGTGATGCAAAATGGACGTATCAACTCCCCCCCAAGTTTAGACTTCGCTTATCCCCAAGCGAAAACTGAGCTCAATAAACATGACCTTAGGTTTATGGAGTGAAGAGTCGATGAAAGAATATGGACACGAAGCATCACATTCATCAATACACAAATCATAAAACAAGACAACTCACTATTATATAACTTAACTTGTAATACATAAAGGAAACACAATAAAGATGCATAAAGTAAATCATAATTGGTAATGGCAAACTTAGCTCTTGGTCGAAGAATAGTTGACAATTTGCTAGAGTTCACAAATAACTGATTTTCAATGATAGCTTTCAAAGTAGTAGACACTAAGATAAGAGCAATGTGCAAAACAAGTAACATAGGAGACATGATTGAATAAATCATCATATTAATAAATGAAACACAACAAACCAAAATACTGAAGGGGTTCCACGCATAAAAACAATAAATTTTACTCTAAGCCCCTGAACCCCTGAAGCTGCCAGGACCTATCTTTTAGTAATACAGTAACGGGAGGGGATTTTCGCGAACTTACCCTTGAAGACCGAAAAGTGTTGTCAACACTTAGGAGAGCGTGGTTGATGTAGACGAGCCGAAGTCGACCTGAAGGTCGTGATGAAGTCCTTGCGCTCCTTATGGCTCCAACGACTTGAGTGCCTCAAGTGCGACACCTCGCGGGGAGTTACACACGTCCGGTGCCTAACGATGACTCCCGCTTCCCCAATCCAGTAGCAGTTGCGGAAGTAGACCTCCCGGATCCGAATCTCGCAGCGTGACGGCACTCCGCGGTGAAGATGTCTCTCACTCGTGCAGTCCAGACTTGGGACCACGGTCACGAGAGAGAGAGAGGGGAGAGAGAAAATATCAATTGGAGGTCCTCCCAAAAGTGGGGAGACCTTTATTGATTATTGGTGTATTTATCTTGCTAAATACCCCACTATATATAGGGGGAGGAGAGGTACTACATCCCTCAAAGTCCCGGGGTGGGACTAAAGGAGAGGAGGGGGAGGAGGTGGCCGACGGCCACCTAGTGGGGCCCACGCGGGGGGTGGGGGTGGGGCTAGGCCCAGCCGGCCTCCCCTTTGCCCCTTCTCCCTCTCTCCTTTCCCCTAATGGGCCCTCTCCCTCCCGAATTGGCCCATTAAGCCTTTTTGACCATTTAATTGATTTTTCTCTTTATTAAATAATTATGAATAAATGATTAAATCAACATTTAACATTCATTCACATATTATTCAATCTCTGTGGCCATGGAACACCTTCCACCTCCACTCCGGACATCCTCCGGACTTACCGAAACCCTTTCGCTTTTCTCTCTTCTTTTCTTCGATGATTCTACCAATCCTATAAAACACTCTCTAAGCATCATCAAGCCCTTAAGCGTGATACCCCACGGTTCGGGAACACTCCAGACATGGTCGGGACACTCCCGCACCAATGATCGACAGAGGGACCTGGATGGCCATGTGACCCCTCTGCATTCCACGAAGATCTTTCGTCGTTTGAACCGGGACAGTCGTGTCTTATTCCCTTTGTCATTCGATACTTGCATTGCCCGAGATCTGATCAATGACATCACCATGTCGTGTTTAATCTCGTTACTGAACAATGCTACTTAACTCGTTCCGACAAGTGATATCCCCGTGATCTAATCACACGCTGCGCAGCTATTGGATATAACCTCTCCAAGTGGGCCCTTGAGTATCTTCCCGTCACATGGACGGACAAATCCCGGTCTTGACATATATTGCTTCTACGGTTTCCTCCGAATACCTGAACACACCTTTATAACCACCGTTTTACCAGATGGCGTTTGATGCTATCTAAGCACTCTCGGGAGACAGTGATTGATATAGCCTCACGGTCTAAGGAATAGTCTACGAGGATCCATTTCTAATCATCGTAACTTGAACTTCGTGACATGATCGGGTCACGATGTTTAGGTTGGGTATTGGTTCATCATCTCATTCTCGGAATGAGATGACCTCATTTCCAACTGGCATAAATGCCACATGATCAGGAAACTTGATCCTCTGTTGACCAATGAACCAGCGACTAGAGTTTCACTAGGAACCCCTGGTTGTTTGTATATCACACGTGTATTGATGTTTCCACTCAATATAGTTATAGCATGATATAAAACTTAATCATAAACTATATGAAATATGATAATAGTCCTTACTACTATTTGTCTCTAGGGCATATTTCCAACAGTCTCCCACTTGCACTAGAGTACAAATACACTAGCCGCATTTGTTCTCAATCATTGGCACCATATACCCGGTACCCTGAACATGCTTGCTCATGGAAGAGGTTGAGTCTTGGGTCTGTACTTTACAGTCCCAAATCCTTTGCAACTTACTAATGTCACCTCGGTTCATATTAATACTTTATCATCACATGATAGCATCTGCGTGTATGCATCATCGCTATGGCAGCAAAACGAGGCCTGATTCTAGGAGCCTACAATGACGTTGGATCAACCTCGAGGGTTTTCTCATGGGCACTGTGCCCTGGGACACATCATTCTACGTTAAAAGCCAACTAGCCCCGCCATAATATTATACAACACTTTAGATGGTACCCTTATCTATTATTATAAATATATTCATCGAAACACTAGTGCACTCTGTACAACTTTCGATGTTTTGTTCACCTCGCTTCCTACTTGACTTTAATTGGTATCAACAGGAGTTTCCAACATATTCCCTTATAACATAACCCTTTATGTTTTAAGATATGTTATCCTTTATGGATTTGGAAAATATATCCACAGTTCTCTACTAGACACTGCGGACAAAGTTAGCTCAACATTCTGTGATTCGGGCTTAATCACTTTCAAACGTTCCTTATTTGGATCACATATTATGCTAAGTTATCATCATGGTTTACTAAGATAGAACCTATGTCTCAACATAGTGTATGACGATCATCCTTTTCTTTCTTTCAACCATTGATGTTAAATTTAATGCTATTCCTAATTTGGGTTATTAAGGACTGGTTCCTTAATTAACTTCTATTCCGAAACCCCTTTTAGAATCCCTTAAGGAATACTACATAATATCATAATACACATATTATCAATTTCCACATCTTATAAATCATTATTTATAAGTATTTGCGCTTTCATCCTTAACATATTTAAGAATTACTCCTATAAGATCCCACTCAAAATATGTTCCTACATATTTGAATTCGAGACTTATGCTGCTCCCACTTAAAATATGTCAATCACATATTGTTTTAGGAAGACTTACATAGCTCCCACTCAATTATATGCAAATTTCATCTCTCCTTACTATTTTGAACAACTTCAAAAATCTTTTGATCAAATATCAAACTTGGAGATTTACTATGAGATACTAGTACTTTACTAGTTTTAAATCCACTAGACATTTAGCACACATGAATCGAATTCATTTGAATTCATCCAATACTTGAGAAATTGCGCTTTTGTCATTTACCCCTTTTTCCTACTATGGCTTTGAAGTCAGTTGGGAAAATTCCAAGTAACCCCCTTTACTTGTGAAATTCAGCAACGAATTGCTTTCTAATCTCAAGGGAATTTTACTTCTATGATTTCTCATAATTTAGTTTACCATTATTTCCTTTGTAGTTTGTAGGTATGTCATATTCCAAAAATCATGACAAGTGATTCACAAATGTCTCCATACAAGATATGGATTTACATTTTAAATCCTACTTTATGTAGTGAAAAACAATAGTGGAGGGAAAAACACAATGATCAAAATCATTGATTCTTTCCTTCTGTGAAGAGAATCGTTCAGGAACGTTGTCTGTTGCGCTTCTCAACACTCTGATGCATGGTTTTGAATCCTCATCGTATTTTTCACTAATTTCCATTTGCTTCATAATTGAGAAACATCACTAGAAGTGAACTTTCTCAAGAATGTACCAAAATCCAAGCAATACAAGTTTTGCTTTCCTTTTGGTTTCAGCTATGGATTTCGTATTCAAAGTTTCCACTGAATACACTATAAGGACTTATTCACTATTGTTTTGGTTATATCGAATAACCCCAAAACTTTCACGAATTCAAATGGTTTACTACATTCTAATTGAGTGCTAACTATTTCTAACTAATGGTCTCTACATATACACTACAACGATTTATTTGGTGCCTTCTATTTAACCCCCTTTGATATCTAATATCACATTGTGATGCTTTGTATTTTGACGTTTCAAAACACTTTGCATTCCACAATTTCTTTCATGCCATTCTTATAAAGTTGAATTTTATTACTTTGATCAAATCATAGTAATTAGATTCCCTTTTATATTTATACCCTTTGTTGATGAAACACTTTGATCAAATAAAATAGTTTCATATTCATGTTTCCTTTGGTAAACTACTTTACACATTTAAACAATCAATTAATGATAACTACCATTTTCGTTAAAACACAATACATCGAATATGTATTTACTTTTAACAATTCTTTAAACACTTTGTATTCAAGTAATACACGGTGTTCAAGTTATTTTGCCGAACTTAGGCATGATTTATATGTGAAAAGAAATCGAATGACTTTCACATATTATCACATAACTTTGAATTTAAACTATGGTTTCATTCATTAATGAATATATCATTAAGTTGGGTATTTTAAACAAGGCATTTTAATATTTTACAAATGTTCATGCATTATCAATTAGTTTCAAACAACAAGGATAATTCACACATAGTCAAACAAGATATGAACACAAATAAAAATCATTCATAAAAGTGGAACAACTGTTTGTTACAAACTTATATGAATAACCGTCTCATGAAGTGGGAGACACACTAAAGAAGTTCACAATCTCTTGATTACAATAATCATCCTAAAACACAAACTAAATGATAAATGTCGAGGGAGAGTGTCGTCGGCCATCATCATCATGCTCGCCATCAACACGCAATGTCACCTCCTCTCCAGCCAGCACCTCTATGAAGAAGGAGCTGTTTTCATCAAAACAGAACAAGTATCAGATATACTTAACATTGCAATGTGTTTGCAAGATTATAACATTTATAAAATTGTATATCAAATATATACCTTGGTCGTCGATGACTCCAACGACGTTGGGTTCATCTATCACATTTCTAAAATGTGATATGAACTCGAGGAAATCCAGTGTTTCCGTGTCGCCTCTCATAACGCAGATCCTAACTTGTGCTTGGAAGCTTGGAGAAAGCGACCGTAGCACAACTCCCATCGCAAATGAGCTTGAGTACCAGATGTCCAGTTAGTATGCCAGACTCATATACGCATCATAGAGGCGCAATAAGTGCTCATCTAGTGAGGAGCCCTCCTCCATCTTTATGGAGAGGAAGTTCCCCATCAGTTCATACTCCCAAGTGTGCACTTGTTCCATGAAATGTGCTCTCAGATGTGCCATGAACATTCGGGGCTTGAGACTCCCCACCATTGGCCATAGCCCATCCTCCATTCCGAGGCGCATGTCACTGATATAAACGTGGCCATCGCACGACGACGATAACGCAAATCCCGCTGCTCCTGGGTCTCATGAGAATAGGGTGGCTCCAGATACATCTCGCGGGTCATGTAGTCAGCTACATTGTTCTCCCCAAGGACATCAAATAGGCGTATGACCCATGCAGAAAAGTTGGATCCATCTAACTTGAGCTTTTCTCCTTTTAACCAATCGTCGATAGGAAAGGTAATCTTGGGAAGAACCATTTTCTACATTTATAATTGCCAAAGGCATTTAGACTAAGTTTACAATTAAATGAGTTAATAATAACTCCACTCAGAAACACCTATCCCCAAAGAGGGTTCCTAGTGATAGCACGACCCCTATCAGCCACATCTCTCCCGATCATCACGACCATCAATGTGGGTTCAAGGGTGGACGCTAAACGTCGGTCACATCATTCATGTGACTTGTACTCGATCTTTCGACCATCCGCATTTTGAGGCCATGTCTGTACATGCTAGGCTCGCCAACTCAACCTTAGTGTTTTCGCTGTGCAGCATGGCTTGCACCCACTGTATGCGAACGTAGATATGTCTGACACCCAATCATCATGGCCTGCCTCATACCGAAGAACTTTCTTGGTGGTGCACACTAAGGGGGAACGCAATCATTGGTTATTTTAACAGGGATCATCTTATTAGGCTACCGTCGAGTATCTAATACTAGCACACAATAAGATATACAAACAATAACATTGAATATAAATGCTATGTGATATGGTCCTTTACGTCGTGATCTCCATCCGCCGTCACCGGGTTCCGGCGCCAGGGTTCCAGCGTCGTAGACACCAGGGTACCGGTGTCATTCCGGTGTGGCAGTCCGTTACCTTCGTGACTATCTACTACTACGTAACATAAGGTAATCACTTTACCTTTTCCACAACCATATCACAATGTAACGCCCTCCTGCAAAACAAAGTTAGACGCCTCTACTTTATCTTTGCATGTTTTACGTGGCTGAATGGGCTTTCGCACAAGAACCATTCTTACCTATGAACTTTCAGCACAATGTTGATCAAGTAGTTGTCTCTAGTACACCCCTTTCAGGGCCCTCCGTTGCAAATGGTATACCAACTAATGCGAGAGAGATAGACACCCCCCTAAGCCACTTTATACGGTACAAGCCGTATGTCAAGCGTGGACCAGTCTCGCGAATGAACGCGTAAAGTCGGTTGGGGGCCGCTTCATCAAGCATTACTATGGTATACATAAGTACACGTAGGAGGGTAACAACTAAAAGGTCAATGCCCACACGCTACATCTCGTGTGTTCTACCCGTACTAGTATTACTACGCATAGATCTAGCTCTGATACCACTGAAGGGGTTCCGCGCATAAAAACAATAAATTTTACTCTACGCCCCTGAACCCCTGAAGCTGCCAGGACCTATCTATTAGTAATACAGTAACGGGAGGGGCTTTTCGCGAACTTACCCTTGAAGACTGAAAAGCGTTGTCAACGCTCAGGAGAGCGTGGTTGATGTAGACGAGCCGAAGCCGACCTCAAGGTCGTGATGAAGTCCTTGCGCTCCTTCTAGCTCCAATGACTTGAGTGCCTCAAGTGCGACATCTCGCGGGGAGTTACACACATCCGGTGCCTGACGAGGACTCCCGCTTCCCTGATCCAGCAGCAATTGCGGAAGTAGAGCTCCAGGATCCGAATCCGCAAGATCTGACGGCTCATGCAGTGAAGATGTCTCTCGCGCAGTCCAGACTTGGGACCACGGTCACGAGAGAGAGAGGGGGAGAGAGAAAATATCAATTGGAGGTCCTCCCAAAAGTGGGGAAACCTTTATTGATTATTGGTGTATTTATCTTGGCTAAATACCCCACTATATATAGGGGAGGGGAGGTACTACCTCCCTCAAAGTCCCGGGGTGGGACTAAAGGAGAGGAGAGGGGAGGAGGTGGCTGCCGGCCACCTAGTGGGCCCCACGCGGGAGGGGGGGCTAGGCCCAGCCGGCCTCCCCTTTCCCCCTTCTCCCTCTCTCCTTTCCCCTAATGGGCCCTCTCCCTCCGGAATTGGCCCATTAAGCCTTTTTGACCATTTAATTGATTTTTTTCTTTATTAAATAATTATGAATAAATGATTAAATCAACATTTAACATTCATTCACATATTATTCAATCTCCGTGGCCATGGAACACCTTCCACCTCCACTCCCGACATCCTCCGGACTTACCAAAACCCTTCCGGTTTTCTCTCTTCTTTTCTTTAGTGATTCTACCGATCCTATAAACACTCTCTAAGCATCATCAAGCCCTTAAGCGTGATACCCCATGGTTCAGGAACACTCCAGACTTGGTCGGGACACTCCCGCACCAATGATCGACAGAGGGACCTGGATGGCCATGTGACCCCTGTGCGTTCCACGAAGATCTTTCGTCGTTTGAACCGGGACAGTCGTGTCTTATTCCCTTTGTCATTCGATACTTGCATTGCCCGAGATCTGATCAATGACATCACCATGTCGTGTTCAATCTTGTTACTGAACAATGCTACTTAACTCGTTCCGACAAGTGATATCCCCGTGATCTAATCACACGCTGCGCAGCTATTGGATATAACCTCTCCGAGTGGGCCCTTGAGTATCTTGCCATCACATGGATGGACAAATCCTGCTCTTGACATATATTGCCTCTACGGTTTCCTCCGAATACCCGAACACACCTTTATAACCACTGTTTTACCAGATGGCGTTTGATGCTATCTAAGCACTCTCGAGAGACAGTGATTGATATAGCCTCACGGTCTAAGGAATAGTCTACGAGGATCCATTTCTAATCATCGTAACTTGAACTTCGTGACATGATCGGGTCACGATGTTTAGGTTGGGTATTTGTTCATCATCTCATTCTCAGAATGAGATTACCTCATTTCCAACTGGCATAAATGCCACATGATCAGGAAACTTGATCATCTGTTGACCAATGAACCAGCGACTAGAGTTTCACTGGGAACCCCTGGTTGTTTGTATATCACACGTGTATTGATGTTTCCACTCAATACAGTTATAGCATGATATAAAACTTAATCATAAACTATATGAAATATGATAATAATCCTTACTACTATTTGTCTCTAGGGCATATTTCCAACAAATACTTGCTGAGGTAGAAGGGAATGGGTTTACTGACTCAACTAAAAAGTAAAAGAAAGGCCCTTCACAGAGGGAAGCAGGGATTTCAAGTTTCATAAAGAGCATCCAAAAATTATGGTACTTATTAGCTTTCAGCTCTCATTGCCCCTATCATAGGCATCTTTAGGTGATTAAGGTTAAAGTAATCAAATATGAGGATATGCTTGACAAGTTGTAGGTTGAAAATCTCATGTCCCTTGAATACGAGGGCCGCTCCTCATGCTACTCAATTTTAGTCACCGGTAAGTTCTTGTCATAGTAAGTACATGTGTATCATAGAGAACCTCCAACGGGGTACCCCTTGCCCGATGGTACGGAAGGATCCCCATATCAAAATGACAAGGCAAGCAGACAACAAGCATCTCAGCAATCTTTTTAGGTTACCATGGGAATATGGTGCTTTTTTCTCTCTTTCCTCTTTTCTCATTTCCTTTTTTTCTTGTTTCTCAATATCTGACTCTTTTTTATAAGAAGAATGCTTCATAGACAGCTCATTATGGTTACGCTGCAGGTTTCCACCATGACAACATGGATTAGACCAGCGGCCCATGCGTTTATCTAACACACATACATAACTCCATGGACTTACAAGCTCCCCTTTCATTTCACACCGACGACATCCATAGACAAAAGAGCATGATATCAACTAGGTACAAAGTACCGGTGCAATGTTGAAAGCGTTCCCCATGACAACATGGTTCTGCTAATTCACAACTTACAAAGCGCAAGCATATACGCAACATAGATGAGCACAATGGTTCAAGTTTATTAAGTGCAAGAAAGTAAAGTGTGCCATCAAGTTCGTGAGAGCTTTAATCACTAATTTCACATAATAAGTTTAATTTGGAAGGTAGATAAAAACATGAATTTACTTGGAATAGCAATAATGCTAATAGGTAGGTATGGTGGACATAAATGGCATAGGTTTTGGTTTAAGGATTGGATGCACCAGAAGCATTCCCTCTCAGTACATGTTTTTGGCTAGCAAGGCTAGGTAACAAGCATAAGAGTTGAAGGAAACAAACAACCATACAAGTGATAAAAACAAACATGCAATCTTCCTTGGAAGCACAAAAGATCTTAACTAGAGAATACTAAACTTATGAGCAAATCAAGAAAGAAAGATGATGAAATTATATTTCTTTAAGAGTTCTTTTATATTTTTCATTCAATTCTCAAAATACTGTTGCTACTGACCGAGCCAGGTTTGCCAAAACCAACTAAATTAACTCAATGATCCCAAAGTGATACCAATACTAATGACAAGATTAATCATATAACCATGAATTGAAAACTAAAGTAAGATATGCAAAAGAGTAAATGATAGAACTTCTCATTAATATTCCATAACGACAACTCACACCAAGGGATACATAGATATCTAACGAGAGGGGGGACACTTCCATAATGCAAACCATCCTACATGATAACTTCTCTATTCATGATATGACTCTACTAAAAAGGTAAAAAGATAGAAGATAGTGATATGATACCGCGGCACTCCCCCAAGCTTGGAACAAACCAAGGGGATGCCAAAACCTGATGACGAATTACTCCTTCGGTGGTGGTGGTATTCTCTCGATGAGCTTTTTGATTAGTTTCCCCAAGTCCTCAATCTCGAAGGTGAGAGTACGAATCAACTCCGAATTTTGCTCAATGCGGCTCATGATCATATGGGTTGCAAATTCCAGCTCTTGCAATTCTTTCCCCACTCTTCCTCCTTGAAGTCTTCTTTTCCTGCATGGTTAGAACGAGGCATATCCCAATTGGAGGGTAGTTTCTCCTTGGGCATATTCTGGAACTGATGCTCATGGATAAGGGTATGGAAGCGATTCTTGGTGCATGGAGGAAGTGACTGTGGAGCCAAATAGTGATGCGGAGGCTTCCCTCTAGTTGACATCAGTGCAGTCCTTTTGATCTTGGCAGGGTTTGCCAACACTCCAATGCTTGCAATGGTAGTGCCGGTGTGCGGATGCTGGCTTTCCTTTGCCTCCTCTTCATCTTCACTCTTGATCTCCTTCTCCTGGCCAGGGTCTTGAGGATCCTCCTCCATAGGCTCCTTTCCCTTATCCTTGGCGGAGACCATTGTGCTTCTAAACTTTAAGAATAGTTCCTGGCAGAAACAGCTCGAAACGAAAACATGACGAGAACACGATATATGAACCTCGGAAGATCCGAGGGATTATATATTATGAAGTTTTACAACAAAAAGAAGGTACTGGGAGAGAATGGGTCGAAGACGGAGTCCGAGGTGGCCACACCACTTGCTGGCATGGCCAGGGGGGCACGCCAGGGGGTGGTGTGAGCCACCCTGGCTCCGTTTTCGTCCCTCTTTTGCTTCGTAGCTTTCCTTGTTGGATAAAAACTGCAAAAATATAACTGGATAGAATTTTCATGGAACTTTTCTTACCAGAACTGTTACCTATTTGAAAACGAACTCTGGAGGTCTTTGAATTTGGTCTTTGATAAATTTTTCCAGAGTTACCACTTGAATAGCATCAATATCTTCATTGTAAGAATCTCCAGCAATATAGTGCTTCAGTCGCTGCCCATTCACCACTTGTGTAGTGTTATCTTTTAAAGAAGAAATTTTTATTGCTCTTGAATGATACACTTCTTCAATAACAAAAGGTCCTTCCCATTTTGAAAGTACTTTCCTTGCAAAAAATCTAAGACGAGACCTATACAATAGAACTTTCTCCCTAACATGGAATTATCTTTTAACTTTTTCCTTAAAGAGTCTAGCATTCTCATATGCTTCACTCCTTCATTCATCCAATGAACTTAAGTCAAATAATCTTTTTTCACCAGCAAGCTTATAGTCTCTATTAAGTTCTTTAACTGCCCAATAAGCTTTGTGTTCTAATTCTAAAGGCAGATGACAAGCTTTCCCATAAACCATTTTGTAAGGAGACATCCCCATAGGATTTTTATAGGCAGTCATATAAGCCCATAAAGCATCGTTCAACTTTGTAGCCCAATTTTTTCTAGATCTATTAACAGTCTTTTGCAAAATGGATTTAATTTCTCTATTTGATAACTCTACTTGTCCACTAGTTTGGGGATGATAAGCTGAAGCGATTCAATGATTAACATCATATTTAGCGAGGGTCTTTCTAAAACCACCATGAATGCAATGAGAACCTCCATCAGTCATAAGATACCTAGGCACTCCAAACCTAGGAAAGATAACATCCTTAAGCATTTTTAGAGAGGTCTCCCCATCAGCACTCTTCATAGGTATGGCTTCTACCCACTTAGTAACATAATCAATGGCAACAAGAATATGAGTATAACCTTTTGAGGGAGGAAAAGGACCCATAAAGTCAAATCCCCAACAGTCAAAGGGTTCAATAAATAGAGTGTAATTCATAGGCATTTCATTGCGTCTAGAAATATTACCAACACGCTGACACTCATCATAGGATAAGACAAATTTTCTTGCATCTTTAAAAAGGGTAGGCCAGTAAAAACCTAATTGTAGCACCTTTTGCGCAGTTTTATCTCCCGCATGATGTCCTTCATAGGTACTACCGTGGCATTTTCGCAATATCTCCTTTTGTTCATAATCTGGAACACATCTTCGCATAATACCATCCACTCCTTTATATAAATGTGGGTCATCCCAAAAATAATGCCTCAAATCATAAAAGAATTTCCTTCTTTGCTGAGCTGTAAAAGTTGGAGGCAAATACTTGGAGACAATAAAGTTAGCATAATCAGCATACCAAGGTCTCCCTCGCAAGCTTACCCCTACAGCTGCCAACTGTTCATTTGGTAAACTATCATTAACAGGCATAGGATCAAAAGAGATGTTTTCCAATCGAGATAAATTATCAGCTACAGGATTTTCAACACCTTTCCTATCTACAATATGTAGGTCAAACTATTGTAAGAGTAACACCCATCTAATAAGCCTAGGCTTAGCATGTTTCTTCGTCATAAGGTACTTAATAGCAGCATGATCAGTATGAATGGTAACTCTTGAGTCAACAATATAAGGTATAAACTTATCACAAGCAAAAACAACGACTAATAATTCTTTTTCAGTAGTAGCATAATTCCTTTGAGTAGTGTCAAGAGTCTTACTAGTATAATGGATAACATTTAACTTTTTATCTCTTCGTTGCCCAAGGACATCACCTATAGCAAAATCACTAGCGTCACACATTATTTCAAAGGGTAAGCTCCAATCAGGTGGTTGAACGATAGGAGTAGTAGTTATAGCCTTCTTTAGAGTTTCAAAAGCTTCCTTACAATCATCATCAAAGACAAAGGGTACATCTTTTTGAAGAAGATTAGTGAGGGGTTTTGATATCTTAGAGAAATCTTTAATAAACCTTCTATAGAAACCAACATGACCAAGGATACTACGAATACCTTTGATGTCTCTTGGACAGGGAATTTTCTCAATTGCCTCAACTTTAGCTCTATCAAGTTCTATGCCTCTTTCAGAAATCTTATGTCCAAGGACAATCCCTTCATTCACCATGAAGTGGCATTTCTCCCAATTAAGAACAATATTAGTTTCTTCACATCTCTCCAAAACTTTATCGAGGTTGTGCAGATAATTATTAAAAGAAGTTCCATAGACGGAGAAGTCATCCATGAACACTTCCACAATTTCCTCACAAAAACCATGAAAGATAGCAGACATGCATCTTTGAAAAGTAGCAGGAACATTACATAAACCAAAAGGCATATGTCTATAAGCATAGGTTCCATAAGGGCATGTAAAAGTAGTTTTTTCTTGATCTTGTTGTTTAACAGCAATTTGAGAGAAACCAGAGTATCCATCAAGAAAAAAATGGGTCTTTTTAGACAACCTTTCTAACATTTGATCAATAAAAGGAAGTGGCTAATGATCTTTCTTAGTAACTTTGTTAACTTTCCTAAAATCAATGCACATCCTATAACCTACTACTATTCTTTGGGGAATAAGCTCATCATTATCATTAGGAACAACGGTAATTCCCCCTTTTTAGGGACACAATGAACAGGACAACCCATTCACTATTAGCAATAGGGTAAATAATACTAGCATCAAGGAGTTTCAATACCTCGTTTCTTATCACTTGCTTCATCTTAGGATTTAAACGACATTGGTGCTCTACCACTGGCTTTGCATCTGGTTCTATATTGATAGCATGCTGACATATAATAGGAGAAATCCCTTTTAAATCATCCAGAGTATAGCCCATAGCCCCTTGGTGTTTCTTCAATACCTCCAATAATCTTTCCTCTTCCTTCCCTGAAAGTATAGAGCTAATAATAACAGGATATATTTTATTATCATCAATGTAAGCATACTTAAGATCGTCAGGTTGCGGTGACCCAGCATACCACTGCATGATGTAGTACACTATAGTCGTTGACATAACACCAATGAAACATCGTTCACTAGTATTACATCCCTCAGAGTGGTACAACGGAAACACAACAGGTCCAAGACATGACTATAGATTACAACTCGACTCTGTACAAAAGATCTAGAGAACACTCTAGGTAAAAGAGAGAGAAAGAACTTCATACAAAGAAGAACCAGAAGTAATAACCCAGAACTATCTAGTAACTACGACTAGTATATATACTATTTGGCTTGCCATTGCTGCTATTGCACTTCTCTACAGAAGTAGGTTTTATGGCTAGAGAATCTACTTCTATCTACTTAAGAACTTAGTCTTCGCTTCGGTTTACGTATATTTGGACTTGATTGACTCTGTTGAAGAACTTGAGCTGTTGATGATGGTTTCTTGAGCAGACATTGATGTTGACATCGTCTTCAACGGCTTAGAACCTAGCAAGGGTTAAGAAGGTACGGTTGAGTATGAGCGTACTCAGCAAGTTCACTAAAAAGGAGTGTATGATGCACTATCTCTATAGCCATAGACCATAGGTCATAGGCAATGCAGGTTTTCGTAAACATTTCTTCAAAGGTTTCTTTTATTCTGAAAACTATGTCCGACAGCCTTCACAGGTTGACCAGAACTTCATGGATTTCCTTTCCGGCCATGTTCGTAGCTCCTTCCTGGAACAGGGAGTAACATGTCACAATTTTTACACTCTGCAGAGGTGTGTCACTTTCCCACAAGAGACCTTAGCTTTGTTGCACAACTAGGCGATCTTTCCCGTCCACAATTCCATGATGTGGGGCCCAGTCTAAGATCCAAGCCAATCACTGCCCTCTCTGTGACCCTATATGTCTGCATGATCCTCCGGGGCTGACTCCACCTCCGTTAAACCCCCAACTACCCAACTAGGGTAGGTTACAACCATGGTGAGTTCCCAAAGACTCTATGAGCTGGTGATGCCCCTGGAGGTCCGACTATACCTTCGGTAGCCACTCATAAATAATCTAGACACCAAAATCGTGGGGCCTAAGGGTGCCCACCCATATGCTGGATCCACACAAGGAATCACAGCGTCACGATAAGGTCATCTTGCCTCCATATGAAAGGAAGAAGATACATCCGACTTCTGTGTCTCATTCTAAATCTCATGGTTGACGCGTAATATACAGCGCTAGAATCACCGGCGACATTGGTTGTTAAGTCCTAGATGATACATTACTGTACAATGGCGTTTCCATTGCCAGTTATTATAGATTAGCTGATCACCCTGGATTAGTAACCAATATTTCCAGTTAATTGTGAAAATAGTGTTTTCGACCTTTTTGAAATGAAGGTGATGACACAGTTGAGTTACAAGCATAGAAAATAATCAAAGGACATGAGGAAGTTGTGAACTTGCCTTTTGTGATTGCAAGATTATGCACTCACGGTCTTCAAGGCAATAGAAGATCCAAAATCTGGAAATAGCATTATTGGTCTGGTAAGGACTAATGTTTAAAGAAGCAAGATGCAACGATGCATAAGTAATGTAATGCAATTTGATAAACGCGAATTCCCGGAATAATCGTATCTGATCTAGGGTTTAGAGTTTATGATGAGTTCTTTGGAATGTGTTGCACTTTTATACCAGTTTCACACTTGTGCTTCTTATTAAGGCTTGTGAGAGTGTGTGTGAAACAATAAGTAAATACAACAAGTAATATGCAATATTAAAACACTCAAATGGGTATGGTATCTGAAATACTCCTTAAACAAAATTAAGAATCAATTAGAGCTTTTAAATAAGTGTTCAAGTATTACTTTTAATGTTCCTTAAAAGAATAACTTTTGAGGAAAGATTACTTTTACAAAATAAGAAGTATTCAAACTTAAAACTAACGCTTTAAGGTTTTCTTAATAGCTAAGATTATTAAATAGGAAAACATTACTACATTAAATAATCATAGTATAAGTGAATGCATTTACCTCTCTATCTTAGAAATTAATGGTTATACTTAACAAGTAAATAATAGGTATTACTTCAATTACTTTGAAATTTGGTTTAAATCTTTAAGTGGTTTTCTCAAACTGGTGAAGGAATTAGTAAATAAAAGTTTGGTTATGTTACAAGTGCATATGATTCTTGTGATAAATAATATACTATTTTAGTTGATATTATAATTGGTAAAAATCTTTTAGGAAAGCTAAAATACTCTTAATTTGAGATTATAATTTTAGTAGATATATTTTAAAATGGTTTGACCTATGTTACCTTCACTTAACATTAATTGACTTGTTATTACATTTTTAGACTTCAAACAAATAATGCTAAGGGAAATAGTAAGTACTTATACATTTTTAATGAATTAAAATAAAAGAAAAGGGTTTGAATAAGATTTATTAGACCTTTACTTTTTATTTTACTTCAAAAGTATGAGTTGATATTTCTACTATGTAGATTTCATTTTTGTGATCATTTTTGTATATTATAAGTATTTTTGTGATTTTTAAATAATAAGATATGATTTTTACAAATTTTATCACTTTATAAATACTTAATAAATACTAAATATTAGTTAAGTGATACAAAAATAACTGAAATAAGTTTGTAAATGTATATTTTGTTTTTATAAGAATTTTGGTATATTATTTATATTTTTCTCATTTACCAATATTAAAATATTAATTTTCAAAGTATTATTACTTATAAAATCTTTATTAAATAATAATTATTTAAATAGTTAACATATTAATGTTTGTTAATAAAGTTAAACTATAGATTTTATTTTTCTAAGTATTTTGATATATTACATACTTTTTCTGAATTATAAAACAAAAGATATAGAATTAACAAGATTTATTCAATTTTTGGAATTAATAAACTAAATTTTAAAGCATTTAATGTGTCCGGATGACATCAGCATGACACAGCTATTTGGGTAAAACATTTTGTACCAAGCCTAAACCTACCCCGAAGTCACTAACTGGTGGGGTCCGGACCACGTCAGCAGCCACCTAGGCACGGACCAAGTCAAAATTGTTGACCAGGCTTAGATGATGCAATCATGGCGTCATGCTGACGTCATCCAAGGCCGATGCTCCAGATCGCGGTTCGATCCGTCGATTGGGAATGCACGGGATCGCGAGGAGGGTTGCGTTGGATGGGGATGAGCACGCTGAGCATAACAGTGGCGGCAATGCCCATTTTTGGTCACCGGGACTAGCTCCACGACGAGCAACAACGACAACGGTCGGAGGTTCACGGTGGCATGGCGAACAACGACAAGAGAGAAGAAATTGAGAGCTGCAGAAGGATGGTGAGCTCACCCCGAGTGTGTAGGGCTGGTCTGCGAGTTCGGGGAAGCATGGTCGATGGCAAACAACTTCCAGAGGCGGAGAGGAAATGGACGGCATTGTCGGTAGGAACCACGCGGGGTCGATTCCTTCGAGGTGAAGTACCAGCGTGACGAGGCGAATCTCCTAGGGTCCTCATCTGGGCGAGAGGAGGGCGGGAACAACAGGGAGGCAGGTACCTGCATCTAGGGTTTCTGGCCAGAGAGGGATTTGGGGAAAAAGAGGAAGCTAGGGTTCGTCGGCGGCGTCGTGGGGTTCTTATACATGACCAGGGACGGTAGCATGGTCGACGGCGGCTCGACTGCCAGCAAGCTGCTTCGCCGCATCAGGAGGTCAAAGAGGTATGGGCCGATAGCGGGCTACACACGGGCTAGATGGGCTGCATACGGGCTGCGACAAAAATTGCGAAGCGAGTTTCTCCAGCTGCTCACCAGCGATAGATTAGCGAGAATCTTCGATGGGCCATGGGCCAAAGCGACTGGCTGCTCCTTCTCTTTTCTTATTCTTTTTCTAGTTTCTGTTTTCTTTTCTATTTATAAATTCACTTCAAATTTGATTTCTACAAGGATTTAAATACTTAGAATTCTGGTGTAATATTCCAAATGGTTTAGAGATTCATTATACTAAATCTTCTCTTTATTATTCTTTATCTTCTCAAAATTTATGAGTGTATGGAAAGTTCTTTTATTTAGTAAAGTAAATAAAAACTAGGGTTTTGTGAATTTGTTTCT
Source organism: Avena insularis (assembly GCA_023614405.1). Taxonomy (NCBI): domain Eukaryota; kingdom Viridiplantae; phylum Streptophyta; class Magnoliopsida; order Poales; family Poaceae; genus Avena; species Avena insularis. The sequence continues at coordinate 455,019,239 of CM042692.1, forward strand.
TTTAAAGAAAAATCTTATGGAAATGTGCTTAGTTCCACCGTAATAATGGTTAAGGCAAGAATTTAAAATGTTGAATGATATGTAGAGAATTCCCTTCATACTAAACCTCATAAAGAGATGAGATATATATTTATTATAAGGTATTAATCTTTGTAGTTTATAATTGGGTGACATAAGTTTCATGGTCCTCCATAATTGGTGATTTTCCAAATCCAATTCTACTTGATTTGTAGAGTTTAGAATTACCACAGAACACTTTTGGTTAGGTCATTATGAATCAACAACAATCATGGAGAGCTAGCTAAAGGTTTCTAAAGAATTCTTACCTCAATACTTCACTAAGCTTATCTTGAGATAAGGAATTCCTTTCCTAAATATACTCTATACTAGACCATGTAGGCGCGCGTTGCAGCGCCCATCCATTAGGTAAATAAATAAATTTCTACGATGTTCTACATTTTCTAGAGATATGAAAAAATAATTTGAGAAGTAAACAACATGGTAGGTAATTATTTTTTGGGACTTTAGATCTGTATTTACCTAAAAGGCATTATTTGCCTCATATTTAAGCTTTGCCAGGCCAGCCTAATAACAAATCTGAGCCAAAACTTCACTGTGTAAGAAACCAACAGAAGAAAGAGAAATTTTCTGATCACAAACTACTAAATTGTTACAACATCAATTGTATAGATAGAAGTCTAAATCATTTCTTTGCTTTTGGGCATGTCCATTCGAAGGCATTGATGGACCGTATACTAGAATAATAAAGCTATGTAAATATCTAGGTGTTCCCAAATCTTTTGCATATTTGAACAAGCAAACTCTTACCCAGAATATCCAAATACACGTCTTGGAAAAATCAGAGAGCACTATCTAAAGATTCCAAATAACCGTTAAAAACTGGGAGACCATCATCTACAGACTCTCCATAACAGCTGAAAATGCTCCCATGCATATTCAGTGACACTGGAGTGAGTTTATAGCGTCTATAAGAAACATGGGAAAATATGAATGGTCCAAAGTTCAAAAATCAATATGTTTATGGAACTTCTAAGAATTAGCAAAAAGAGCACTTAATCATAGTTAATTAATTGGAAGAATGTCCATTGACAATCACTTTTGCAAAAAACATCAACTTTAATGCTACACACGAGCACAATTTTTGGGAGAATTTCATGTTACTTCATCAGTAATCTGCCCAATTATGGTATTTCTGATATGTGAATTCTACACATGGAATTTCAAGTCTTATTCATTTGCTCCATCAGATAGTTTCTACAATTCATTTTCTGCTCAATACAATGTTTTATGTAGGCTGAGAATTCAGGGAGAACACCACTAAACCGATATGGCCGAGTGCGGAATGAGATGAAGATCCAAACGGTAGAAAACGTACCCAGAGCGTGATCCGGCAGCCAGAACATACAGGTTGTGAGAGGCCTTCTGTTTGCTAAGTTATAATTTCCCTAAGATGAAATAATTAGCAAGATCATAAATCATAATAGGAAAATTCGCTAGCTTTGTAGAGCGGTTGTTCTCAATATCAAATGTTCACTCATGTCTATACATTTATCACTTGCAGATATAAGCATAAAAAACTCTCTAAAGCCACAAAACTGTCTTCAGTAGTGTAATGTCTAAATTTGAGTAAATAACAGACCTATTCATGTAGCTAAACAATGGATAGATACAAAAGAATAAGTTCATCATATCATTAACATGATAAGGTATTCCTTGAGTATGTTATAGAAATAAAATCACCTGGATCGATCTTTCATTGCATATGATAACGACAACCATCCAAGCAGAATTGGACAAAAAAATTCCATCAAGCGAACTATAAGAATCCATCTACCTAATCATCTGCTCCCTCATCAGTATGGGTATGGTATTTTCTAGCATCAGCTAGTCGTCCTGAGCATGATCCCTCCCACTCCCGGGTGCGTGTATTCCTCCCTCGTCACCTGCTCCGAGCCTTCAGGTACCGAGTTGGTTCTCGGTTGGTACCTTACACGAAGGTGTTTAGGTACCCCCTGACTACAGACCATCCAAACATGATCGAGGCAGGACAATTGTTAGCGCGAGACAAAGATCTAGAAGACAATCATCAGCGAGGTGTGAACCCTGAAGTAGGTGCACGCTGAGGTTGTCCTGCAACTCCTCGAGTGGCACGTCCTGCTGCGCTTGCGATTTTCCAGGAAGGTTGGTGTCGTTCTCTTCCCCTCCATGGCTCTTCCGAACATCTTGCACCAATCACCACGTCCGCCTAACTAGTATCAAATCAGATGTGAACCTTCACATAGCAGCTAACAGCGGCACACCTAGAGAGGTGGAAAGGTGCGGACGTACCTGGCACGCGAAGCAGGGGCTGCTCTTGCGGCGCTGAGGGAGAGGAACTGAGTAGGATGGCATGGATGTGCCACCCAAGGTTCACCCTCAGTCGCTGGAGGTATTCCATCTTGTAGGGAATGTAAAGCCCATGTCCTTCGACAGCAGTGCAGCTATATACATCCTCGGTTCTGGTTACGCCGCCTCAGTGGATCCACCGCTCGAGGTCTAGATCGAGGTATGTGGAAGGGCGCGACTGGTCTAGATCAAGGTCTAGGGTCTGGAGCCACTTCTGGAGGTCCTGGTCGCTAAGACGGCGGCACGCTAAGATTAGCACAGGAAAGGTCGGGATGGGAGGAGGCACCTCCTCGTACTTCATCGGCCGATGCTTTTTCTTAGCCGAGCAAAATGATTTTCCAATGTCGTTTTTACCATCTTGGGATTTAGTGGGTATTTTCTGGCCCAGTTCACCGCAACAGGCTCATTTGACCACCAGAGGAGCATCCCCTAGGGATATTTGGCCCAGTGCGAAATGAGGTAGAGATCCAACGACAGAAGACATACCAGAGCGCGATCCAATGGTCAACAACACACAGGTCGTGAGATGCCTCCCTTTTGTCCCAGTTATAATATCCCTAATATCTCTCATATCTTATTCACAAAAATCACATCTCCCTAAATAAGACAATCATATGATTCCACCATATCCATCATCACATGATTACAAGGTCATGTCACTTCAACAATACTCCATTCTTACCCATAGTATACAGCTCCTATTAATTAACTACCATTGATACACCTATCAATGTAGCTACTGCTAACTCCATGTACTAACTTCCCAAAATCCATCTGGCAACTATATCCAAGGTTTGCAAGACTACAATCCTTACTATACATACTAAGGATATCAATCCTTTGAAATAGGTATAGTACTACTCCCATAATACCAGTTGTCCTTATATTAACTTGGTTAACCTACTATGCCTCTAACTACTCCATACAACTCATCAAATACTTCACCATGCTCTAGCTTGACTTCTAATGATCAAGCTCGATGATTCAGCTTACTAGGACTTGCCTAACTTGGTATATTCATAACTCTTATTTAACACCTAGTCATCTATTCTCAAGTGACTTGAGAATAATGACCACCATCATTTGATCAAACAAATCTTAGGCTTCTAATTGTTTGATCGAGATCTATACTCAACTAAGTAGTAAACTTGTATTAGTCTCTCTATAGACTTATCTTGTTAAGCAGCTTATTCTAAGTCTATATCCACTTGTCCTAACAAGATTGTTATCTAATGTACTAATACTACTAGCTTTCTCATAGCTCCTCAATTACTAGCTACTTACTTAAGGTATTTGGAAGGTCAACACAATAAGTCAAAGGCTATGAATCAATAAGTTATATGTCAAGAATTGATCACTCAATAGTGATCATCCATTGACACTAGGACTTGGTCAAATAGGAATGTCACCTCTTAATATCATATTAAGAGTATATGCTGGATGGTCTTGGCTTGACTTCCTTTATACTCTATCTGTGACAAGAGTTAATGTTTAAGAACTACCATGATACCCATGGTAAGAGTAACTATGGCAAACAAGTGTTTCAAGATTTAGTTCTAGAGTTTCTTTACTTAAGTTATAAGCTTACCTTAGTATACAAAGTTTATGGTAGGTAATATCTTAATATCATCTTGAGAATATTAATTATTCATCCTTGAGTTGTGGTATGGAATACCATGTAATGATCTCTATAAGATCAAGTACTCCTAATTAAGTAGTGTGTTATAACTTAGTTTTATTACATTTGATCTACCCTCAGATCAAATTATATTACCCAAAGATAAGGTTTTAGCAAAGGTCATATTGAAACTTATCGCAGTCAGCTTGATGATCTACTTCAGTTCCACCAAGTTAAAAGAAGCTTCAATCACTTTGACAAGTTTCACTTAAAAGCGCGAAAATCATCCGGATTTTCTATGCATGAATGCAATGCACACACCTGTGTTCAGCTTATTTCTAAGCTCTAATGCTGGGGTGTTACCGACTCTCCCCCTTAAAATAAACTTCGTCCCCGAAGTTCGTACTCTCTTTCGTTTCAGAATGAGGAGTTGACTTGTATTGATCACAACATTTCTTAATTCCATTGTGATCATAATTGGGAATAATTGGGGTATCCCATATCCAGATCTTTTTCCTTGAATTCTCTTCATCCTTGACTATATACATTATCACTACAAATTTATCCTATGGCTTCCTTTACTATAATTTCTGGGATTACGTCCTTACAGTTCTATTTAAAATTGGTTGTGGACACATTTTGTCCATTCCAATCTGGTTTTCCTACTACACTACACCGATCTATTTTGGAATACTCTCTTTAAACTAAAGGATAACTTACCAGTTGTTCCCCCTTATAACTAGTCTACTCGGGTTAAGCAGTTATGTCTACTTTGGTCACTTATCCATACATACTCTAGAGAGTTGTAACATCCCAAAAATTTAATCCAAGTTATTAAGATCCACATCACCCAATTTAGGGTTAACAAAACCTTTTTCTCATTTAAAATCTTTAAGCATGCATATGAGTGTTGCATTTAAATAAGAGTTGATTTGAATTGCCATGATTGTTTGTTCTAATGGTTGTAAAATGATTCTAAGATTAATGCCACATCATCTAGATCATTCCCAAGCAAAATCCAAAGAAAAGAAATCAAAAAGAATTAATAAAGGAGAATGGTCATTTTGGCCATTTTAATCAACTAGCCCACTTTGGGTATTCCTAGCACTCAATTTCCAACAGAAACAAATGTGGATCTTTGCACCCCTCACTAGTACAAGTAGTGATGTACCAAGGCCCACTTTGTGATCCCCAAAAACATTCAAACTATAATTTTAAATGACATTTGAAATTGGAATCTAGTTCATATGTATAGATCACCCTATTTCAAAAACCATCCAAATGAATTCCATTTAACCAATCCTAGAAACCAGAGATGCTTACGCATGTGACAAACAACTCCACCAAATCTCATTTCAAAATTCCAAACTTGATTTCTTTCGGCCATTTTGTCAAACACTTGGAGTGCACAGATCAGATAAAAATCAAAAACACTAGTGTGAGCAGTGTTCTGGCCAAACTTGTCTCCCACATTGCAACCAAAACCTCTCCAGTGCACCCCTACTCCTTTCTAGCCCGGCCAACCACTATGCCCACGACCAAATGGTCATGGACATCAATGCTGAGCACCTTGCGCCCCCTCATCGGCGACAGCGTGCCCCTGACGCTGCCAGCCTAGCCCACCTTGCCCAACGCGTCGCTCGTGGACCACCTCCCCCTCCATGCCAGCCCCAGCTCGAGGACAGAGCGAGGAGAAGCCAGGAACCGCCACGTGTCTGCTATGCTGACGCCGCTCGTAGAGCGCGCATGGTCCCCGCTCAACCAGACCCCGCCTCGCTCTCGCCGCCCACCTACATGATCACCACCGCCCCAGGAAGCTGCCAGACATGCCCATTTTCCCGATCGTGCCCCGTAGTCGCCGGCCACCGCAAAGTTCGCCATCGACAAAGACATCGTGCGCGCCGTGCCGCTCACGTCTACCGATCGCATTTCACTTCACGCGCACCGCCATGACGACCGCCAGGGAACTGCCCACCGTCCTAGCCCACCACCCAAGACTCTAGCCCGTTGTGCCGTCATCACCGGCGAGCTCCGCCCATGCCTCACTGCTGCCTCGCCGCGCCTATATAAGGAAGACACCCCGCACCGTTTCCTCACACCACTCTCATCCACTCCCCCTCAGAGCACTCCTAGAGCCCCACCAGAGCAAGCTGCAGCCCATAGCACCGGAATTTAGCCGCAGTCTGCCGCAGAAGGAGGAGAAGGGAGCCAGTGATCCAGGCCATCTCCTGGTGATCCAGGCCAGAGAAAAGAGCCCGCTGTGTTGTTGTCATCTCGTTCGTTTGCCCGCCTCGCCGCACTAGCTGGAGCACCGGTACGTCCCACTACACCCTCACCGACCGTGCTAGGGTTCGTCCCCGTCGATAACTGTTCCGGTGAGGACGGTAGATGTGAGCCGTTGATCCAGGATCTGATCCTGCGGCCACCGTTTGCCCATACCGATTCAAAAAACCCTGTCCCACTGACATGTGGGGCCCTCACTTAAAACCAGCCCGGGCGCTGTCAACACCCAGATTTTTAATCCCAGATGCCTGTTATGTCATCCATCGCAATCCCAGGATTACCATTTTATCATAGTCCATCATCCATTACAAACCATACATAAGGTCTTACACAAATAAGGATCTCATGATCTAGTCTTAATACAACATGCAGCGGAATAAAAGATAAGCGTAGCGGTGGGGTCCATCTTCAGGGGCACAGGCAATGCTGACGAAGGCAGATATTCCTAGTTATCATAGCCGTCCTACTGGTCATCATCTTGGTAGTCTCCTTCATAGTCTGGCCATGAGAATAGCCAGGGACAAAATCCATGAGTACTCTTTAAGTACTCGCAAACTACCACTAACAAGTAGTATAGTTCTAAGTTAAAGTGCTAACTCTAAGTTTAAATATAAAATTAAGTTTGAACCCTAAGCTAAGTTCTAAAGCAAAGAAAGATAAAATAGAGTTCTAGAATCACTTGAGTTGGGAAGCTAGTGTCATAAACACAACCCTGTTGTGGTCAAGTCAAGATTCATCATTCATTTCATAAGTCATTTTGAAAACATCTGACAACGAAATAGTATGGCCATTCCAACTGTCCATAACCACGGACGTGGCTATTCGAATAGTTTGACACTCTGCAGAGGTGGTACACTTTCACCACAAGATTCGATACATCTGTCAGGGATAACCCTGAATCATCATACTTAGTATGCAGATAATCAAACATAACCTTTCCTTTACACACCCTAGTATAAGCACCTCTCCTATGAGCATGGCCTCCCAACCATGACCATCTGTCATCTTGGGCACTGCATAGGTGGACAACATTGAGAGGTAGCCTCATCTCAAACCTCTCCCGCGAGGGGACTAATACTAATGCATATAAATTTCCGGCTAAGCCTTACCTAATTCAGGTATTGTGGTTATATGGTAAATTTGGAATGGTATCGCATCCGAATCCAACCATCAGTTTTATAAAAGGGTTAAGGCTCATGCCTCAACAGTTTCATCATCATAAACCATTTGTGTTTCTCAACACATGTCAAAACATCTCAATAGAATGACTCATCATTCCAAGGTTTTCACAATTCATTTTCACCAAGTGTTCCCATCTAAAGTGACTCAAGTTTTTTATCTACTCTAAACTACTAAGTTAAGAGTGTTCACTAAGGTTGAAGTGATGGGATCAATCTCATGCCATAGAATGACATCTAAAGTTATCTCTATAGGTCAAGTTTTATACTCTTTATGCTACCTTCAAAACCAGTAAAGAACTTTGGGGTAAAGTAAAGGAAGTAAAGCTTGGAAAATAATACTTGGGGTAAATACTAGTCAAGGTAGTGTTATACTTGCAAGTGTTAGCTTGCCAATAGTAGCTTGCCTTGGTTGGTGCCGTGGTTGAAGTTTTCTTCTTCTTCTTGGTAGAACTCCTCCTCCCCGAAAGCTTGGTCGGTACTATCGTCTATAAATACATACGGAGTACACAATCACCAAACAATACTTAACTAGTCTAATTAGCACTCTAAGGCACACATTTGATGATCTATTATCATCACAAGCATCACAAGTGTTATTCACTAGTTTCCTTCTTTTTATTTTAGAAAAGTAATTTCTACTCATTGAAAATTTGACTAAGATTTAATATTCACCACTTAAAATATGGGATCATGTGGACACATGTCATCACCACATATTCTAACATGTGGGAATGTGATTTAAGGGTTGGATCATAATTACTTTGGTTTAAGTTCATTATTTAATGAGTTAAAGTGACTAGAAATGCCTATATAGCAATATTTTGGTACTAGTCCAAAGTCACTGCATGTAAGCTCTAATATTATTACATATTCAGATAGGTATGGTGAAATGTGATTTTTGAGAGTTGGAATCAACTCAAAAGTTATCTTGGTTGATTTTATAAAAATGTTGCAAGGTGCAAATACTTCTTTCTTATTATTTTTTACTAGGAGAGATCTCTAACTCTAATTGAATTAAATCCAACGGGCATGGATATATCTTTTCAGTAGCTTTCTAACAAAATTGGAATCACTCAATTTGGATTCGTAAATCTCTCTGAATTGAATTTCAAACTAGGGGACAGAACTAGGTTTAAACTAAAAAGAAAAATCCTAATTCAAACTAACTAGGTCGCGCGGGAAAGCTAACGGGCTGGCCCAGTGACACTACGCGGCACGGGGCACAGCTGACAGGGGGTCCATCGGTTAGTGGCTCATAACACACAAAGCGGTACGGGGCGATGTGGGCCGTTAGATTAGAACGGGGATCAACGATTGGGGCTCGTCGTCGACGACGGACCTGTCGCCGGTGAACTCTAACCCTAGCGGCTCGGTGGGGGTGCTTAGGGGGCGTACCAGGGCTCCAGCGATGACGGCGAGGCGGGCAAACAGACTGGTGGTCAACGGTGAGCTCAGAGACGGTCGAGGTAGCTCCGGGGGTGGTCGCAATCAATGGGGCCTTCTCCTCCTCTGCTGCGGCTACTCCGGCCAAATTTCGGTGAGCAAGTGCTCCCGCTGCTCCGACTAGAGTTGGGGAATGGTTAGTGAGGTGAGGCGAGGTGAGTAGTGTGCTGAATGGGGCTGGGGATGGCCTCTATTTATAGGACGACGACGCGACCGAGAGGCATGGGCGGGCGGCTCCGGTGAGGGCTGCACAGCGTGCTAGCGGCACGGCTCGGGGTAGGGGACAGTCGCTGGTCTCCTGGCAGTGCTCTACGGGACTAGGGGTGGTGGTATGCGGTCGGGCGATGCGCGCGCTCTGAGCGGCAGAGGCAGCGATCTCAACGGCGAGCGGTGGCTGTGGTGTGTTGGGCGGCGAACGGGCATGTCTGGCATGCTCCCTGGATCGTGGCGGAGCGGTGGACACGTGTTTCGGTCGAGGGGCAGTGCGTGCACGCGTGTCCGGCGCGGCGCTCTGGCGCGTGCTCAGCATGGTGTAGACGCACTGGGCGCGGCGGTTCCTCGCTGGTCCACGCTCTAGCTTGGCTCGGGGAGGGCAAGGCTGGCCAGCGAGTTGGTGCTCGGCATGGCATGGCAATGCCACTAGAGGGGTAGGGGATGGGTGCTAAGGGTCTGTTTTGACCAAGAGGGGACAAAAGGATTAAATGTGGATCATTTGGGGGCAAAACCCTGTTGCAAACAGTGAGCTAGCTATTAGTGTTTGATTCTTCCTGCCATGTGTTTGATGAAATGGCTGCAAGAAAGTTATAATTTTGCAAAGATTTTTGGTGGGTGTGCTAGAGATAAGCTTGAGAGTCTGTGGGTGCTTGGGTTTTGAAAATTGAGCTTGTTTGAGTGGTTTTTGAAATAGTGGGATCTTCCCATATGATATAGATTCAATTTTCAACTGCCAATTAAATTTAGTGTTTGAATGTTTTCAGTAGATCACAAAGTGGGCCTTAGTACATCATTATGTGTACTAGCAAGGGGTGCAAAGATCCACATTTGTTTATGTTAGGTTTTGAGTTCTAGGAATAGCCAAAGTAGGCATGTTGATTAAAATGGTACAAATGACCATTCTCTTCTTTTATTCATTTTGGTTTGTTTTTCTTTGGGATTTGTTTGGGAATGATCTAGATGATGTTTATTTCACCTGATAATCATTTTATAAGCAATGGATCACTTAATCATGGCAATTCAAATCAACTCCTAATTTAAATGCACACACCTATGAATGCTTTAATAATTTTAATTGGAAAAGTTTTTGTTAACCCTAATTTTGATGATTTGGATCTTAATAACCTTGGATTAATGTTTTGGGATGTTACAAACCTTCCCCCCTTAAACAATATCTCGTCCCGAGATTTACAAAGAAATCTAGGAACTAAAGAGATCTGGGAACTCTGTCCTAATATAATCTTCTCGCTCCCAAGTGGCTTCCTCTTCAGTATGGTTGCTCAATTGAATTTTTAGAAACTTGATACTCCTGGTCCTGGTGGTTATGTAAGCTTCTTCTAGGATACAGATGGGCACTTCACGATATGTCAGGTCATTGTTGATCTCCATAGCTCTGTGATCGATGTTCTTGAAAACTTCAGTCTTCTCCGGCACTTCCAAGCATTTGCGAAGTAACGAGATATGGAACACATTATGGATCGCTGACATCTCTTCAGGCAGTTCCAGTTGATACGATACTTCTCCTCGACGGTTCAAAATTTTGAAGGGCCCGATATACCTAGGGGCTAACTTTCCTTTCAGACTAAAGCGTTGGGTTGCCTTCAATGGTGAAACCTTGAGATATACAAAATCTCCGACATTGAAAGTCAGGTCTCTCCTTCTCTTGTCAGCATAACTCTTCTGTCTAGATTGGGCGGTCTTGAGGTGCTCACGGACTTTGTGATCCTTCTCTTCGGCTTCTCGGAGAATGTCGGGTCCAAAGATCTGACTCTCTCCTACTTGCGACCAATTCAAAGGGGTACGACACTTTCTTCCATATAGGAACTCAAATGGTGCCTTCTGCAGACTAGCTTGATAACTGTTGTTGTATGAGAATTCTGCGAAAGGCAGGCAGTCTTCCCATTTTGATCCGTACTCTAACACACAAGCTCTTAACACATCCTCTAAGATCTGGTTGACTCTCTCAGTCTGTCCATCAGTTTGCGGGTGATACGCGGTGCTGAAGTTCAACTTGGTTCCCAATCCTTCCTGAACTTTCTGCCAAAATCTCGAGGTAAACCGGGTTCCTCGGTCTGATACTATGGTCTTGGGGGTTCCATGCAGACTAACAATCCTAGCTATATATAGCTCTGCTAGCTTCGCACTCTGGTAGGTAGTCTTGACAGGTATGAAGTGGGCTACCTTGGACAGTCTGTCAACTATGACCCAGATTGAGTCATTTCCCCTACTGGAAGTAGGCAAACCGGTGATAAAGTCCATTCCGACGGAATCCCATTTCCATTCCGGAATCTGCAATGGTTGCAATAGTCCTGCGGGTTTCTGATGCTCTGCTTTCACTCTTTGACAGATGTCACACTTGGCAATGTAGCTTCCGATTTCTCTCTTCATCTTGTTCCACCAAAATTGCTCCTTCAAATCCTGATACATCTTTGTTCCTCCGGGGTGGATAGAATAAATAGTATCATGAGCTTCCTTCATGATAACTTGCTTCAGCTCCGAATCTGCTGGCACACAGATATGTCCTTTGTACCACAGAACTCCTTCTTTGTCTTCAGTGAATCCAGGTACCTTTCCTGTACCAATACGATGTTTGATTCTGTCGATACTTTCATTTCCCTTCTGGGCTTCCTTGATTTGGCTGATTAATGTGGGTTGAAGTTCAATACTAGCTAAGAACTCTCTGCTAACTAGCTCCGTTCTGAACTACTCCAACTCCTCATACAAACTTGGTTGCTTCTCCTTGATCATAGTGTTTAGCCTACAAGGCAATCTTCTAAGAGCATCCGCTACCACATTGGCTTTGCCGGGGTGATAGTGAATGTCAAGGTCATAATCCTTGATTAACTCTATCCATCTCTTTTGCCTCATATTCAGCTCCTTCTGAGTGAAAATATACTTTAAGCTCTTGTGATCTGAGTAAATCTCACAACGATTACCCATCAGATAATGATGCCATGTCTTCAATGCCAAAACTACGGCTGCTAATTCAAGATCATGGGTCGGATAGTTCTGCTCATGCTGCTTTAGTTGTCGAGACAGATACACGATGACTTTGCCTTCTTGCATCAATACACATCCGAGACCAATCTTGGATGCATCACAATACACATCAAACGGCTTCTTGATGTCTGGCATGATCAATATTGGGGCTGATATCAATCTCTTCTTTAGCTCCTGGAAACTGGCTTCACATTTGTCGGTCCATTCAAACTTCTTGTCCTTCTTCAACAATTGGGTCATGGGTCTGGCGATGCTCGAGAATGCTTCTACGAACTTGCGGTAGTATCCCGCTAATATGAGAAATGCACAGACTTGGGTTTGAGTGGTTGGGGCTTCCCATTCTTCGACATCTTTGATCTTGGCGGGATCAAGAGAGACTCCTCCGGCAGACACAATATGTCCTAGGAATCCTACTTCTTTCAGCCAAAACTCACACTTGCTGAACTTGGCATATAACCAATGCTCTCTCAGGGTTTCTAGGATGATTCTCAGATGTTGCTCATGCTCTTCTTCTGACTTGGAGTAGATAAGGATGTCGTCGATAAACAAAACTACAAACTTATCTAGGAAATTCATAAAGATCTTATTCATGAGATTCATGAAATAAGCAGGGGCATTGGTTAATCCAAAAGACATAACCATATACTCGTATAAACCATAGCGAGTAGTAAAGGTGGTCTTTAGAATATCCATTGCACGAATCTTAAGTTGGTGATAACCAGTCCTAAGATCAATCTTTGAGAATACCTGGGCTCCAGTCAATTGATCAAATAGATCCTCTATCTTTGGCAAGGGGTACTTGTTCTTGATGGTGACGTCATTCAACTTTCTGTAATCTATGCACAAATGATTGCATCGATCTTTCTTGTCGACGAATAACATTGGTGATCTCCATGGCGATGCGCTTGGTTGAATCAAGCCTTTTTCTAACATGGCATCCACCTGCTTCTTCAGTTCCACTAACTCTGAGGGGTTCATGCTATAGGGTCTCTGGGCCATGGGTCCGGTTCCGGGGATTAGTTCGATAATGAACTCAATATCCCTATCCGGGGGCATACCTGGCAATTTATCTGGGAATATGTCGGGGTATTCACTGACTACTCTGACTTGGTCTATGGTGGGTAGGGCTAGACTCTTGTTGCACTTGAATTGACAAGGTAAGGTTTCAGAGATATGCTCTACTGTTACTCCAGAGCTACTAGTCATGGTGATGGATTTCTTAGCACAGTCTATCAGTCCTTTATGCCTTGACATCCAGTCCATACCTAGTACTACTTCCAATCCTTTGGTTCGAAGTACAATTAGGTTGGCATAAAAATCTATCCCATGTATTCTGATAGGCACAGCTTTGCAAATTTTTCTAGCTTTTGTTGTTGAACCGGGGATTTGAACTATCATGACATGCTTCAAGTTAGTTGGGTGAATCTTACTAGTGCATGCAAATTCTTTGGTGACAAATGAATGCGATGCTCCTGAATCAAACAACACTCTTGCTAAAACTGAGTTGACAGAAAACATACCCAGCACTACATCTGGCGCTTCTTGGGCTTCTTCGGCGTTCATGTGGAAGAGACGACCATTGCGGTTGTGACGGTTCCCTGGGGCAAACCTTCTTCCTGGTTGAACACGACGCTGTTGTTGAGCTGGGGCATTCACATTGGCAGTGGCGGCAGTCTTCTTGGGACACTCATTGGAATAGTGACCCTTCACTCCACACTCGAAACAAGTGATCTGGGACTTATCCTTTGCTGCGACGGGCACAACATTGCTGCCAGTTCTGGGTACAGTGTTGTTGTTGTTGCTCTTGGGAGGTGCACGGTTGAAATTGTTGGTGCCAGAGTGGTGATTGTTTCCTCCGGACTTCACATTGCCTCCGCTATGGTTGGGGTAGCTTGGGCGAGACATTGGGGGTCGATTGTTCCTTGGTGCATATCCTGGTGAGGGGTTGGGACGGTACTTCTGGTGACTGCTGGATCCAGATTGCTGCATCATACGATGCTTGCGATTGTCGTTTGCCTGGTTAATCTCCCATTCCATCTGAATCGCAGAGTCGACTAACTCTTCGTAATCCTCGAAGCGGATGTTGACAAGGACAGTCTGCATCTCATCATGCAGTCCGTTCAAGAATCTCTCCTTCTTCTTGGCCTCAGTGTTGATCTCATCAGGTGCATATCTGGCAAGTGACAGGAATCTGTCACGGTACTCCACCATAGTCATTCTGCCTTGCTTCAAGTCACGGAACTCATCTCTTAGTCTGGTGACTAGACCTTGCGGCACGTGGGTGCGGCTAAACTTGACTTTGAATGCTTCCTATGTCATCACTTGACCATGGTTCATGTTGCGGATACTGGTCCACCAAGCTCTTGCATCTCCTGCCAGATAGTGGGTGGCAAAGAGAACTTTCTCGTTTTCATCAACTCCTGCAACTTCTAAGTTGTTTTCCATTGTCTGCAACCAGTCATCAACATCTAATGGGGGTTCAGCTTGGTTGAAGATTGGGGGATTGGTATTCTGAAAGTTTTTGAGTTTGGATCCATGGTGATCCTGGTTTCCATGTCCTTGGTTGTTGAGAGCCATCTGGGCGATCTGCTATAATGTTGCTAAGTTAGCTTGGCATTCTGCCATGCTTGCTTCTCTGTCTGTGATGAGATTCTACAAGATTTGCAGCATTGGGTCTTGCGACGAGCTGCTCCCTCCTTGGTTTCCCCGAGTCATCTGAAGATTGAGGTAGATACATGGGTAAGAGGGAAGGTTCTAAGGTTCATGGTTTTGTTTTCAAAGCTAAAACTTTGAGTTAGACTCAGGTTTTGCAACTAACTTCATTTCATTCATGCAAGCAAGCACACGATACAAACACACACCACAACAATCAAAGGAAAACAGATGGTTTGAAGAACCATTCTGCAAGCTACGATACAGTGGGACCGATACATCTCATGCTACGACAGTGCTCTAGTGCATCTACTCATCGTTGATGAAGTCGGGTCCTCATCGTCAGTGTAGAAGTCCACGGCATCCTCCTCCAGAAAGTCATCATCATTGTTGAGGTAAGAATCCATGTCTCCCTGGATGTCTTCACCCTCCTCTTCTTCCTCCTTTGTTGCAAGCTGAGCTTCCTGCTCCTTGACGGTCTTCTCGAGGTCGGCCACCTTCTTGCGAAGACGGGCGATGGTGCGATCCTTCTTTGCACGCTGGCAGCAAAGAGACTGGTAATCCTGGAAGAGCAGTGCGAAAGTCTGGGCCTTCTGGTCGACAATGGCACGGTTCTGGTTAGCTAACTCTCTAGCATTATCCAGTTCCTGCTGTCTGTCGTGCAGCAAGAAGTCAAGATTCTCCACTTGACGCCTCAACTCTGAGTGACTTGGCATCTCCATCCGCATTCCCATGAAGTCACGTCTTGCATAGTGAGCGAAACGGGTTCCTTGGAGTTGGTTGACACTGAGGGCACATAGACGTGCGAGAGCTTCATGCATTGCCCTGGCTAATCCATCTAGCCAGTTGTTCTCTCTCACGGAGAACTAGATTCTCCCGGATGTTGGTGCTTCGATGCTTCCTCTAAGATCAGCTGTGACGAGCCATCTTCAGGGGAATAAAAGATAAGCGTAGCGGTAGGGTCTATCTTCAGGGGCACAGGCAATGCTGACGAAGGCAGATAGTCCTAGTTATCATAGACGTCCTGCTGGCCATCATCTTGGTAGTCTCCTTCATAGTCTGGCCATGAGAATAGCCAGGGATAAAAGCCATGAGTACTCTTTAAGTACTCGCAAACTACCACTAACAAGTAGTATAGTTCTAAGTTAAAGTGCTAACTCTAAGTTTAACTATAAAATGAAGATTGAACCTAAGCTGAGTTCTGAAGCAAAGAAAGATAAAATAAAGTTCTAGAATCACTTGACTTGGGAAGCTAGTGTCATAAATGCAACCCTGTTGTAGTCAAGTCAAGATTCATCATTCATTTCATAAGTCATTTTGAAAACATCTGACAACGAAATAGTATGGCCATTCCAACTGTCCATAATCATGACGCTATTCAAATAGTTTGACACTCTGCAGAGGTGGTACACTTTCACCACAAGATTCGATACATCTGTCAGTGATAACCCTGAATCATCATACTTAGTATGCAGATAATCAAACATAACCTTTCCTTTACACACCCTAGTATAAGCACCTCTCCTATGAGCATGGCCTCCCAACCATGACCATCTGTCATCTTGGGCACTGCATAGGTGGACAACATTGAGAGGTAGCCTCAGCTCAAACCTCTCCCGCGAGGGGACTAATACTAATGCATATAAATTTCTGGCTAAGCCTTACCCAATTCAGGTATTGTGGTTGTACGGTAAATTTGGAATGGTATCACATCTGAATCCAACCATCAGTTTTATAAAAGGGTTAAGGCTCATGCCTCAACAGTTTCATCATCATAAACCATTTGTGTTTCTCAACACATGTCAAAACATCTCAATAGAATGAATCATCATTCCAAGGTTTTCACAATTCATTTTCACCAAGTGTTCCCATCTAAAGTGACTCAAGTTTTTTATCTACTCTAAACTACTAAGTTAAGAGTGTTCACTAAGGTTGAAGTGATGGGATCAATCTCATGCCGTAGAATGACATCTAAAGTTATCTCTATAGGTCAAGTTTTATACTCTTTATGCTACCTTCAAAACCAGTAAAGAACTTTGGCCCCACCCCTTTCTTCCACCACACCTAGCCAATCTCCACCCCGCGGGAGACCGCGTCCACGCCCCGACCACCCCGCCACCTGCGCGCCCCGGGATTCCCTCCATGCGGGCCCACCTCATTTCTCCTGCCCATGCGTTTCCTCCCCATCCCCAAACTCTTCTCGACCTCCTCTCCTCCCTCCCGTCGACATGTTCCTCGTCCTCGCCTGGCCTCCCCCCGAGCTCCACGCCGCTGCCAGGCCGCCGCCCTGCTTCCTCTTCTCCGCCTCCACGGGCCCCGTCCTCGCCCTCTCTTCCATCCGCTCGGCCCCGCGACCCCGGCCGACTGCATCGTGCCCCGACGCCCCTACCCCGCCTCTGCCAGCGCCTCCTCTCCCGCGGTTGGCCGTCGTCCGAGCCACCCCTCTCCGTCGCCTGCGCCTCCCTCGAGCCCGACCCTAGCGCGAACTCCTCCTCCGGCCGCCTCCTCGTCACCAACTGCTCCCCTTCCCTGCCTCCGGTCGTTGCCGACCTCGACCGCCGCTGCCCGCGATGCGGCCCTGCCCGCTCCTTCCACCACCTACCGCCCAGTGAGCCCGCGGCCCCGCCACCTTGTCCGTCCCCGTCGTCCTCCTCTTCGACCATGGCCCTGAAGCGCCACTGAGGGCCAGGCACCACCGCCACCACCACCTGCCTCCGCGCCTCCCGCCGCCCCTCGCGCCTCTCGGTCATCGACTCTGCTCGCCTCGCGACCTCACCCCTCCGCTTCGAGCGCCTTCTCTTAAGCTCCGTCCCTGGGCGTTCTCTGCAGCTGCGGGGTGGGCCTCCTCTGCGTTTCTGTCACGACCTCGCCGGCCCGCTCGCAGTACCCCGCCGCTAGGCTCCTCTCCCGCGGGCCCCATCAGCCACCTTGCTGTTAACCTCTGTCACCGTCTGAGCACATGGCCACCTCCTGTGTCGCAAATGTGATGCCCAAGGCCCTGGTTGCTTCGCGTTTTGTTCAAGTTAGGGACCGATTCCATTACCCACATGTGCACATGAAGTTCCCTCTCGTCGTGTTTTGCTTTTGTTTGTATGATGCCAAGCACAACCGAACCCGGAGAACAACCACAAGCGTCAAGATCTCCTTGTCGACAAGACCAGCTCGATGCCGAAGAATGAGCATGGCGCCACTCGAAGAACCCCCGACAAGAACTCCATCACGACACATCGAATCCTCCTTCCCGGATCCGGAGACCAAGACTCGGCACGCCAAGATTTTCTCCTCGGAACGCCATGACCTCCTACACGGATCTGAAGACCCGAAATGCCAAGTACGCCGACATGGGACTGACAAGTTCTCTGAGTCCGAGCGGCACGATCTCCTACCCTAAGATTCCCAGACGACAAGTACTTCACCCCGGATGCCAAGACCGACCCGATACGCGGACCCGACAAGATCTTTGCGATGACAAGATCGACACCGACCAGGGCGAATCCGATGCGCCCCTGACGCCAAACCAAGTCCTTCTTCCCGGAACACCAAGCTCTCCTTCCGTTGTCCGAGACCAATCCCGTCGAACCGCTCCCCGTCAAACCCTGAGACCGAACCACGAACTCCCGGAACCCAAGATCTTCCGAACCCAGATGTGTGCCCCCAAGCTCCTATTTTTATAATATGACATATACCTGTCGCATAATTAAATCATCATGATTGCATACATGTCATCTGGTGGGTTGGGTTAAATAGTCGATTCACCTAAATTAAATATGGAGACCATCTGCGGGATATCTTTCTCTTATTCCGGACTCCATTTAAATTGGTGTAGCGAACCGATGCCATGTTTTGCCTTGTTAATACCACATTTAAATTGTGGGGTAGTTAAATAACTTGAACCGCATAATTAATTGTCGGGACCCCGGTTCCTCTTAATATTGCCTAATTGCGTCGCATCTGTGCCATGTCATGCATCATATCCTAATCATGCCAGATCTTTTGTCGTAATATTAAATATTGCATCCGGTGTTTCTTCTAGTGTTTGCTTCTTCGCGGATTAGGCCGATGAGTTGATGCGAGTATCGACAAGTTCTCCGGATATGAACCTTCTGCAGTGTTTCCCAGGCGAGCATCTCTCCCCCTTCTACCTATTTTGCATTTATAGTCTTTATTTCCTCCTGTTGATCTATTGCTATCCGTGTCGCGATGCTTTAGTTTCGTGCACCAGTTATATCCCGTGCAGCCTCTATATTGCCATGGACACCTCCTAATACCTGTTGTTTGGTAGATAGCTGGCCTTGCGAGTTGTAGTTGCTTGCTCAGGTGCGATCTCGTGTTGTCGAGTACCACAGTTGTTGGAGTGCTAGCAGATGTTGATGGTGGAGATGCTCATGACTTTAAATACAACTATTAAATTGCTGGGATAACTAATGTAGAGGCATCAGTGGGCAATAGATGTTATTTGGTTCTTCCACGCTCACTTGTGTCCCGTAGGACCCCGAGTACTTGATACCTGTTCCTTGACTATTCGCACTATCGACATACGGGAGACTCTATGAATCCCCCTTAGCCAGAGCTTGATTCATTCTTATTTCTTGGGACCACAAAGTAGTTTGGGGATTTATTACTATCCTGTACTTATGCCATGCTTTACTGCTTTATTTAAGATTGTGCGTGTAGCACCTGTACTATTTAGGATTCCGGAGTGTTTTCGTGGTATCGACAAGCCCAGTCACACTTTCGGGTTCCCAGTCGTTTACAGCCATTGGCGCAAACCTTGGGTCCGTCTCGGAGCCGGCCAACTTTGTTGCGGGTAGCTTAATGGGGTGGCCCCCTGAAATATTTTATGAATCCTGTGATTGCTTTGTCGTGAAAGCCTCGTTGGGTTTCCATTTGGTTTTTCCGAGGTTGATCGTGTGTGTGTTGCTATTTGTGCACCCCTGCAGGGTAAATCTTTCTGAAAGCCGTGTCCGCGGTTATGGACGACTTGGAGCACAGTATCTCGATCATAGACAAGCATAACTAAAGTAGTGCTATAAACTTGACTCAATATATGACTAGTAATCAGATTCAACTATAATGGAATGGGTATTAAAAATGCCAACAAATGGTGGATCTGGGTTGTTTCGTGACATGCTATACCTTCCTAGTAAGTATTGCAACCCCAATGGAATGTGATAAAAGTGCCAACAACTGCTGGGTTTTGGGATTCCTCAGGACAATTATAGCTGACTAGTAAATGTTCCAACTACAACAGAATGGTAATTAAAACTGCCCACTACTTATGCTTCAGGATAACTTATGCTATCTATATCTAATTAGTAAGTGCTGCAACTATAATGGAATGAGTAAAATTGCCAACTATGTGAGTTCCTTGGTCCGACTTCCTCGTTTGGTCTCGAGGGGGAAATACCAGGATGGGTATGATTGGTGTTAGTATCAGGTTGGATCCGAATAGGTCTTTCTTATCCCTCTCTAATAGCCGCCAGTTTTTATGAGTCTCTATAGGTTGTTTAGTGCTGCTGCGTTGCCGCTTTAGTCCACCATACCTATGTAGGCGAGAGCCGCCGAATTCTAGCCTTGTCGTGTACTGGCCTCAGTACTGACGCTCCTCTTTTTCCTTTGCCCTTTGTCGGCACCCCTTTTGTTTTAGCAGGTTTGAGACCGACGTCGTTAGCAGGGTTACCCTTCCGGCTTGGCCTGGGCAGGGTTATGGACGCCATTGGTTATTCTTCAGGGCTCTTAGCCCCATTTGCATCTTGTCCGTACTCGGACGTTGTATCGTTTTCAAGGTGATTTGGATCTTTGTATTGTATATCTGTATTCTTGACTCATTGAGTCGCTGTTGTATATACATCTGTTCTGTGGGTCCCATCGAGGACTGTTGTGTAATGGTATTACTTCGTTTTCCACCCGCACGAAAGTGCCTGGTGGGCGTCCTTGAATCGTTTCTATGCGGGTTTGGCGGGAAGCGCTAAAACTTGCATAGGGCCGATTCGAGGGTGTTACAGAGTGGTATCAGAGCTCAGCAGTTACAATACCCCACTTGTCCAGCCTGTAGGATAACCTAGCTAACGGCCAAAGTAGAGTGTTAAAACTATTTTGCAAAAATCGGTTGGATAGATATAATTAGGTCTGCTTTTACTCCTTACCGCTCTGATGTTCTCCTCATACCTCTGCGTGCTTTGATTCTACTCTCTTATCTTTTCTTCGAGTCCAGGATTTCCCGTGGTTGGGTTTCTGTCGTACCTTTAGGGTTTTACTTCCTCCCTTTATAACGGTGGTTCTACAATCATCACGGCTGTTGTACCTTCATCCAATCTTTTGTCCTTGAACTCTTTATCCGTATGTGCCCATCGACAGATATCTGTATCGTTGAAAAGCATATGAGAAGGATGAGCATTGCGAAGTTGGAGTATACCTTGAGCATGTGTTGTTCATGCCAATGGAACCATCGCAAAACCTGATCATTGTGTCTTTTCGAATGATGTTTCTTTGTATCTTCCGGTGGTCCCCAATGCGACGACATCATCTATGCCAGATCCGATAAAGATCCTGCATCACCCCTCTTGTTCCGAACACCGCTTGGGAAGATCTTTAGTCTAAATCCCGAAAGTTGGTTACACGATTCTGCGATTCATCTACAGAAGGATGCTTTGAGTATAGGATGGACTGATCACCCTACCCGCCTCTCACTGTGCACTTTTGTACATCGAATCGGTGGATCAAGCAATTTCGCTCCGTCCACGGAAGTCAAAGGTGGCCTAATCTCTTGATACCTTTACCTTCGTCCTTTGTTCTCGGAGTGTTTTCTCGACGACTATGGACATCGACCCCCTTGTTGGTGGTGTCACTGATTTCAAGATGGAGCAACAATCTTGTTAGTGGTGTCGCGGGGATCTACCCGAAGCGAGAAGATTCTGATCGTCGGCCTTCTTCCTGGTACCATGAGGCGGATCTCGAGGGCGAGATCCCTTGGTAGTGGTGTCGAATTGTGGCATCCCGCTAAAACCACTACTAGAAAATCGTTGTGTTTTTGTGCATTGCATCATCATGACCGCATGCTCGTGTCATCATGCCACATTGCATTTGAGCATCGCCATCATCATGCACATGTGTGTCTGAAACTATTTTCAAAAACTTGGTATTGTTTTCTAAACGCCCCGTCTTTATTTCAAATTAAAACCCCGGTCTTCCGGATTATTTTGTTTCGTCTAAAGATGGTTTACAAAAGCCCCATCTTAAATAAATAAAATATTTTAAAATTGTTTTTAGGAGGCAGCCCGCCAGGCCCAAAAGCCTGGCCAGACACCTCCAGATAAAATCTAGTCCTAACCCTAGCTACCCAATCCTACCTACCCCTAACCCTCCTCTCTCCCCCCTTATCCACACGCACGTACCGCACCCCGCTCCTCCTCAGATCCCGCGCGCGGCCAGCTCTTCCCCTAGACCCACTCCTGTCGGCTCGCCACCTCACCTGAGCCAATCCGTGCTCGCCACCTCACCTTCTGGCACCACCCCTGTCTTCCACCACACCCAGCCAATCTCCACCCCGCAGGAGACCGCGTCCACACCCCGACCACCCCGCCACCTACGTGCCCCGGGATTCCCTTCCCGTGGGCCCACCTCCTTTCTCCTGCCCACGCGTTTCCTCCCCATCCCCGCACTCTTCTCGACCTCCTCTCCTCCCTCCCCGTCGACATGTTCCTCGCCCTCGCCTGGCCTCCCCCAGAGCTCCGCGCCGCCGCCCTGCTTCCTCCTCTCCACCTCCACGGGCCCCGTCCCCCAGAGCCCCACGACCCCGGCCGACCACATCGCGCCCCGGCGCCCCTTCCCCGTCTCTGCCAGCGCCTTCTCTCCCGCGGTTGGCCGCTATCCGAGCCACCCCTCTCTGTCGCTTGCGCCTCCCTCGAGCCTGACCCCAGCGCGAACTCCTCCTCCGGCTGCCTCCTCGTCGCCAGCTGCTCCCCTTCCCCGCCTCCGGTCGTCGCCGACCTCGACGGCCGCCGCCCGTGATGCGGCCCTGCCCGCTCCTTCCGCCACCTACCGCCCAGTGAGCCCACGGCCCCGCCACCTTGTCCATCCCCGTCGTCCTCCTCTTCGACCCGCGGCCCCGCCGAGCGCCGCCACTAGGGACGGGCACCATCGCCACCGCCTCCTTCCTCCGCGCCTCCCGCCGCCCCTCACGCCTCTCGGTCGTTGACTCTGCTTGTCTCGTGACCTCACCCCTCCGCTTCGAGCGCCTCCTCTAGAGCTCCGCCCCTGGGCGTTCTCTACAGCTACGGGGTGGGCCTCCTCTACGTTTCTATCAGGACCTCGTCGGCCCGCTCACAGTACCCCGCCGCCAGGCTCCTCTCCTGCGGGCCCCACCAGCCGCCTTGCTGTTAACCTCTGTCACCATCCAAGCACATGGCCACCTCCTGTGTCGCAAACGTGATGCCCAAGGCCCTGGTTGCTCCATGTTTTGTTCAAGTTAGGGACCGGTTCCATTACCCACATGTGCACATGAAGTTCCCTCTCGTCGTGTTTTGCTTTTGTTTGTATGATGCCAGGCACAACCGAACCCAGAGAACAACCACAAGCATCAAGATCTCCTTGTCGACAAGACCAGCTCGATGCCGAAGAATGAGCATGGCGCCACTCGAAGAACCCCCGACAAGAACTCCGTCACGACACACCGAATCCTCCTTCCCGGATTCAGAGACCAAGACTCGGCACGCCAATATCTTCTCCTCAGAACACCATGACCTCCTACACGGATCCGAAGACCCGAAATGCCAAGTACGCCGACATGGGACCGACAAGTTCTCCGAGTCCGAGCGGCACGATCTCCTACCCGAAGATTCCCGGACGACAAGTACTTCACCCCGGATGCCAAGAATGACCCGATACGCGGACCCGACAAGATCTTCGCGACAACAAGATCGACACCGACCAGGGCGAATCCGATGCGCCCCTGACGCCAAACCAAGTCCTTCTTCCCGGAATGCCAAGCTCTCCTTCCGTTGTCCGAGACCGATCCCGTCGAACCGCTCCCCGTCAAACCCTGAGACCAAACCCCGAACTCCCGGAACCCAAGATCTTCCGAACCTAGATGTGTGCCCCCAAGCTCCTATTTTTATAATATGACATATACCTGTCGCATAATTAAATCATCATGCTTGCACACATGTCATCTGGTGGGTTGGGTTAAATAGTCGATTCACCTAAATTAAATATGGAGTCCATCTGCGGGATATCTTTATCTTATTCCGGACTCCATTTAAATTGGTGTAGCGAACCGATGCCATGTTTTGCCTTGTTAATACCACATTTAAATTGCGGGGTAGTTAAATAAATTGAACCGCATAATTAATTGTCGGGACCCCGGTTCCGCTTAATATTGCCTAATTGCATCGCATCTGTGCCATGTCATGCAGCATATCCTAATAATGCCGAATATTTTGCTGTAGTATTAAATATTGCATCCGGTGTTTATTCTAGTGTTTGCTTCTTCGCGGATTAGGCCGATGAGTTGATGCGAGTATCGACAAGTTCTCCGGATATGAACCTTCGGCAGTGTTTACCAGGCGAGCATCTCTCCCCCTTCTACCTATTTTGCATTTATAGTCTTTATTTCCTCCTGTTGATCTATTGCTATCCGTGTCACGATGCTTTAGTTTCCGTGCACCAGTTATATCCCGTGCAGCCTCTATATTGCCATGGACACCTCCTAATACCTATTATTTGGTAGATAGCTGGCCTTGCGAGTCGTAGTTGCTTGCTCAGGTGCGATCTCGTGTTGTCGAGTACCACAGTTGTGTTGGAGATATGCCCAAGAGGCAATAATAAAAGTGGTTATTATTATATCTTTGTGTTTATGATGAATGTTTACATCCCATGCTATAATTGTATTATAAGGAAACACTAATACATGTGTGTTTTGTAAACGTAAAAGAGTCCCTAGTAAGCCTCTTGTTGAACTAGCTTGTTGATTAATAGATGATCATGGTTTCCTGATCATGGACATTGGATGTCATTAATAACAAGGTTGTATCATTAGGAGAATGATGTGATGGACACACACCCATAGTAAGTGTAGCATAAGATTAAGTCATTTAGTTCGTATTGCTACAAGCTTTCAAATGCATAGTAACCTAATCCTTCGACCATGAGGTTATGTTAATCACCATCACCGGATGGGTGCTTTGATGACATCAAACACCGCTTTATGGCAGGTGGTTATAAAGGTGTCATTGGGTATTCTGAAAGTATGTGTTGAAGCACATGGACCAAGATTGGGATTTGTCCATCCATATGACGGATAGATATGCTCTGGGCCCTCTCGGTGGAATGTCATCTAGTTAGCTTGCAAGCATGTGACTAGGTCACAAGGGATGACATAACATGGAACGAGTAAAGAGTACTTATCAGTAATGAGGTAGAACTAGGTATGGAGATACCGACGATCAAACCTCGTATAACTAGAGTATCACGTGACAAAGGGAATTGGTTTCATATGTTAATGGTTCTATCGATCACGAAGTCATCGTTGAGTATGTGGGAGCCGTTATGGATCTCTACATCCCGCTGATGGTTATTGATCGGAGAGGTGTCTCCATCATGTCTGCATATTCACGAACTGTAGGGTGACACACTTAAGGTTCGATGTTGTTTAGGTAGATATGGAATGTGCGTTGGAGACCGAATGTTGTTCGGAGTCTCGGATTGGATCTGAGACATCACGAGGAGATCCGGAATTGTCCGGAGAATAAGATTCATATAATGGAGATAATTTTCTAGGTTCAGAAATGTCCCGGAGTGTTTATATGGGGGTTCTAGAAGGTTTCGGAATGTTCCGGAAGGTTCTAGAAATTTCTATGGAGTTTACTTGAAAACCAAGAAAGGAAAAGGGGAAACTTGGGAGGGAAGGAAACTCCCCCCAAGCCCTCCTTGTGCGCCGGCCCTAGGAAGTGGGCCTAGGGGTGGGAACCCTAGGCCGCACCCCTCCCTCTATATATAGAGGGGTGGAGGCGCCACCCCCTTGCCCCTCCACTCTTGCCCTAGCCCCTCTCTCCTCCTTCGCTCTGCTCAGGCTTAGGCGAAGCCCTGCAGAATTCTCTACTCCACCACCACCACCACACCGTCGTGCTGCTGGGATTCCGTGGAGAGATCTACTACCTCCGCTGCTCGCTAGAACGGGGAGAGGAAGGTCTGCATCGACTCCGCACGTGTGACGCCAGGCATTGAGCGGGAAGCGCTGCCTTGGAAGAAGGATCGTCTACTCGATCTTGAGATCGGCAAGTGATCGTCTACATCAACCACGAGATCCGATCTCGCACAAGGCTTTCGGATCTACAAGGGTTAGTACAGATCTATCTCGTTGCACATGTCTAATAGATTAGATCTTGGGTTTTATCTAGATTAGATCTGGGTTTTGTTTGTTCTTGCGGTAGAATTTTTTTGTTTTCCATGCTACAAATCCATCAGTGGCATCAGAGCCAGGTTTATGCGTAGATCTGTTGCACGAGTAGAACACGATGGTTTTGTGGGTGTTGGTGCTTGTGTCGTCTTTTGCTTTGTGTACTTTGCATCTTGCGGTATGGTGGGATGAAGCGGCTCGGGCTAACCTTACATGTATTGCACATGAGACTTGCTCCACGCTTGACGTGTAACTTGCTTGGCACAAGTGGCTTTGCGGGTGTTTGTCTCTCCCACCATAGTATAGATCCAATTTACACTTTGTACTTGATAGCACTTGTATCAACGTTGTGGTTCAGTTTCGTAGGTAAGATCCGTTCTTATTCGAAAGCCCCAAACCACGTAAAACATGCAAAGAAAATTAGAGGCGTCTAACTTGTTTTTGCAGGTGTTTTGTGATGTGATATGGCCATCATGTAATTGTGATTATATTTGATGTATGCAATGATCCTTGTTGTAATATGGCAACCGGCAGGAGCCTAATGGTTGTCTTTAATTCTGTTAAGACATGCGTGTCTATTCATCTTGTAATAGCTTTATTCCAAGTAGTTGTAATAGTTGCTAGTGATGATGTACAACCATGAAGCGGCGCCACTGACCTTGACGCAATGCTGGTAATGATGGAGATCATGTTCGTGCTTTGGAGATGGAGATCAAAGGCATAAGAAGAAAGGGCCATATCATATCACACTAATTATGAATTGCCTGTGATGTTAATCCTTTATGCATCTTCTATTGCTTAGATCGCGACGGTAGCATTATAAGATGATCCCTCTCACTAAATATCAAGTAATAAAGTGTTCATCCTTAGTTGGCACCGTTGCTAAGACTCGTCGTTTCGAAGCATCTCGTGATGATCGGATGTGATAGATTCTACGTGTGCATACAACGGGTGCAAGCCAGATTTGCACATGCGGAAACTAAGGTTAATCTTGACGAGCCTAGCATGTACAAACATGGTCTCGGAACACGGAATAACGAAAGGTAGAGCATGAATCATATAAATGATATGATGAACATGAAGATTGTTCGCCGATGAAACTACATCTTCTCTCGTGAAGATCGGACTTGGTGTGGTGGACTTGGTTCGTGTAATCACTAAGACAATGTGAGGGATGTTGTTTTGAGTGGGAGTTCACCTAGTTAATTTAAGAATTAAAATTGAACTCAATTTATCATAAACTTAGTCTAAACTACTTGCAAATTTGTTGTAGATTATGGCGAACCTCTCCACCAATTTCAATGCGTTCCTAGAGAAAGAAAAGCTTAAGAACAATGGAAGCAACTTCACGAACTGGCTCCGTGGACTAAAGATTGTCCTCAGGGCTGGTCAGTTGACCTATGTGCTCGAAGCACCGCTAGGTGACCAACCTGCAGAAGATGCCACCGATGACGTAAAGAATGTTTACGCCACTCGGAAAAATCATTACTCCATAGTTCAGTGTGCCATCCTGTACGGTTTAGAAATGGAGCTTCAGAAGCACTTTGAGCACCACGACCCATTCGAGATCATTAAGGAGCTCAAGCTCATTTTTGAGACTCACGCGGCCGTGGAGAGCTATGAGGCCTCCGAAAAGTCCTTTAACTGTAAGATGGAAGAGGGAAGCTCCGTTAGCAAGCACGTGCTCACCATGTCTGGGCACGCAAACAAGCTCCAAGAGTTGGGGATAACGATTCCTAATGAGTTAGGGATTCACCGTGTCCTCCAATCACTGCCACCGAGTTATAAGAACTTTGTGATGAACTACAATATGCACTACATGAACAATACGTTGCCTGAACTATCGTCCATGATGAAAACTGCTAAAGTGGAGATCAAGAAGGTGCACCAAGTGTTGATGGTCAATAAGACCACCAATTTCAAGAAACAAGGCAAGCCTAAGAACAAGGGAAAATTCAAGAAGGACGGCAAGAAAGCTGCACTTTTGCTAAAGCCCAAAAGGCTGGTCCTAAGCCTGAAACTGCTTCTCTTGCCAAGGGTGCTAGTCCTTTGGGCGTAACTGCCCCAAGTACCTGGCGGATCTGAAGAACGACAACATCAAGAAGAAAGGTATATTTGATATACATGTTATTGATGTGTATCTTACTAGTAATCGTAGTAGTGCCTAGGTATTTGATACTAGTTCGGTTGCTCATATTTGTAACTCGAAACAGGAGCTGCGGAATAAGCAAAGACTGGCGAGAGACGAGGTGACGATGCGCGTTGGAAATGGCTCCAAGGTTGATGTGATCGCCGTCGGCACGCTCCCTCTACATCTACCTTCGGGATTAGTTTTAAATTTGAATAATTGTTATTTGGTGCCTGTGTTAAGCATAAACATTATATCTGGATCTTGTTTATTGCGACATGGTTACTCTTTTAAGTCTGAGAATAAAGGTTGTTCGATTTATATGAGTAATATCTTTTATGGTAATGCACCTGAGATGAATGGTTTATTCTTACTGAATCTTGATAGTAGTGTTACACATGTTCACAACATAGATGCTAAACAAACAAAATTGAATGATAATTCTACATACATGTGGCACTGTCGTCTTGGTCACATTGGAGTGAAGCGTATGAAGAAACTCCATTCTGATGGACTTCTTGAATCACTTGATTTTGAATCACTTGAAAGATGCGAAGCATGTCTAGTGGGAAAAATGACTAAGACTCCATTCTCTGGTATAATGGAGCGAGCTACAGACTAATTGGAAAAAATACATACCGATGTGTGCGGTCCAATAAGTGTAGCATCGCGTGGTGGATATCGTTATGTTCTCACTTTCACGGATGACTTAAGTACATATGGGTATGTCTACTTTATGAAACATAAGTCCGAAACTTTCGAGAAGTTTAAGGAATTTCAAAGTGAAGTGGAAAATCATCGTAACAAGAAGATTAAGTTTCTGCGTTCTGACCGCAGAGGTGAATATCTAAGTTATGAGTTTGGCATGCATTTAAAGAAATGTGGAATACTTTCGCAATTGACACCGCCGGGAACACCACAGCGTAATGGTGTGTCCGAACGTCGTAATCGAACTCTCTTACATATGGTTCGGTCTATGATGTCTCTTACAGATTTACCGCTATCGTTTTGGGGCTATGCATTAGAGACAGCTGCATTCACTTTAAATAGGGCACCATCTAAATCCGTTGAAACGACACCGTACAAATTGTGGTTTGGAAAGAAACCTAAGTTGTCGTTCCTTAAAGTTTGGGGTTGCGAAGCATATGTAAAGAAGTTACAACCTGATAAGCTTGAACCCAAAGCGGAGAAATGCGTCTTCATAGGATACCCTAAAGAAACAATTGGGTATACCTTCTATCATAGATCCGAAGGCAAAGTTTTCATTGCCAAGAATGGATCCTTTCTTGAGAAGGAGTTTCTCTCGAAGGAAGTGAGTGGAAGGAAAGTAGAACTCGATGAGGTTATTGAACCTTCTCTCGGAGTTGAGAGTAGCGCAGCACTGGAAGATGTTTTTGTGCCGCCTGCACCAATTGGAGAGGAAGCTAATGATGGTGATCATGAAACTTCGAACGAAGTTGCCACTGAACCTCGCAGGTCAACGAGGGTTCGTAGCACTCCTGATTGGTATGACCCTGCCTTGAACGTCATGTTGGTGGACAACACTGATGACCCTGCGACGTATGAAGAAGCTATGGTGAGCCCAGATTCCGACAAATGGCTAGAAGCCATGAAATCCGAAATGGGATCCATGTACGAAAACCAAGTATGGACTTTGGTGGACTTACCGGATGGCCGTAAGGCTGTCAAGAACAAGTGGATTTTCAAAAGAAAAACAGATGCTGATGGTAATGTTACCGTCTATAAAGCTCGACTTCTCGCGAAAGGGTTCCGACAAATTCAAGGAGTTGACTACGATGAGACATTCTCACTAGTAGCGAAGCTAAAGTCTGTGAGGATTTTGTTAGCAATTGCTGCATATTTCGATTATGAGATTTGGCAGATGGATGTCAAAACAGTGTTCCTTAATGGTGACATTGAGGAAGAGTTGTATATGGTACAACCCAAGGGTTATGTCGATCCTAAAGATGCTGACAATGTATGCAAACTTCAGCGCTCCATTTATGGACTGAAGCAAGCATCCCGGAGTTGGAATCAACGTTTTGATAAAGTAATCAAAAACTTTGGATTTATACAAACTTATGGAGAAGCTTGTATTTACAAGAAAGTTAGTGGGAGCTCTATAGCATTCCTAGTACTATATGTAGATGACATATTGTTGATTGGGAATGATATAGAACTTCTTAATAGCGTCAAAGCCTATTTGAATAATAGTTTTTCAATGAAGGATCTTGGCGAAGCGGCATATATTCTAGGCATCAAGATTTATAGAGATAGATCAAGACGCCTAATAGCGCTTTCACAAAGTACATACTTGGACAAAGTTCTAAAGAAGTTTAGAATGGAAGAGAGCAAGAAAGGGTTCGTGCCCATGTTGTCAGGTAAGACCTTGAGTAAGACTCAAAGTCCAGCTATGGCAGAAGATAGAGAGAAAATGAATAATATTCCCTATGCCTCGGCCATAGGTTCTATCATGTATGCCATGTTGTGTACAAGACCGGATATAACACATGTTGTTAGTTTGACTAGCAGATATCAAAGTGATCCTGGAATGGAGCCTTTGGACAATGATCAAGAATATCCTAAAGTACCTGAATAGGACTAAGGATATGGTTCTTTCTTATGGAGGTGATGAATAGCTTGTTGTAAACAGTTACACTGATGCTAGTTGGAACACCAATCTAGATGACTCGAAGTCACAATCTGGATACGTATTTATTTTGAATGGTGCTGCAGTGAGCTGGAGGAGTGCCAGCCAAAGTGTTGTGGCGAAATCTTCAACTGAATCGGAATACATAGCTGCTTCGGAGGCTGCACAAGAAGCCATATGGATGAAGGAGTTCATTACTGAACTTGGCGTGGTTCCCAGTGCGTTGGACCCGATGGCCATCTACTGTGACAACACAGGTGCCATAGCTCATGCACAGGAGCCAAGGTCACATAGCAAGCTGCAGCACATCAAGCTACGTTTCCATGCTATTCATGAGTATGTCCGAGATGGTGACATAAAGATTTGCAAAGTACACACTCATCTAAATGTGGCAGATCCGTTGACTAAACCTCTCCCTAGAGCAAAGCATGACCAACACCAGAACGCCATGGGTGTTAGGTATATTACCATGTAATCTAGATTATTGACTCTAGTGCAAGCGGGAGACTGTTGGAGATATGCCCAAGAGGCAATAATAAAAGTGGTTATTATTATATCTTTGTGTTTATGATGAATGTTTACATCCCATGCTATAATTGTATTATAAGGAAACACGAATACATGTGTGTTTTGTAAACGTAAGAGTCCCTAGTAAGCCTCTTGTTGAACTAGCTTGTTGATTAATAGATGATCATGGTTTCCTGATCATGGACATTGGATGTCATTAATAACAAGGTTGTATCATTAGGGGA
Source organism: Avena insularis (assembly GCA_023614405.1). Taxonomy (NCBI): domain Eukaryota; kingdom Viridiplantae; phylum Streptophyta; class Magnoliopsida; order Poales; family Poaceae; genus Avena; species Avena insularis. Next base: position 455,050,960 of record CM042692.1, read on the forward strand.
ATGATGTGATGGACACACACCCATAGTAAGAGTAGCATAAGATCAAGTCATTTAGTTCGTATTGCTACAAGCTTTCAAATGCATAGTAACCTAATCCTTCGACCATGAGGTTATGTTAATCACCATCACCGGATGGGTGCTTTGATGACATCAAACACCGCTTCATAATTCGGTGGTTATAAAGGTGTCATTGGGTATTGTGAAAGTATGTATTGAAGCGCATGGACCAAGGTTGGGATTTGTCCATCCATATGACGGATAGATATGCTCTGGGCCCTCTCGGTGGAATGTCATCTAGTTAGCTTGCAAGCATGTGACTAGGTCACAAGGGATGACATAACATGGAACGAGTAAAGAGTACTTATCAGTAACGAGGTAGAAATACCGACGATCAAACCTCGGATAAGTAGAGTATCACGTGACAAAGGGAATTGGTTTCGTATGTTAATGGTTCTACCGATCACGAAGTCATCGTTGAGTATGTGGAAGCCGTTATGGATCTCCAGATCCTGCTGATGGTTATTGATCGGAGAGGTGTCTCCATCATGTCTGCATATTCATGAACCGTAGGATGACACACTTAAGGTTCGATGTTGTTTAGGTAGATATGGAATGTGTGTTGGAGACCGAATGTTGTTCAGAGTCTCAGATTGGATCTGAGACATCACGAGGAGATCCGAAATTGTCCGGAGAATAAGATTCATATAATGGAGATCATTTTCTAGGTTCGGAAATGTCCCGGAGTGTTTATATGGGGGTTCTAGAAGGTTTCGGAATGTTTCAGAAGGTTCTAGAAATTTCTATGGAGTTTACTTGAAAACCAAGAAGGGAAAAGGGGAAACTTGGGGGGGGGGGGGGAAGGAAACTCCCCCAAGCCCCCCTTGTGCGCCGGCCCTAGGAGGTGGGCCTAGGGGTGGGAACCCTAGGCCGCACCCCTCCCTCTATATATAGAGGGGTGGAGGCGCCACCCCCCTTGCCCCTCCACTCTTGCCCTAGCCCCTCTCTCCTCCTCCTTCACTCTGCTCAGGCTTAGGCGAAGCCCTGCAGAATTCTCTACTCCACCACCACCACCACGCTGTCGTGCTGCTGGGATTCTGTGGAGAGATCTACTACCTCCGCTGCTCGCTGGAACGGGGAGAGGAAGGTCTGCATCGACTCCGCACATGTGACCGACTGCGGAAGCGCTCCCGGAACACGGCGCCGGAAGGATCGTCTACTTGATCTTGAGATCGGCAAGTGATCGTCTACATCAACCACGAGATCCGATCTCGCACAAGGCTTTCGGATCTACAAGGGTTAGTACAGATCTATCTTGTTGCACATGTCTAATAGATTAGATCTTGGCTTTTATCTAGATTAGATCTAGGTTTTGTTCGTTCTTGCGGTAGAATTTTTTTGTTTTCCATGCTACGAACCCATCAAGTTGTTGGAGTGCTGGCAAATGTTGATGGTGGAGATGCTCATGACTTTAAATACAACTATTAAATTGCTGGGCTAACTAATGTAGAGGCATCGGTGGGCAATAGATGTTATTTGGTTCTTCCACGCTCACTTGTGCCCCGTAGGACCCCGAGTACTTGATACCTGTTCCTTGACTATTCGCACTATCCACATACGGGAGACTCTATGAATCCCCCTTAGCCAGAGCTTGATTCATTCTTATTTCTTGGGGCCACAAAGTAGTTTGGAGCTTTATTACTGTCCTGTACTTATGCCATGATTTACTGCTTTATTTAAGATTGTGCGTGGAGCACCTGTACTGTTTAGGATTGTAGAGTGTTTTCGCGGTATCGACAAGCCCAGTCACACTTTCGGGTTCCCAGTCGTTTACAGCCATTGGCGCAAACCTTGGGTCCGTCTCGGAGCCGGCCAACTTCGTTGCGGGTACCTTAATGGGGTGGCCTCCTGAAATATTTTATGAATCCTGTGATTGCTTTGTCGTGAAAGCCTTGTTGGGTTTTGATTTGGTTTTTCCGAGGTTGATCGTGTGTGTGTTGCTATTTGTGCACCTATGGTAAATCTTCAAAGCCGTGTCCGCGGTTATGGATGACTTGGAGCACAGTATCTCGATCATAGACAAGCATAACTAAAGTAGTGCTATAAACTTGACTCAATATATGACTAGTAATCAGATTCAACTATAACGGAATGGATATTAAAAATGCAACAACTGGTGGATCTGGATTGTTTCGTGACATGCTATACCTGCCTAGTAAGTATTGCAACTCCAATGGAATGTGATAAAAGTGCCAACAACTGCTAGGTTTTGGGATTCCTCAGGACAATTATAGCTGACTAGTAAATGTTCCAACTACAACAGAATGGTAATTAAAACTGCCCACTACTTATGCTTCAGGATAACTCATGCTATCTATATCTGATTAGTAAGTGCTACAACTATAACGGAATGTGTAAAATTGCCAACTGTGTGAGTTCCTTGGTCCGACTTCCTCGTTTGGTCTCGAGGGGGAAATACTAGGATGGGTATGATTGGTGTTAGTATCAGGTTGGATCCGAATAGGTCTTTCTTATCCCTCTCTAATAGCCGCCAGTTTTTCTGAGTCTCTATAGGTTGTTTAGTGCTGCTGCGCTGCCTCTTCAGTCCACCGTACCTATGTAGGCGAGAGCCGCCGAATTCTATCCTCGCCATGTACTGGCCTCAGTACTGACGCTCCTCTTTTTCCTTTGCCCTTTGTCGGCACCCCTTTTGTTTTAGCAGGTTTGAGACCGACGTCGTTAGCAAGGTTACCCTTCCGGCTTGGCCTGGGAAGGGTTATGGACGCCATTGGTTATTCTTCAGGGCTCTTAGCCTTTGCATCTTGTCTGTACTCGGACGTTGTATCGTTTTCAAGGTGATTTGGATCTTTGTATTGTATATATGTATTCTTGACTCATTGAGTCGCTATTGTATATACATTTGTTCTGTGGGTCCTATCGAGGACTGTTGTGTAATGGTATTACTTTGTTTTCCACCCGCACAAAAGTGCCTGGTGGGCGTCCTTGAATCGTTTCTATGCGGGTTTGGCGGGAAGCGCTAAAACTTGCATAGGGCCGATTCGAGGGTGTTACAGAACTCCTCCTCCTCGAAAGCTTGGTCGGTACTATCGTCTATAAATACATACGGAGTACACAATCACCAAACAATACTTAACTAGTCTAATTAGCACTCTAAGGCACACATTTGATGATCTATTATCATCACAAGCATCACAAGTGTTATTCACTAGTTTCATTCTTTTTATTTTAGAAAACTAATTTCTACTCATTGAAAATTTGACTAAGATTTAATATTCACCACTTAAAATATGGGATCATGTGGACACATGTCATCACCACATATTCTAACATGTGGGAATGTGATTTAAGGGTTGGATCATAATTACTTTGGTTTAAGTTCATTATTTAATGAGTTAAAGTGACTAGAAACGCCTATATAGCATTATTTTGGTACTAGTCCAAAGTCACTGCATGTAAACCCTAATATTATTACATATTCAGATAGGTATGGTGAAATGTCATTTTTGAGAGTTGGAATCAACTCAAAAGATATCTTGGTTGATTTTATAAAACGGGGATCAACGGCTGGGGCGATGTGGGCCGTTAGATTAGAACAGGGATCAATGGATGGGGCTCGTCATCGACGACGGACCTGTCGCCAACGAACTCTAACCCTAGAGGCTCGGTGGGGGTGCTTAGGGGCCCTACCAGGGCTCCAGCAACGATGGCGAGGCGGGCAAACGGACTGGTGGTCAATGGCGAGATTAGGGACGGTCGAGGTAGCTCCAGGGGTGGTCGCAATCAACGGGGCCTTCTCCTTCTCTGTTGCGGCTACTCCAGCCAAATTCCGGCGAGCAAGTGCTCGCGCTGCTCTGGCTTGAGGTGGGAAATGGTCAATGAGGTGAGGGGAGGTGAGTGGTGTGTTGAATGGGGCTGGGGTGGCCTCTATTTATAGGACGACGACGCGACCAAGAGGCATGGGCGGGCGGCTCCGGTGAGGGCTGCATAGCATGCTAGCAGCGCGGCTCGGGGTAGGGGACGGTCACTGGTCTCCTGGCGGTGCTCTACGCGTTAAATGCGGGACTAGGGGCGGTGGTATGCGGTCGGGTGATGTGTGCGCTCTGAGCGGCAGAGGCGGCGGTCTCAACAGCGAGCGGTGGCTGTGGTGCGTTGGGCGGCGAACGGGCATGTCGGGCGTGCTCCCTGGGTCGTGGCGGAGCGGTGGACGCGGGCTGCGGTCGAGGGGCGGTGCGTGCATGCGTGTCGGACGCAGCACTCTGGCGCATGCTCGGCATGGTGCAGAAGCACTAGGCGTGGCGGTTCCTCGGTGGTCCATGCTCTGGCTTGGTTCGGGGAGGGCAAAGTTGGCCGGCGAGTTGGTGCTCGGCATGGCATGGCAATGCCACTAGGGGGTAGGGGATGGGTGCTAAGGGTCTGGTTTGGTCAAGAGGGGACAAAAGGATTAAATGGGGATCATTTGGGGGGCAAAACCCTGTTGCAAACAGTGAGCTAGCTATTAATGTTTGATTCTGTCTGCCATGTGTTTGATGAAATGGCCGCAAGAAAGTTATTTATGAATTTTGCAAAGATTTTTGGTGGGTGTGCTAGATATAAGCTTAAGACTCTGTGGGTGCTTGGGTTTTGAAAATTGAGCTTGTTTGAGTGGTTTTTGAAATAGTGGGATCTTCCCATATGATATAGATTCAATTTTCAATTGCCAATTAAATTTAGTGTTTGAATGTTTTTAGCAGATCACAAAGTGGGCCTTGGTACATCATTATGTGTACTAGCAAGGGGTGCAAAGATCCACATTTGTTTATGTTAGGTTTTGAGTTCTAGGAATAGCCAAAGTAGGCATGTTGATTAAAATGGCACAAATGACCATTCTCTTCTTTTATTCATTTTGATTTGTTTTTCTTTGGGATTTGTTTGGGAATGATGTAGATGGTGTTTATTTCACCTGAGAATCATTTTACAAGCAATGGATCACTTAATCATGGCAATTCAAATCAACTCCTAATTTAAATGCACACACCTATGAATGATGTAATAATTTTAATTGGAAAAGTTTTTGTTAACCCTAATTTTGACGATTTGGATCTTAATAACCTCTGCAGAGTGTCAAACTATTCGAATAGCCGCGTCCACGGTTATGGACAGTTGGAGTGGCCATACTGTTCTGTTGTCAGATGTTTTCAAAATGACTTATGAAATGAATTGTGACATGACTTGACCACAACATGGTTGTGACTATGATAACCAAGTTCCCACTTAGGTGATTTCAAACTTTATTTTATCTTTCTTTGTTTCTGAACTCAGCTTAGGTTTCAAACTTAACTTACAATAAACTTAGAGTTAGCATTCCTACTAGAACTACCTTACTTGTTAGTGATAGTTTGCGAGTACTTAAAGAGTACTCATGGCTTTTGTCCCTGGCTATTCCCGTGGCTAGACTATGAGGAGGACTACCTTGAAGGAGGACAGCAGGATGGATACGACAACTAGGATCATCTCCCATCATCATCATTGCCTGTGACACTGAAGATGGACCCCACCGCTACGCTATTTATTCCGCTACTTGATTGTACTAAGACTGGATCATGAGATCCTTTATTTGTGTAAGACCTTATTATGGTTTGTAATGGATGATGTACTGTGATATCCAATCTATTATGTCTCACAAAAATGGTAATCCTGGGATTGTGATGTATGGCATAACAGGCATCTGGGATTAAATATCCGGGTGTTGACAAGTTGGTATTAGAGCCATCCTGACCATAGGAGACCCTAGTTAGAATGGACGTCCGAAACAAACACTTAGTTTCAAAAACCAAAGCGAGTATTTGTGAAAACTATTTCCTCTCTTATCCTTGGGATTCTTTCTCTCACAAAAAGTCATGTTCCTCAAAATTCTTACATTACCACATAAAACTTTGACACACTTGATCACTTCACTAACTTTCTCATCCTAAATTCTTATAGATGGAAGTTCAATACAACAAGTTCTACCAGTTGGGCAACAGAGGCCAACTGATCTTCGAGAGGGATCTTGATTCACTGTCTGAGTACTTGGAGTGTCCTCATCCGGAATTTCTTGGAGCTCAACTCCCTGGTCCACCAGGAGGAGATTTACAATGGCTAGTAGTTGCTGATCTTTGAAGAAAGTTAGAAGCACCAATGTCTGAGAGGATTCAGTTCTCCGTGAGAGAGAACAACTGGCTAGATGGATTAGCCAGGGCAATGCATGAAGCTCTCGCACGTCTTTGCGCCCAGAGTGTCAACCTAATCCAAGGAACCCGCTTTGTTCACTATGAAAGGCGTGATTCTATGGGAATGCCGCTAGAGATGCCAAGTCACCCAATATTGAAGCATCAAGTGGAGAACCTCGACTTCCTACTGTATGACAGACAGAAGGAATTGGACAATGCTAGAGAGTTCGCCAACCACAACCTCGCCATTGCTGCCCAGAAGGCCCAGACTTTCTCACTGCTAGTCAAGGATCGTCACTCTATTCGCCCTCAGCACGCAAAGAAGGATCGCACCATCGACCGTCTTCGCAAGAAGGTAGCCAACCACGAGAAGACCATCAAGGAGCAAGAAGCTCATCTTGCAGCAAAAGAAGAAGAAGAGGAAGGTGAAGATATCCAAGGGGATATTGACTCCTACCTCAGCAATGATGATGACTATCTAGAGGATGATGCCATGGACTTCTACATCGACGATGATGACTCCGACTTCATCGATGATGAGTAGATGCACTAGAGCACTATCATAGGAGTGATGAGTATCGGTCCCATTGTATCATAGCTTACAGAATGGTTCTTAAAACCATATGTTTTCCTTTTGTTGTGGTGTGTGTGTGTTTGTATCGTGTGATTTGCTTGAATGAATGAAATGAAGTTAGTTGCAAAACCTGAGTCAAACTCAATTTTTTCGCCTTGAAACCAAAACCATGAACCTTAGAAATTTCCCTCTTACCCCTTGATCTACCTCAATCTTCAGATGACTCATGGAAACCTAGGAGGGAGCAGCTCATCGCAAGACCCAATGCTGCAGATTCTGCAGACTCTCATTGCAGACCGAGAAGCTAGTAGGACGGAGCGCCAAGCAAATCTAGCCACCCTACAACACATCGCCCAGATGGCTCACAATAATCAGAACCATGGAAATCAGGATCATCATGGATCCAAACTCAAAAACTTCCAGAATACCAATCCTCCAATCTTTAGCAAGTCTAAAGACCCACTGGATGCTAATGATTGGTTGCAGACAATGGAGAACAACTTAGAAGTAGCTGGAGTGGATGCCAACGAGAAAGTTCTCTTTTGCCACCCACTATTTGGCAGGAGATGCAAGAGCATGGTGGAACAACACCCGCACAATGAACCATGGTCAAGTGATGACATGGGAAGCCTTCAAAGTCAAGTTCAGCCGCACCCACGTGCCGCAGGGTCTAGTCACCCGAATGAGAGATGAATTCAGAGAGTTGAAGCAAGGCAGAATGACTGTAGTGGAGTACCGTGACAGATTCTTGTCCCTCGCCAGGTATGCACCTGATGAGATCAACACGGAGGCCAAGAAGAAGGAGAGATTCCTGAACGGACTGCATGATGAGATGCAGACTGTCCTCGTCAACATCCGTTTCCAGGAACTCGAAGAGCTAGTCGACTCTGCCATTTAGATGGAAGGGAAGATTAATCAAGCAAACGACAATCGCAAACGTCGGATGATGCACCAAGCTGGATCTAGCAGCCACCCGAAGTATCGTCCCAACCCGTCTGTCAGATATGCACCGCGGAACAATCAACCCCCAATGTCTCGCCCAAGCTACCCCAACCGTAGCGGAGGAAATGTGAAGTCCGGAGGAAACAACAATCACCCCGGCAACTCCAGCAATTTCAACCGTGAACCTCCCAAGATCAACAACAACAGCAACAACAACCTTTGCCAGCTGGAAGCAATCTTGTGCGCGTGGCAGCAAAGACAAGTCTCAGTTACTTGTTTGAGTGTGGAGTGAAGGGTCACTACTCAAATGAGTGTCCCAAGAAGATTGTCGCCATCGCCAATGTGAATGCCCCAGCTCAACAACGCGTCGTGTTCAACCAGGAAGAAGATTAGCCCAGGAACCCTCACAACCCATAGCGGCCGTCTCTTCCACATGAACGCCGAGGAAGCCCAAGAAGTGCCAGATGTAGTGTTGGGTATGTTTTCTGTCAACTCAGTTTTAGCAAGAGTGTTGTTTAATTCTGGAGCATCACACTCATTTGTCACCGAATAATTTGCATGCACTAGTAAGATTCACCCAACCAACTTGAAGCATGTCATGATAGTTCAAATCCCCGGTTCAACTACAAAAGCTAGAAAAAATTGCAAAGTTGTGCCTATCAGAATACATGGGACAGAATTTTATGCCAACCTAATAGTACTTGGAACCAAAGGTTTGGAAGTAGTGCTAGGAACGGATTGGATGTCAAAGCATAAAGGATTGATTGATTATGCCAAGAAAGCCATCACAATGACCAGTAGCTCTGGAGTATTAGTAGAGCATATATCTAAAACATTACCCCGTCAATTCAAGTGCAACAAGAGTCTAGCCCTACCCACCGTAGACCAAGTCAGAGTAGTCTGTGAATACCCCGACGTATTCCCAGATGAATTGCTAGGTATGCCCCCGGATAGGGATATTGAGTTCATTATTGAACTAATCCCTGGAACCAGACCCATAGCCCAGAGACCCTATAGTATGAACCCCTCAGAGTTAGTGGAACTGAAGAAGCAATTGGATGCTATGCTGGAGAAAGGCTTGATTCAACCAAGCACATCGCCATGGAGATCGCCTGTTTTGTTCGTCGACAAGAAATATGGAGGCAACCATTTGTGCACAGATTACAGGAAGTTGAATGACGTCACAATCAAGAACAAGTACCCTTTGCCAAAGATAGAGGATCTGTTTGATCAGTTGACTGGTGCTAGTGTATTCTCTAAGATTGATCTTAGGACTGGTTATCACCAACTTAAGATTCGTGCAATGAATATTCCGAAGACCGCCTTTACTACTCGTTATGGATTATACGAGTATACGATCATGTCTTTTGGATTAACCAATGCTCCTGCTTATTTCATGAATCTCATGAATAAGTCTTTATGAATTTTCTAGATAAGTTTGTCATTGTGTTTATCGGTGATACTCTTATCTACTCCAAGTCAGGAGAAGACCATGAGCAACATCTGAGAATCATCCTTGAAACCCTTAGAAAGCATCGGTTGTATGCCAAGTTCAGCAAATATGAGTTTTGGCTGAAGGAAGTAGGATTCCTAGGACATATTGTGTCTGCCGGAGGAGTCGTTGTTGATCCCGCCAAGATCAAAGATGTTGAAGAATGGGAAGCCCCAACCACTCAAACCCAAGTCCGTGCATTTCTCGGATTAGCGGGATATTACCGCAAGTTCGTAGAAGGATTTTCGAGCATCGCCAGACCCATGACTCAATTTTTGAAGAAGGACAAGAAGTTTGAATGGACTGACAAATGCGAAGCAAGTTTCCAAGAGCTGAAGAAGAGATTGATTTCAGCCACAATATTGATCATGTCAGATATCAAGAAGCCGTATGATGTGTATTGTGATGCATCCAAGATTGGTCTTGGATGTGTAGTGATGCAAGAAGGCAAAGTCATCGCATATTTGTCTCGACAACTGAAGCAGCATGAGTAGAATTACCCCACCCATGATCTTGAATTAGCAGCCATAGTTTTGGCACTGAACACATGGCGTCATTATCTTATGGGTAATCGCTGTGAGATTTATTCGGATCACAAGAGCTTGAAGTATATTTTCACTCAGAAGGAGCTGAATATGAGGCAAAGGAGATGGATAGAGTTAATCAAGGATTATGACCTTGACATTCACTATCACCACGGCAAAGCCAATGTGGTAGCGGATGCTCTTAGCAGATTGCCGTGTAGATTAAACACTATGATCAAGGAGAAGCAACCAAGTTTGTATGAGGAGTTGGAGCAGTTTAGAACTAAGCTAGTTAGAAAAGGATTCTTAGCTAGCATTGAACTTCAACCCACTTTGATTAGCCAAATCAAGGAAGCCCAGAAGGGAAATGAAAGTATCGACGGAATCAAACATCGTATTGGTATATGAAAGGTACCTGGATTCACCGAAGACGAAGAAGGAGTTCTGTGGTACAAAGGACGTATCTGTGTGCCAGCAGATTCGGAACTGAAGCAAGTTTCATGCAAGAACCTCATGATACTCTTTATTCTATCCACCCCGAAGGAACGAAGATGTATCATGATTTGAAAGAGCAATTTTGGTGCACAAGATGAAGAGAGAAATCGGAAGATACATTACCAAGTGTGCTATCTGTCAGAGAGTCAAAGCAGAACATCAGAGACCCGCAGGACTGTTGCAACCATTGCATATTCCGGAATGGAAATGGGATTCCGTCGGAATGGACTTTATCAGCGGTTTGCCTACTTCTAGTCAGGGAAATGACTCAATCTGGGTCATAGTTGATAGACTGTCCAAGGTAGCTCATTTTATACCTGTCAAGACAACCTACCAGAGTTCGAAGCTAGCAGAGTTGTACATTGCTTGAATTGTTAGTCTGCATGGAACCCCCAAGACCATAGTATCGAATCGAGGAATCCAATTTACCTCAAGATTTTGGCAGAAAGTCCAAGAAGGATTAGGGACCAAGTTGAATTTCAGCATAGCTTATCACCCGCAAACTGATGGACAGACTAAAAGAGTGAACCAAATCCTAGAGGATATATTGAGAGCTTGTGTGTTAGAGTATGGATCAAAATGGGAAGATTGCATGCCTTTCGCAGAATTCTCATACAACAACAATTATCAAGCCAGTTTGCAAATGGCACCATTTGAGTTCCTATACGGAAGAAAGTGCCGTACCCCTTTGAATTGGTCACAAGTAGGAGAGAGTCAGATTTTCGGACCCGACATTCTTCGAGAAGCCGAAGAGAAGGTTCACAAAGTCCGTGAGCATCTCAAGACCACCCAATCCAGACATAAGAGTTATGCTGACAAGAGAAGGAGAGACCTGACTTTCAATGTCGGAGATTTTGTGTATCTCAAAGTTTCGCCATTGAAGGGAACGCAACGTTTTAGTCTGAAAGGAAAGTTAGCCCCTAGATATATCGGACCCTTCAAGATTCTGAATCGCCCAGGAGAAGTATCATATCAACTGGAACTGACAGAAGAGATGTCTGCCATCCACAATGTGTTCCATATCTCGTTACTTCGCAAATGCCAAGAAGTGCCGGAGAAGACCGAAGTTTTCAAGAACATCGATCACCGAGTTGTTGATATCAACAATGATCTGACGTATCATGAAGTGCCCATCCGTATCTTGGAGGAAGCTTACAGAACCACCAGGACCCGAAGTATCAAGTTTCTCAAGATTCAATGGAGCAACCATACCGAAGAAGAATCCACTTGGGAGCGAGAAGATTACATTAGGACTGAGTTCCCAGATCTCTTTAGTTCCTAGTTTTTCTTTCTTAAATCTCGGGACAAGATTTTGTTTAAGGGGGGAAGGTTTGTAACATCCCAAAACTTTAATCCAAGTTATTAAGATCCACAGCACCCAATTTAGGGTTAACAACAACTTTTTCTCATTTAAAATCTTTAAGCATGCATATGAGTGTTGCATTTAAATAGGAGTTGATTTGAATTGCCATGATTGTTTGTTCTAATGGTTGTAAAATGATTCTAAGATGAATGCCACATCATCTAGATCATTCCCAACCAAAATCCAAAGAAAAATAAATCAAAAAGAATTAATAAAGGAGAATGGTCATTTTGGCCATTTTAATCAATTAGCCCACTTTGGGTATTCCTAGCACTCAACTTCCAACAGAAACAAATGTGGATCTTTGCACCCTTGATAGTACAAGTAGTGATGTACCAAGGCCCACTTTGTGATCCCCAAAAACATTCAAACTATAATTTTAAATGACATTTGAAATTGGAATCTAGTTCATATGTATAGATCACCCTATTTCAAAAACCATCCAAATGAATTCCATTTAACCAATCCTAGCAACCAGAGATGCTTAAGCATGTGACAAACAACTCTGCCAAATATCATTTCAAAATTCCAAACTTGATTTCTTTCGGCCATTTTGTCAAACACTTGGAGTGCACAGATCAGATAAAAATCAAAAACACTAGTGTAAGCAGTGTTCTGGCCAAACTTGTCTCCCACATTGCAACCAAAACCTCTCCAGTGCACCCCCTACTCCTTTCTAGCCCGGCCAACCACTGTGGCCACGACCAAATGGTCATGGACATCAATGCCGAGCACCTTGCGCCCCCTCATCGGTGATAGCATGCCCTTGACGCTGCCAACCTAGCCCACCTTGCCCAACGCGTCGCTCGTGGACCACCTCCCCTCCAGGCCAGCCCCAGCTCAAGGACAGAGCGAGGAGAAGCCAGGAACCGTCGCGCCCGTAACGTGTCTGCCATGTCGACACCGCCCGCAGAGCGTGCATGGTCCCCGCTCAACCAGACCCCGCCTCGCTCTCGCCGCCCACCTACATGATCACCACCGCCCCAGGAAGCTGCCAGACATGCCCATTTCCCAGACCGTTCCCCGTAGTCACCGGCCACCGCAAAGTTCGTCGTCGACAGAGACATCATGCACGCCATGCCGCTCACATCTCCCGACCGCATTTCACTGCACGCGCACCGCCATGACGACCGCCAGGGAACCGCCCACCATCCTAGCCCACCGCCCAAGCCTCTAGCCCGATGTGCCATCGTCACCGGCGAGCTCCGCCCATGCCTCACTTCCACCCCGCAGCGCCTGTATAAGGAAGCCACCCCAGCACCGTTTCCTCACACCACTCTCATCCACTCCCCATCAGAGCACTCCCAGAGCCCCATCGGAGCAAGCCGAAGCCCGTAGCGCCAGAATTTCACCGGAGTCTGCTGCGGAAGGAGGAGAAGGGTGCCAGTGATCCAGGCCATCTCCCAGGACGCCGATGGTACCAGGAGAACCGCCGTCGCTGTCTCATTCGTTTTCCCGCCTCGCTGCACTAGCTGGAGCCCCGGTACGTCCCTACTGCACCCTCACCGACCGTGCTAGGGTTCGTCCCTGTCGAGAACTATTCTGGCGAGGACGATAGATGTGAGCCGTTGATCCAGGATCTGATCATATGGCCACCGTTCGCCCATACCGATTCGGCAACCCCTGTCCCACTAACATGTGGGGCCCTCACTTAAAACCAGCCTGGGCGCTGTGTGGAGTAAACTGGGTCGGCCCACTTATTTCCCGCGTGACCCGTTTGATTCAAATAACTCCTTTTCTTTTTAGACTTAGACTTAGTTGTATCCTTTAGTTTAAAAATCAATTCAGGGAGTTTTACAAATCCAAATTGAGTGATTCCAATTTTGTTGGAATGGTAATGAAAATCTCTATCCAAGCCCGTTGGATTTAAACCATTTAGAGTTACAGATCTCTCCTAGCTAAAATAACAATACAAAAGCTTTTGCACATTCAAACATTTTTATAAAATCAATCATAATAGCTTTTGAGTTGATTCCAACTCTCAAAAATCACATTTAACCATACCTATATGAATATGTAATAATATTAAGGTTTGCATGCAGTGACTTTGGACTATTACAAAAATAATGCTATATAGGCATTTCTAGTCACTTTAAATCATTAAATATTAATCTTAAACTTTATAAAATGTGATCCAACATTTAAATCACATTACCATGCATTAGAATATGTGGTGATGACATGTGTCCACATGATCACATATTTTAATTGGAGAATATTAAATCTTAGTTAATGTCAATGAGTAGAAATTACTTTTCTCAAATAAAATAAAGGAACTTAGTTCATTAAACCTTGTGATGTTTGTGATGATACTAGATCATCAAATGTGTGCCTTAGTGGGATAAGTAGACTACTTATATATTGTTTGGTGATTGTGTATTCCGTATGTATATATAGATGATAGTACCGACCAAGTCTACGAGGAGGAGGAGGAGAATTTCAACCACTGCACCAACCAAGGCAAGCTATTGTTAGCAAGCTAGAATTAAGCTAGATAACCTAAGCAAATGCATTAGGCATGCTTTGGTTATACTATTTTGACTTATACCTACTCCAAGTTTTATTTACAAGCTTTACTTACTTTACTTTACCAAAGTTCTTTACCTTGTTTATAGGTAGCATAAAGAGTATAAAACTTGGCCTATCTAGTTCGACTTAGATGTCATTCTATGGCATGAGATTGATATTAGCATCCCACATTAGTGAACACTCTTAACTTAGTAGTTTAGAGCTAAACCAAAACTTGATCACTCTAGATGGGAATACTTGGTGAAAATGACTTGTGAAAACCTTGGAATGATGAGTCATTCTATTGAGATGTTTTGACATGTGTTGAGAAACACAAATGGTTTATGATGATGGTGAAAATGTTGAGGCATGAGCCTTAGCCCTTTTATAAAAACTGATGGTTGGGTTCAGATGCGATACCATTCCAATTTTACCGTACAACCACAATACCTGAATTGGGTAAGGCTTAGCCGGAAGTTTATATGCATTAGTATTAGTTCCCTTGCGGGAGAGGTTTGAGATAAGGCTACCTCTCAATGTTGTCCACCTATGCAGTGCCTAGGATGACATATGGTCATGGCTGGGAGGCCAAGCTCATAGGAGAGGTTCTTATACTAGAGTGTGTAAAGGAAAGGTTATGTCTGATTATCTGCATACTAAGTATGATGATTCAGGGTTATCCCTTACAGATGTATCGAATTTTGTGGTGAAAGTGTACCACCTCTTCAGAGTGTCAAACTATTCGAATAGCCGCGTCCACGTTTATGGACAGTTGGAGTGGCCATACTGTTCCGTTGTCAGATGTTTTCAAAATGACTTATGAAATGAATTGTGACATGACTTGACCACAACATGGTTGTGACTATGATAACTAAGTTCCCACTTAGGTGATTTCAAACTTTATTTTATCTTTCTTTGTTTCTGAACTCAGCTTAGGTTTCAAACTTAACTTATAAATAAACTTAGAGTTAGCATTCCTACTAGAATTACCTTACTTGTTAGTGATAGTTTGCGAGTACTTAAAGAGTACTCATGACTTTTGTCCCTGGCTATTCCAGTGGCCAGACTATGAGGAGGACTACCCTGAAGGAGGACAGTAGGATGGCTAAAACAACTAGGATCATCTCCCATCATCAGCATTGCCTGTGACACTAAAGATGGACCCTACCGCTATGCTATTTATTTCGCTACGTGATTGTACTAAGACTGGATCATGAGATTCTTTATTTGTGTAAGACCTTATTATGTTTTGTAATGGATGATGTACTATGATATCCAATCTGTTATGTCTCGCAAAAATGGTAATCATGGTATTGCGATGTATGGCATAACAGGCATCTGGGATTAAAAATCCGGGTGTTGACAAGAGTACTCTTATATATATGATTTCTTATAACCTTATGAGAATAAGGCTTAATCTCACCATAATTTTGTACTTCTCCAACCTTTAGTCAGAAAGTTAGATAACAACACCTCAGTGTTTATTGTTTACTCTCCCCCTTGGGGTTTCCTAATGGTCTCTAATTTGTATGTGTACTATCCATTAACTCCATAGTGAGGATATTGGTCTCTATCTAGCTCATATCTTACCTATATAAGGTCTCATGAAAGAACCTACGGTACATCCACATAGTTGTGGATCTCCAAAATGACTCTTCCAACATTACTTGACTTACTCTTAACCTTCTGCACATTTTCGCTTTAGTAAGACAGATTTCATGGAGCGTCTCGAAAGACTTCCTTAGGTCTAACATAACTTAGGCCAAGTTTCATACTCTTTAAATTACACAAAGATGACTTACTTCACTACACCGTTAGGATACCAGCTACGGATACCAACTATGGATACCAGTTGCGGATCTTCCTAGGTATACGAATTACCCTATGGTTTTTGACTTCTTATTGGCATTCTCTCTGAGTTGTCAGAGATTGAATATCACCTTGATTACAAGACTTCTTCTTTGGACTAATTCATGATACTTCCATGAACTAGGTACAACTACTTTATTAGCTTATGAGCAACATCACCTATCTTAAGTGAACTTAAATTCATCCTTCATGTTGCTCTCCACCTTTTCTGCACTAATAATCCTTCTTATCGCCAGCTCATAGTGAGTTGGGGTTGATCCATCCTTCAAAATAGTGTTAATTTACCTTATATTTGGCTTCCTTCTTTGTGAAAATCTTCACCTTGAGCATCGTAACTCGTCACTCCCTTACACGAATTCCCTTTTCTATCTAGGTCTATAACATCAAGTAATAACTTGATGATGCAGCATGCATCTGCACATCAAGTCAAACTTCATGCACAGATCTAGTCAACCAAGAAGATGCAAGAAAAATCAAAAATTCAAATGTGGTACATATAACACACATCATTCTAAGCCCGGAATATAGTAGTTGAGTATAATACCTCTAGAATTCAGGCTTAGCTATGTAGTATATGACCCCTCCTATTATAGGTTTACACCGTGATACTTAGCACTTAAGGGTTAAACTACTCTTTGTGTCAATATCTACCCAAATGGCTCAGGTGCAACAGGATAATCTTGAGCAAAGTGATCTCACTATGGTTCTAACTAACCACTTACCTTTCTTTCGGGACTACTAAACACTACCAATTTTCTATTCTATCGTAAACTATCCTCACATGTCTCCCAAAACTACTAACAAAATTGTAGTTACTACCTTAATACAAAAATTATTGTAATGTTATAATATCTATGACTTCTATCATAGACCTACATTGTTCTTTACTTACTGTTATTACTAGATTAGTTACCAAATACTTGTCCTAATTACAGACTTATCATGGTCTCGGAGCTATTCTCACCACGAACTTGTCCAGATTTACCAAGTCATCATGATTAAAGAACTAATCTCACCATGACAACTCTTCTTCTTGGCTTACTGTTAATGATCCTTTACAAAATTATACTCCATCACATGGAATTATCAAGTGGATGCCACATGATTTACTTCCATTTCTATTTATACATACTCTGATGGTCTAACTTAAGTGGTATGGTGGTATCTACTAGTGATAAGATTCTGCTACTTCCCATGGATTCTAAATATAGACTCTAACACTAATACTACTCCACATGATATACTAATCCTAATTGTAATCTTATTTGATATTTTAACTTACGTAATATATCTTAGTGGTGTTATACCTATTTAGAGCTACACTCAAATGACAATTCTCTAGAGAATACATATAACTAATCCTTAAGAAAGATGATAAGAACATCCAACTTAAGTGTAACAAGATTTATCCTCAAGTGGATACTCATCACAAGTCTTGGTTTAGATAAGATGGCTCCTATAGTCACTATCCAACCTACGGATCTTCCTAAAAGGGTTTTAATCCTAAGGTCAAAGCGTATGCTCTGATACCAGCTGCGGTGACCCAAAGATACCCGCATGATGTAGTACACTATAGTCGTTGACATAACACCAATGAAACACCGTTCACTAGTATTACATCCCTCAGAGTGGTACAACAGAAACACAGCAGGTCCAAGACATGACTATAGATTACACCCCGACTCTGTATAAAAGATCCAGAGAACACTCTAGGTTAAAGAGAGAGAAAGAACTTCATACAAAGAAGAACCAGAAGTAATAACTCAGAACTATCTAGTAACTACGACTAGTATATATACTATTTGGCTTGCCATTGATGCTATTGTAATGCTCTACAGAAGTAGGTTTTATGGCTAGAGAATCTACTTCTATCTACTTAAGAACTTAGTCTTCGCTTCAGTTGACATATATTTGGACTTCATTGACTCTGTTGAAGAACTTGAGCTGTCGATGATGGTTTCTTGAGCAGACATTGATGTTGACATCGTCTTCAACGGCTTAGAACCTATCAAGGGTTAAGAAGGTATGGTTGAGTACGAGCGTACTCAGCAAGTTCACTAAAAAGGAGTGTATGATTCTCTATCTCTACATCCATAGACCATAGGTCGTACGCAATGCAGGTTTTCGTAAACATTTCTTCAAAGGTTGCTTTTATTCTGAAAACTATGTCCAACAGTCTTCACATCTTGACTAGAACTTCATGGAGTTCCTTTCCTGCTGCGTTCATAGCTCCTTCCCGGAACAGGGAGTAACATGTCACAATTTTTACACTCTGTAGAGGTGCATCACTTTTCCCACAAGAGACCTTAGCTTTGTTGCGCAACCAGGCGATCTTTCCCGTCCACAATTCCGTGATGTGGGGCCCAGTCTAAGATCCAAGCCAATCGATGCCCTATCTGCGACCCCATATGTCTGCACGATCCTCCGAGGCTAACTCCACCTCCGTTAAGTCCCCCAACTAGGGTAGGCTACAACCATGGTGAGTTCCTGAAGACTCTATGAGCTGGTGATGCCCCTGGAGGTCCGGCTATACCTCTGGCAGCCACTCATAAATAATCTAGACACCAGAATCGTGGGGCCTAAGGGTGCCCACCCATATGTTGGATCCACACAAGGAATCACAGCATCACGATAAGGTCATCTTGCCTCCATATGAAAGGAAGAAGATACAGCTAACTTCTCTGTCCCATTCCAAATCTCATGGTTGACGCGTAATATACGGTGCTAGAATCATTAGCGACATTGGTTGTTAAGTCCTAGATGATACATTACTGTACAATGGCGTTTCCATTGCCAGTTATTATAGATTAGTTGATCACCCTGGATTAATAACCAATATTTCCAGTTAATTGTGAAAATAGTGTTTTCGACCTTTTTGAAATGCAGGTGATGACGCAGTTGAGTTACAAGCATAGAAAATAATCAAAGGACATGAGGAAGTTGTGAACTTGCCTTTTGTGATTGCAAGATTATGCACTCATGGTCTTCAAGGCAATAGAAGATCCAAAATCTAGAAATAGCGTTATTGGTCCGGTAAGGACTAATGTTTAAAGAAGCAAGATGCAACGATGCATAAGTAATGTAATGCAATTTGATAAACGCGAATTCCCGGCATAATCGTATCTGATCTAGGGTTTAGAGTTTGTGATGAGTTCTTTGGAATGTGTTGCACTTTTATACCAGTTTCACACTTGTACTTCTTATTAAGGCTTGTGAAAGTGTGTGTGAAACAATAAGTAAATACAGCAAGTAATATGCAATATTAAAACACTCAAATGGGTAGGGTATCTGAAATATTGCTTAAACAAAATTAAGAATCAATTAGAGCTTTTAAAGAAGTGTTCAAGTATCACTTTTAATGTTCCTTAAAAGAATAACTTTTAAGGAAAGTTTACTTTAAAAAAATAAGAAGTATTCAAACTTAAAACTAACGCTTTAAGGTTTTCTTAATAGCTAAGATTATTAAATAGGAAAACATTACTACATTAAATAAGCATAGTATAAGTGAATGCATTTACCTCTCTATCTTAGAAATTAATGGTTATACTTAACAAGTAAATAATAGGTATTACTTCTGTTACTTTGAAATTTGGTTTAAATCTTTAAGTGGTTTTCTCAAACTGGTGAAGGAATTAGTAAATAAAAGTTTGGTTATGTTACAAGTGCATAGGATTCTTGTGATAAATAATATACTATTTTAATTGATTTTATAATTGGTAAAAATCTTTTAGGAAAGCTAAAATACTCTTAATTTGAGATTATAGTTTTAGTAGATATATTTTAAAATGGTTTGACCTATGTTACCTTCACTTAACATTAATTGACTTGTTATTACATGTTTAGACTTCAAACAAATAATGCTAAGGGTAATAGTAAGTACTTATACATTTTTAATGAATTAAAATAAAAGAAAAGGGTTTGAATAAGATTTGTCAGACCTTTACCTTTTATTTTACTTCAAAAGTATGAGTTGATATTTTTAGTGTGTAGATTTCATTTTTGTGGTCATTTTGGTATATTATAAGTATTTTTGTGATTTTTAAATAATAAGATATGATTTTTACAAGTTTTATCACTTTATAAATACTTAATAAATACTAAATATTAGTTAAGTGATACAAAAATGATTGCAATAAGTTTGTAAATGTATATTTTGTTTTTATAAAAAAATTGGTATATTATTTATATTTTTCTCATTTACCAATATTAAAATATTAATTTTCAAAGTATTATTACTTATAAAATATTTATTAAATAATAATTATTTAAATAGTTAACATATTAATGTTTGTTAATAAAGTTAAACTATAGATTTTATTTTTTGAGTATTTTGATATATTACATACATTTTTCTGAATTATAAAACAAAAGATATAGAATTAACAAGATTTATTCAATTTTTGGAATTAATAAACTAAATTTTAAAGGGTTTAGTGCGTCCAGATGACATCAGCATGACACAACTATTTGGGTAAAACATTTTGTACCAAGCCTAAACCTACCCCGAAGTCACTGACTGGTGGGGTCCGGACCACGTCAGTAGCCACCTAGGCACGGACCAAGTCAAAATTGTTGACCAGGCTTAGGTGATGCAATCATGGCATCATGCTGGAGTCATCCGAGGACGATGCTCCAGATCGGGGTTCGATCCGTCAATTGGGAATGCACGGGATCGCGAGGAGGGTTGCGTTGGATGCGGACAAGCATGCTGAGCATAACAGTGGCGGCGACGCCCATTATTGGTCACCGAGACTAGATCCACAGCGAGCAACAACGACGGCGGTCAGAGGTTCACGGTGGCATGGCGAACAACGACAACAGAGAAGAAATAGAGAGGTGCAGAAGCACGGTGAGCTCACCCCGAGTGTGTAGGGCTGGTCTATGACCTCGGGGAAGCTTGGAGATGGCGACATGGTCGACGGCAAACGGCTTCCAGAGGCAGAGAGGAAACGGACGGTGTCGTCGGTAGGAACCACGCGGGGATGAGTCCTTCCGGGTGAAGTACCAGCGAGACGAGGCGAATCTCCTAGGGTGCCCATCTAGGCGAGAGGAGGTCGAGAACGACGGGGAGGCGAGGTACCTGCATCTAGGGTTTCTGGCCAGAGAGGGATTTGGGGAAAAAGAGGAAGCTAGGGTTCGTCGACGGCATCGTGGGGTTCTTATAGACGACCAGGGACGATAGCGTGGATCTTGGCACGGTCGACGGTGGCGCGACTGCCAGCGAGCTTCTTCGCTGCATCAGAAGGTCGACAGCGACGCGAGGAAGACGACGCGGATAAAAGGTCGAAGAGGTATGGGCCGATAGCGGGCTGCACACGGGCCAGATGGGCTGCATACGGGCTGCGACAAAGATTGCGAAGCGAGTTTCTCCAGCTGCTCGCCAGCGATAGATTAGCGAGAATCTTCGCTGGGCCGTGGGCCAAAGCGACCGGCTGCTCCTTCTCTTTTCTTATTCCTTTTCCAGTTTCTGTTTTCTTTTCTATTTATAAATTCACTTCGAATTTGATTTCTACAAGGATTTAAATCCTTAGAATTCTGGTGTAATATTCCAAACGGTTTAGAGATTCATTATACTAAATCTTCTATTTATTATTCTTTATCTTATCAAAATTTATGAGTGTATGAAAAGTTCTTTTATTTAGTAAAGTAAATAAAAACTAGGGTTTTATGAATTTGTTTCTTTTAAAGAAAATCTTATGGAAATGTGCTTAGTTCCAACACCCAGATTTTTAATCCCAGATGCCTGTTATGTCATACATCGCAATCCCAGGATTACCATTTTTGCGAGACATAACAGATTGGATATCTCAGTACATCATCCATTACAAACCATACATAAGGTCTTACACAAATAAGGATCTCATGATCCAGTCTTAATACAACAAGCAGCGGAATAAATATAAAGCGTAGCGGTGGGGTCCATCTTCAGGGCACGAGCAATCTTGTGGCAGATAGTCCTAGTTATCATAGCCGTCCTGCTGGCCACCATCTTGGTAGTCTCCTTCATAGTCTGGCCATGAGAATAGCCAGGGACAAAAACCATGAGTACTCTTTAAGTACTCACAAACTACCACTAACAATTGGTATAGTTCTAAAATGAAGTGTTAACTCTAAGTTTAACTATAAGGTTAAGTTTGAAACCTAAGCTGAGTTCTAAAACAAAGAAAGATAAAATAAAGTTCTAGAATCACTTAAGTTGGGAAGCTAGTGCCATAAACACAACCCTGTTGTGGTCAAGTCAAGATTCATCATTCCTTTCATAAGTTTTTTTGAAAACATCTGACAGCAAACAAGATGGCCATTCCAACTGTCCATAATCAGACTGACTATTGAATAGTTTCACTCTGTAGAGGTGGTACGCTTTCACCACAAGATTCGATACATCTGTCAGGGATAACCCTGAATCATCATACTTAGTATGCAGATAATCAAACATAACATTTCCTTTACACACCATAGTATAAGCACCTCTCCTATGAGCATGGCCTCCCAACCATGACCATCTGTCATCTTGGGCAATGCATAGGTGGACAACATTGAGAGGTAGCATCAGCTCAAACCTCTCCCGCGAGGGAACTAATACTAATGCATATAAACTTTCGGCTAAGCCTTACCCAATTTAGGTATTGTGGTTGTACGGTAAATTTGGAATGGTATCGCATCCGAATCCAACCATCAGTTTTGTAAAAGGGTCAAGGCTCATTCCTCCACATTTTCATCATCATAAACCATTTGTGTTTCTCAACACATGTCCAAACATCTCAATAGAATGACTCATCATTCCAAGGTTTTCATAATTCATTTTCACCAAGCGTTCCCATCTAAAGTGACTCAAGTTTTTATCTACTCTAAACTACTAAGTTAAGAGTGTTCACTAAGGTGGAAAGATGGGATCAATCTCATGCCATAGAATGACATCTAAAGTTATCTAAATAGGTCAAGTTTTATACTTTTTATGCTACCTTCAAAACAACTAAGGGACTTTGATAAAGTAAAGGAAGTAAAGCTTGGAAAAATAATACTTGGGGTAAATAATAGTCAAAGTGGTATAACCAAAGCATGCCTAAAGCATCTTTGCTCAAATCATCTAGTTTAAGTCTAGCTTGTTAAGCATTATACTTGCAAGTGTTAGCTTGCATTATTAATGGTGGCTTGCCTTGTGCAGTGCAGTGGTTGAAGTTTTCTTCCTCCTCTTGATAGAACTCCTCCTCCTCGAAAGTTTGGTCGGTACTATCGTCTATAAATACATACAGAGTACACAATCACCAAACAATACTTAACTAGTCTAATTAGCACTCTAAGGCACACATTTGATGATCTATTATCATCACAAGCATCACAAGGTTTTATTAACTAGTTTCATTCTTTTTATTTAAGAAAAGTAATTTCTACTCATTGAAAAATAACTAAGATTTAATATTCACCACTTAAAATATGGGATCATGTGGACACATGTCATCACCACACATTCTAACATGTGGGAATGTGATTTAAGGGTTGGATCACAATTACTTTGGTTTAAGTTCATTATTGAATGATTTAAAGTGACTAGAAATGCCTATTTAGCATTATTTTGGTACTAGTCCAAAGTCACTGCATGTAAACCCTAATATTATTACATATTCAGATAGGTATGGTTAAATGTGATTTTTGAGAGTTGGAATCAACTCAAAAGCTATCATGGTTGATTTTATAAAAATGTTTGAATGTGCAAAAGCTTTTGTCTTGTTATTTTTACTAGGAGAGATCTCTAACTCTAATTGAATTAAATCCAACGGGATCTTTTCAGTTGCTTTCTAACAAAATTGGAATCACTCCATTTGGATTTGTAAATCTCTCTGAATTGATTTTCAAACTAGGGGACAGAACTAAGTTCAAACCTAAATAGAAAAATCCTAATTTGAATTAAATGGGTCGCATGGGAAAGCTAACGGGCCAGCCCAGTGGCACTCCACGGCGCAGTGCACAGCTGACAGGGGGGTCCACCGGCTAGCGGCTCATTACACGCGAAGCGGTACGAGGCGATGTGGGCTGTTAGATTAGAACTAGGATCTACGGCTGAGGCTCATCGTCGACGACGGACAGGTCGCCGGCGAGGTCTAACCCTAGCGGCTCGGTGGGGGTGCTCAGGGGGCGTACCAGGGCTCCGGCGACAATGGCGAGGCGGGCAAACAAACTGGCTATCGACGGCGGGCTCAGGGGTGGTCGAGGCAGCTCCGGGGGTGGATGAAATCGACGGCGCGTTCTCCTCCTCTGCAACGTTCTTCTCCAGCCAAATTCCGGTGAACAAGTGCTTGAGCTGCTCCGGCTAGAGGTGGGGAAGGACCAGTGAGGAGAGGGGAGTGGAATGGTGTGAGTGGTTTGTGCTGGGGTGGCCTCTATTTATAGCTCGACGAGGCGACCGAGAGTGATGGGCGGGTGACTCGGCGAGCATTTGCTGCTAGCGCTGCGGCTCGAGGTAGGGGACGGTGGCCTGTCTTCTGGCGGTGCGCTATGGCTTAAATGCGGTGCTAGGGGCGGTGGCAAACGGTCGGGCGGTGCTCACGCTCTGAGCGGCCGAGGCAGCGTTCGACACGGCATGCGGTGGCTGCGGGTCAAGCGGCGGCAAATGGGCATGTCCGAGCGGTTCCCTAGGTCATGGTGATGCAGTGAACGGCCGAGGCGCTCGCGGTATGATGCAGCGCTAGCTCCTAGACATGGCGAGAGAGAGGGGCGGTTTGTTGCGGCATTGGCAAGTTAGGCCGGCGAGCATGTCCTCGAGGTGGCATGGCATTGCTGCTAGGGGCTAGGGGATAGGGTGTTTATTGCTTGGTTATATCAAGTGGATACAGAGGGAGTGATTTGAGGTCAATTGGGTGGCAAAACCCTGTAGAAAACAGTGAGCTAATACTAGGTGTAATCTCTGCCTGCCAAGTGTTTGTGAAAATGGCCGACAGAAATTTAGTTTTGAATTTTGAAAAGATTTTTGGTGGGTGTGTTAGTCATAAGCTTGATCACCATCTGTGGTTGCTTGGGTTTTGAAAATAAAGCTCATTTGAGTGGTTTTTGAATAAGTGGGATCTTCCCATATGAACTAGATTCAATTTTCAAATGCCATTTAAAATTAGTGTTTGAAAGATTTTGGCAGATCACAAAGTGGGCCTTGGTACATCATTATATGTACTAGCAAGGGGTGCAAAGATCCATATTTATTTTTGTTCAGAATTGAGTACTAGGAATAGCCAAAGTAGGCATGTTGATTAAAATGGCACAAATGACCATTCTCTTCTTTTATTTATTTTGATTTGTTTTTCTTTGGGATTTGTTTGGGAATGATCTAGATGATGTTTATTTCACCTAAGAATCATTTTACAAGCAATGGATCACTTAAACAAGGCAATTCAAAACAACTCCTATTTAAATGCACACACATATGAATGCTTTAATAAATTTTAAATGGAAAAGTTTCTGTTAACCCTAATTTTGATGATTTGGATCTTAATAACCTTGGATTAAAGTTTTGGGATGTTACAAACCTTCCCCCCTTAAACAAAATCTCGTCTCGAGATTTACAAACAAAACTAGGAACTAAAGAGATCTGGGAACTTTGTCCTAATGTAATCTTCTCGCTCCCAAGTGGCTTCATCTTCGGTATGGTTGCTCCATTGAATCTTGAGAAACTTGATACTCCTGGTCATAGTGGTTCTATAAGCTTCTTCTAGGATACAGATGGGAACTTCACGATATGTTAGGTCATTGTTGATCTCCACAGCTTTGTGATCGATGTTTTTGAAAACTTCAGTCTTCTCTGGCACTTCCAGGCATTTGCGAAGTAACGAGATATGGAACACATTGTGGATGGCTGACATCTCTTCAGGTAGTTCCAGTTGATACGATACTTATCCTCGATGATTCAGAACCTTGAAGGGCCCGATATATCTGGGTGCTAACTTTCCTTTCAGACTAAAGCGTTGGGTTCCCTTTAATGGCGAAACCTTGAGATATACAAAATCTCCGACATTGAAAGTCAGGTCTCTCCTTCTCTTGTCAGCATAACTCTTCTGTCTGGATTGGGCGGTCTTGAGGTGCTCATGGACTTTGTGAACCTTCTCTTCGGCTTCTCTGAGAATGTCGGGTCTAAACATCTGACTCTCTCCTACTTGCGACCAATTCAAAGGGGTGCGACACTTTCTTCCGTATAGGAATTCAAATGGTGCCATTTGCAAACTAGCTTGATAACTGTTGTTATATGAGAATTCTGCGAAAGGAAGGCAGTCTTCCCATTTTGATATGTACTCTAACACACAAGCTCTTAACATATCCTCTAGGATCTGGTTGACTCTCTCAGTCTATCCATCAGTTTGCGGGTGATAAGGGTGCTGAATTTCAATTTGGTTCCCAATCCTTCCTGAACTTTCTGCCAAAATCTCAAGGTAAACTGGGTTCCTCGATCTGATACTATGGTCTTGGGGGTTCCATGCAAACTACCAATTCTAGCAATATACAGCTCTGCTAGCTTCAAACTCTAGTAGGTAGTCTTGATAGGGATAAAGTGAGCTACTTTAGACAGTCTATCGACTATGACCCAGATTGAGTCATTTACCCTACTGGAAGTAGGCAAACCGGTGATAAAGTCCATTCCAACGAAATCCCATTTCCATACCGGAATCTGCCATGGTTGCAACAGTCATGCGGGTCTCTGATGCTCTGCTTTGACTCTTTGACAGATGTCACACTTAGCGATGTAGCTTCCGATTTCTCTCTTCATCTTGTGCCACCAAAATTGCTCTTTCAGGTCTTGATACATGTTCGTTCCTCCGGGGTGGATAGAATAAAGAGTATCATGAGCTTCCTGCATGATAACTTGCTTCAGCTCCAAATCTGCTAGCACACAGATACGGCCTTTGTACCACAGAACTCCTTCTTCGTCTTCAATGAATCCAGGTACCTTTCCTATACCAATACGACGTTTGATTCCGTCGATACTTTCATTTCCCTTCTGGGCTTCCTTGATTTGGCTAATCAAAGTGGGTTGAAGTTCAATGCTAGCTAAGAATCCTTTGCTAACTAATTCAGTTCTGAACTGCTCCAACTCCTCATACAAACTTGGCTGCTTCTCCTTGATCATGGTGTTTAGCCTACACGACAATCTGCTAAGAGCATCCGCTACCACGTTGGCTTTGCCGGGGTGATAGTGAATGTCAAGGTCATAATCCTTGATTAACTCTATCCATCTCCTTTGCCTCATGTTCAGCTCCTTCTGGGTGAAAATATACTTCAAGCTTTTGTGATCTGAGTAAATCTCACAGTGATTACCCATCAGATAATCACGCCATGTCTTCAATTCCAATACTACGGCTGCTAATTCAAGATCATGGGTCGGATAGTTCTGCTCATGTTGCTTCAGTTGTCGAGACAGATAGGCGATGACTTTGCCTTCTTGCATTAATACACATCCGAGACCAATCTTGGATGCATCACAATACACATCAAACGGCTTCTTGATGTCTGGCATGATCAATATTGGGGCTGATATCAATCTCTTCTTCAGCTCCTGGAAATTGGCTTCACATTTGTCGGTCCATTCAAACTTCTTGTCCGTCTTCAACAATTGGGTCATGGGTCTGGCGATGCTCGAGAATCCTTCTACGAACTTGTGGTAGTATCCCACTAATCCGAGAAATACACGGACTTGGGTTTGAGTGGTTGGGGCTTCCCATTATTCGACATCTTTGATCTTGGTGGGGTCAACAGATACTCCTCCGGCGGACACAATATGTCCTAGGAATCCTACTTCTTTCAGCCAAAACTCACACTTGCTGAACTTGGCATATAACCGATGCTCTCTCAAGGTTTCTAGGATGATTCTCAGATGTTGCTCATGCTCTTCTTCTGACTTGGAGTGGATAAGGATATCGTCGATAAACACAACTACAAACTTATCTAGGAAATTCATAAAGATCTTATTCATGAGATTCATGAAATAAGCAGGGGCATTGGTTAATCCAAAAGACATAACTATATACTCGTATAAACCATAGCGATTAGTAAAGGCGGTCTTCAGAATATCCGTTGCATGAATCTTAAGTTGGTGATAACCAGTCCTAAGATCAATCTTTGAGAATACATGGGCTCCCATCAACTGATCAAATAGATCCTCTATCTTTGGCAAGGGGTACTTGTTCTTGATGGTGACGTTATTCAACTTTCTGTAATCTGTGCACAAACGATTGCCTCCATCTTTCTTGTCGACGAATAACACTGGTGATCTCCATGGTGATGCGCTTGGTTGAATCAAGCCTTTTGCTAACATGGCATCCAACTGTTTCTTCAGTTCTACTAACTCCGATGGGTTCATGCTATAGGGTCTCTGGGCTATGGGTCCGGTTCTGGGGATTAGTTCGATAATGAACTCAATATCCCTATCCGGGGGCATACTTGGCAATTCATCTGGGAATACGTCGGGGTATTCACAGACTACTCTTACTTGGTCTATGGTGGGTAGGGCTAGCCTCTTGTTGCATTTGAATTGACAAGGTAAGGTTTCAGAGATATGCTCTACTGTTACTCCAGATCTACTGGTCATGGTGATGGCTTTCTTAGCACAGTCTATCAGTCCTTTATGCCTTGAAATCTAGTCTATACCTAGTACTACTTCCAATCCTTTGGTTCCAAGTACAATTAGGTTGGCATAAAAATCTATCCCATGTATACTAATAGACACAGCTTTGCAAATTTTTGTAGCTTTTGTAGTTGATCCGGGGATTTGAACTATCATGACATGCTTTAAGTTGGTTGGGTGAATCTTACTAGTGCATGCAAATTCTTCGGTGACAAATGAATGCGATGCTCCCGAATCAAACAATACCCTTGCTAAAACTGAGTTGACAGAAAACATACCCAGCACTACATCTAGCGCTTCTTGGGCTTCTTCGGCGTTCATGTGGAAGAGACGACCGTTGCGGTTGTGACGGTTCCCTAGGGCAAATCTTCTTCCTGGTTGAACACGAAGCTGCTGTTGAGCTGGGGCATTCACATTGGCAGTGGCGGCAGTCTTCTTGGCACACTCATTGGAATAGTGACCCTTCACTCCACACTCGAAGCAAGTGATCTGGGACTTGTCCTTTGCTGCGGCGGGCACAGCATTGTTGCTAGTTCTGGGTGCAGTGTTGTTGTTGTTGTTGTTGCTCTTGGGAGGGGCACGGTTGAAATTGTTGGTGTTGCCGGAGTTGTGGTTGTTTCCTCCGGACTTCACATTGCCTCTGCTACGGTTGGGGTAGCTTGGGCGAGACATTGGGGGTCGATTGTTCCTTGGTGCATATCCTGGTGAGGGGTTGGGACGGTACTTTTGGTGACTGCTGGATCCAGATTGCTGCATCATACGACGTTTGTGGTTGTTGTTTGCCTGGTTAATCTTCCCTTCCATCTAAATGGCAGAGTCGACTAGCTCTTCGAGTTCCTGGAAACGGATGTTGACGAGGATAGTCTGCATCTCATCATGTAGTCTGTTCAAGAATCTCTCCTTCTTCTTGGCCTCTGTGTTGATCTCATCAGGTGCATACCTTGCAAGTGACAGGAACCTGTCACGGTACTCCACTACAATCGTTCTGCCTTGCTTCAAGTCGCGGAACTCATCCCTCATTCTGGTGACTAAGCCCTGCGGCACGTGGGTGTGCCTGAACTTGACTTTGAAGGCTTCCCATGTCATCTCTTGACCATGGTTCATATTACGGATACTAGTCCACCAAGCTCTTGCATCTCCCGCCAGATAGTGGGTGGCGAAGAGAACTTTCTCGTTGTCATCGACTCCTGCTACTTCTAAGTTGTTTTCCATTGTCTGCAGCCAGTCATTTGCATCTAGTGGGTTTTCAGCTTGGTTAAAGATTGGGGGATTGGTGTTCTGAAAGTTTTTGAATTTGGATCCATGGTGATCCTAATTTCCATGCCCTTGGTTGTTGAGAGCCTTCTGGGCGATATGTTGCAGTGTTGCTATATTAGCTTGGCGTTCTTCCCTGCTTGCTTCTCTATCTGCGATGAGATTCTGCAAGATCTGCAGCATTAGGTCTTGCGACGAGCTGCTCCCTCCTTGGTTTCCACGAGCCATGTGAAGATTGAGGTAGATAAATGGGTAAGAGGGAAAGTTCTATGGTTCATGGTTTTGGTTTCAAGCTAAAACTTTGAGTTTGACTCAGGTTTTGCAACTAACTTCATTTCATTCATGCAAATAAGCACACGATACACACACCACAACAATAAATGGAAACAGATGGTTTGAAGAACCATTCTGTAAGCTACGATATAGTGGGACAGATACATCTCATGCTACGACAGTGCTCTAGTGCATCTACTCATCATCGATGAAGTCGGAGTCCTCATCGTCAGTGTAGAAGTCCACGGCATCCTCCTCGAGAAAGTCATCATCATTGTTGAGGTAAGAATCCATGTCTCCCTGGATGTCTTCACCCTCCTCTTCTTCCTCCTTTGCTGCAAGCTGAGCTTCCTGCTCCTTGACGGTCTTCTCGAGGTCGGCCACCTTCTTGCAAAGACGGGCGATGGTGTGATACTTCTTCTCGCGCTGGAGGCGAAGAGACTGACGGTCCTTGACAAGGAGTGAGAAAGTCTGGGCCTTCTGGGCGGTAATGGCATGATTGTGGTTGGCAAACTCCCTAGAATTGTCCAATTCCTTCTGGCGATCGTACAATAGGAAGTCAAGGTTCCCCACTTGACGCTTCAGCTCTAGGTGACTAGGCATATCCATCGGCATTCCCATGAAGTCATGTCTTGTATAGTGAGCAAAACGGGTTCCTTGGATTTGGTTGACGCTGAGGGCACATAAACGTGCAAGAGCTTCATGCATTGCCCTGGCTAATCCATCTAGCCAGTTGTTCTCTCTCACGGAGAACTGGATTCACCCGGACGTCGATGCTTCCCTCGAACATCAGCGGTGACTAGCCATTGCAAATCTCCTCCTGGGGGTCCTAGAAGTTGAGCTCCAAGAAACTCCGAATGTGGGCGTCCCAGTAACTCTGACAGTGAATCCAGATCCCTCTCGAAGATGAGCTGGCCTCCATTTCCCAATTGGTAGAACTTGCTGAACTGAGTCTTCATCTACAAGAATTAAGGATGAGGAAATTAGTGAAGTGATCAAGTGTGTCAAATTTTAAGTAGTAATGTAAGAATTTTGAGGAAAATGAATTTTTGAGAAAAAATGAATTCCCAAGGTTAAGAGAGGAAATATTTTTTCATAAATACTCACTTTGGTTTGGAAATTAGGTTTTTGTTCGGACGTCCATTCTAACTAGGGTCTCCTATGGTTAAGATGGCTCTGATACCAACTTGTCAACACCCAGATTTTTAATCCTAGATGCTTGTTATGTCATACATCGCAATCCCAGGATGACCATTTTTTCGAGACATAACAGATTAGATATCACAGTACATCATCCATTACAAACCATACATAAGGTCTTACACAAAAAGGATCTCATGATCCAGTCTTAATACAACAAGCAGCGGAATAAATATAAAGCGTAGTGGTGGGGTCCATCTTCAGGGGGCACAGGCAATGCTGACGAAGGAAGATAGTCCTAGTTATCATAGTCGTCCTGCTGGCCATCATCTTGGTAGTCTCCTTCATAGTCTGGCCATGAGAATAGCCAGGGACAAAAGCCATGAGTACTCTTTAAGTACTCGCAAACTACTATTAACAGGTACTATAGTTCTAAGTTAAAGTGCTAAATCTAAGTTTAACTATAAAGTTAAGTTTGATACCTAAGCTCAGTTCTAAAACAAAGAAGGATAAAATAAAGTTCTAGAATCACTTAAGTTGGGAAGCTAGTGTCATAAACACAACCCTGTTGTGGTCAAGTCAAGATTCATCATTCCTTTCATAAGTTATTTTGAAAACATCTGACAACGAAACAGTATGGCCATTCCAACTGTCCATAACCACGGACGGGGCTATTCGGATAGTTTGACACTCTGTAGAGGTGGTACACTTTCACCACAAGATTCGATACATCTGTCAGGGATAACCATGAATCATCATACTTAGCATGAAGATAATCAAACATAACATTTCCTTTACACACCCTAGTATAAGCACCTCTCCTATGAGCATGGCCTCCCAACCATGACCATATGTCATCTTGGGCACTGCATAGGTGGACAACATTGAGAGGTAGCCTCAGCTCAAACCTCTCCCGTGAGGGAACTAATACTAATGCATATAAACTTCCGGCTAAGCCTTACCCAATTCAGGTATTGTGGTTGTACGGTAAATTTGGAATGGTATCGCATCCGAATCCAACCATCAGTTTTGTAAAAGGGTCAAGGCTCATGTCTCCACATTTTCATCATCATAAACCATTTGTGTTTCTCAACACATGTCCAAACATCTCAATAGAATGAATCACCATTCCAAGGTTTTCACAATTCATTTTCACCAAGTGTTCCCATCTAAAGTGACTCAAGTTTTTTATCTACTCTAAACTACTAAGTTAAGAGTGTTCACTAAGGTTGAAGTGATGGGATCAATCTCATGCCATAGAATGACATCTAAAGTTATCTAAATAGGTCAAGTTTTATACTTTTTATGCTACCTTCAAAACAATTAAGGGCCTTTGATAAAGTAAAGGAAGTAAAGCTTGAAAAAATAATACTTGGGGTAAATAATAGTCAAAGTGGTATAACCAAAGCATGCCTAAAGCATATTTGCTCAAATCATCTAGTTTAAGTCTAGCTTGTTAAGCATTAAACTTGCAAGTGTTAGCTTGCATTGTTGATGGTGGCTTGCCTTGTGCAGTGCAGTGGTTGAATTTTTCTTCCTCCTCTTGATAGAACTCCTCCTCCTTGAAAGTTTGGTCGGTACTATCGTCTATAAATACATATAGAGTATACAATCACCAAACAATACTTAAATAGTCTATTTAGCACTCTAAGGCACACATTTGATGATCTATTATCATCACAAGCATCACAAGGTTTTATTAACTAGTTTCATTCTTTTTATTTAAGAAAAGTAATTTCTACTCATTGAAAAATAACTAAGATTTAATATTCACCACTTAAAATATGGGATCATGTGGACACATGTCATCACCACATATTCTAACATGTGGGAATGTGATTTAAGGGTTGGATCACAATTACTTTGGTTTAAGTTCATTATTAAATGATTTAAAGTGACTAGAAATGCCTATTTAGCATTATTTTGGAACTAGTCCAAAGTCACTGCATGTAAACCCTAATATTATTACATATTCAGATAGGTATGGTTAAATGTGATTTTGAGAGTTGGAATCAACTCAAAAGCTATCATGGTTGATTTTATAAAAATGTTTGAATGTGCAAAAGCTTCTGTCTTGTTATTTTTACTAGGAGAGATCTCTAACTCTAATTGAATTAAATCCACAGCGTTCTCCTCCGGCCAAATTCCGGTGAACAAGTGCTCGAGCTGCTCCGGCTAGCGGTGGGGAAGGACCAGTGAGGAGATGGGAGTGGAATGGTGTGAGTGGTTTGTGCTGGGGTGGCCTCTATTTATAGCTTGAGGTGTGAGAGAGTGATGGGCGACTCGGCGAGGCGTGTGATAGCAGATGTGTGGCTCGAGGTAGGGGACAGTGGCCTGTCTCTTGGCGGTGCGCTATGGCTTAAATGCAGGGCTAGGGGCGGTGGAAAACGGTCAGGCGGTGCTCATGCTCTGAGCGGCCGAGGCGGCGTTCGACACGGCGTGCGGTGGCTGCAGGTCAAGCGGCGGCGAACGGGCATGTCCGGGCGGTTCCCTAGGTCATGGCGATGCGGTGAGCACGGGCTGCGGTCGAGGCGCGGCGTGTGCACGCTTGTCAGGCGCGGCGCTCTGGCGCGTGCTCGGCATGCTACAAACGCTCTGGGCGCGGCGCACTGCGGGTGGTCCACGACTTGGCTCTGCTCGGGGAGGGGATAGAGGGTGGCGGTGTGGTCTGTGCTAGCTCCTAGACATGGCGAGAGAGAGAGAGGTGGTCTGCTGCGGCGTTGGCAAGTTAGGCCGGCGAGCATGTCCTCGGGGTGGCATGGCATTGCTGTTAGGGGCTAGGGGATGGGGTGTTTATTGCTTGGTTATATCAAGTGGAGACAGAGGGAGTGATTTGAGGTCAATTGGATGGCAAAACCCTGTAGAAAACAGTGAGCTAATACTAGGTGTAATCTCTGCCTGCCAAGTGTTTGTGAAAATGGCCGACAGAAATTTTGTTTTGAATTTTGAAAAGATTTTTGGTGGGTGTGTTAGTCATAAGCTTGATCACCATCTGTGGTTGCTTGGGTTTTGAAAATAAAGCTCATTTGAGTGGTTTTTGAATAAGTGGGATCTTCCCATATGAACTAGATTCAATTTTCAAATGCCATTTAAAATTAGTGTTTGAAAGATTTTGGCAGATCACAAAGTGGGCCTTGGTACATCATTATATGTACTAGCAAGGGGTGCAAAGATCCATATTTATTTTTGTTAAGAATTGAGTACTAGGAATAGCCAAAGTAGGCATGTTGATTAAAATGGCACAAATGACCATTCTCTTCTTTTATTCATTTTGATTTGTTTTTCTTTGGGATTTGTTTGGGAATGATCTAGATGATGTTTATTTCACCTAAGAATCATTCTACAATCAATGGATCACTTAAACAAGGCAATTCAAAACAACTCCTATTTAAATGCACACACATATGAATGCTTTAATAAATTTTAAATGGAAAAGTTTTTGTTAACCCTAATTTTGATGATTTGGATCTTAATAACCTTGGATTAAAGTTTTGGGATGTTACATTCCAGTTTCTGTTTTCTTTTCTATTTATAAATTCACTTCAAATTTGATTTTTACAAGGATTTAAATCCTTAGAATTCTGGTGTAATATTCCAAATGGTTTAGAGATTGATTATACTAAATCTTCTCTTTATTATTCTTTATCTTCTCAAAATTTATGAGTGTATGAAAAGTTCTTTTATTTAGTAAAGTAAATAAAAACTAGGGTTTTGTGAATTTTTTCTTTTAAAGAAAATCTTATGGAAATGTGCTTAGTTCCTCCGTAATAATGGTTAAGGCAAGAATTTAAAATGTTGAATGATATGTAGAGAATTCCCTTAATACTAAGCCTCATAAAGAGATGAGATATATATTTATTATAAGGTATTAATCTTTGTAGTTTATAATTGGGTGACATAAGTTGCATGGTCCTCCATAATTGGTGATTTGCCAAATCCAATTCTACTTAATTTATACAGTTTAGAATTACCACAAAACACTTTTGGTTAGGTCATTATGAATCAACAACAATCATGGAGAGCTAGCTAAAGGTTTCTAAAGAATTCTTACCTCAATACTTCACTAAGATTATCTTGAGATAAGGCATTCCTTTCCTAAATATACTCTATATATCTCTCATATCTTATTCACAAAGATCACATCTCCCTAAATAAGACAATCATATGATTCCACCATATCCATCATCACATGATGACAAGGTCATGTCACTTCAACAATACTCCATTCTTACCCCTAGTATACAACTCCTATTAATTAACTACCATTGATACACCTATCAATGTAGTTACTGCTAACTCCATCTACTAACTTCCTTAAATCCATCTAGCAATTATATCCAAGGTTTGCAAGACTACAATCCTTACTATACATACTAAGGATATAAATCCTTTGAAATAGGTATAGTACTACTCCCATAATACTAGTTGTCCTTATATTAACTTGGTTAAGCTACTATGCCTCTAACTACTCCATACAACTCATCAAATACTTCACCATGCTCTAGCTTGACTTCTAATGATCAAGCTCGATGATTCAGCTTACTAGGACTTACCTAACTTGGTATATTCATAACTCTTCTTCAACACCTAGTCATCTATTCTCAAGTGACTTTAGAATAATGACCACCATCATTTGATCAAACAAAGCTTAGGCTTCTAATTGTTTGATCAAGATCTATATTCAACTAAGCAGTAAACTTGTATTAGTCTCTCTATAGACTTATCTTGTTAAGCAGCTTATTCTAAGTCTATATCCACTTGTCCTAACAAGATTGTTATCTAATGTACTAATACTACTAGCTTTCTCATAGCTCCTCAATTACTAGCTACTTACTTAAGGTATTTGGAAGGTCAACACAATAAGTCAAAGGCTATGAATCAATAAGTTATAGGTCAAGAATTGATCACTCAATAGTGATGATCCATTGACACTAGGACTTGGTCAAATAGGAATGTCACCTCTTAATATCATATTAGGAGTATATGCTGGATGGTCTTGGCTTGACTTCCTTTCTACTCTATCTGTGACAAGAGTTAATGTTTAAGAACTACCATGATACCCATGGTAAGAGTAACTATGGCAAACAAGTGTTTCAGGATTTAGTTATAGAGTTTCTTTACTTAAGTTATAAGCTTAACTTAGTATATAGAGTTTATGGTAGGTAATATCTTAATATCATCTTGAGAATATTAATTATTCATTCTTGAGTTGTGGTATGGAATACCATGTAATGATCTCTATAAGATCAAGTACTCCTAATTAAGTAGTGTGTTATAACTTAGTTTTATTACATTTGATCTACCCTCAGATCAAATTATATTACCCAAAGATAAGGTTTTAGCAAAGGTCATATTGAAACTTATCGCAGTCAACTTGATGATCTGCTTCAGTTCCACCAAGTTAAAAGAAGCTTCAATCACTTTGACAAGTTTTATTTAAAAGAGCGAAAATCATCCGGATTTTCTATGCATGAATGCAATGCACACATCTGTGTTCAGCTTATTTCTAAGCGCTAATGCTGGGGTGTTACACAGGTAAAGGTTTTAGATCAAAGACCAAATCCTTTTTAGGTGGAAACGTGGTACCCAAATCTTCCAGGCAAGTTATGCTTAAGCATCTTAGGTTGACGACGGAGAATCTCTTCAATCTCATTTCTTTCTTCCATGAAGATTTCACTTTCGTGGTCTTCCATAAATTACTGCAAAGCATTGTTAGGAGCAAGAGAAATAGAAGCAAGTTGTTCAACTCTAAAGTCCTCATTATGGGTTTCATTTTCACAAGGTTCTTTAGTAAATTTCGAAAAATTAAACTCATAAGATTCCCCTTCAAATTTAGTCAAGATTTTCTCCCTTTTGCAGTCTATAATGGCTCCACATGTACTCAAGAAAGGTCTACCAAAAATGATGGGAAGGTTTTACTAGCAGCTGAACCAAGTACTTGAAAATCAGCAGGATATTTAATCTTACCACAAAGAACTTCTACATCCCGTACAATACCAATTGGAGAGATGGTCTCTCTATTAGCAAGGTGAATAACCACATCAATCTCTTCTAGTTTGCAGGGACTGATTTCATGCATAATTTCTTTGTAAAGCTCATAAGGGATAGCACTTTAACTTGCACCAATATCACATAAACCATAATAGCAATGATCACCAATTCTAACCGAAAGCACAGGGACACTAGCCTTTTTAGTTCTATTAGGATGTGAGACAATATTAGAAGCATCCTCACAGAAGACTATGTGTCCATCTTCTACACTTTTAGTGACAAGGTCTTTCACAATTGCTACAACAGGTTTAATGTTTATTTGTTCATCAGGTTTTACAGTTCTCTTTGCACTTTTATTGATTACACTAGTTATCATAGGATGCTCCTTTACCTTATCTGGGAAGGGTATTTTCTCGATATAAGGTTCAGGTAGGATATGATCAATAGTGCAAAATTCAGTACTCCTAACAGGAACATAATCAAAAATATCTTTATATGGTGCATGATACTTGTTCCGTCCCTTTTTTGGAATTTCAATATAAGAAGCAAAACCTTAAAACAATTTGTAATAACTTGAGAATCAAGACCATAAGCATTACTAATATTTTGAAAGTCATCAGTTCCCATAAAAGATTTAATGCATTCATAATCATAATTTATACCTGACTTTCTTCCTTTGTCATTTTCCCATGCTTCAGCATTGTCTTGAATATGGTCTAGAAGATCCCATTTAGCTTCTTCTTCCATGCGTATAAATGATCCACCATAAGAGGCATCTAATAAATCCTTATCATGTAGAGGGAGCCTTAGATAAAAGTTATTGATAATAATATTGTTGGGGAGCTCATGAATGGGACATTTGAGCATTAGTAACTTCAATCTCCCCCAAGCTTGAGTTATACTCTCTCCATCAAGAGGCCAAAAGTTGTATATTTGATTCCGATCTTTATGAATCTCACTAGGAGGATAAAACTTTGAATAAAAGAGAGGTACTATTTCCTCCCATTCAAGAGCTTGACCCTTCTTCAGCAGCTTATACCATTCCTCAGCTCTTCCTTTCAGTGATAATGAGAATAACTTCTTCTTGACTTGATCTGTTGTAATACATGCACACTTGAACAACCCGCATAATTTGTGTATAAAGAGCAAATGATCACCAGGATGGATAGTTCCATCTCCAACATAATAGTTATCCATAACACGATCAATAACTCTTGTAGGTATTTTAAAAGCATCATTCTCAGCAGGTGGTGGTTCATCTACTACCTTAGCAGTGGTAGTAGCATGACCAAACGTTCTCGAGGACACATGGGAATACCGTCAAGTGCTTTCGCTTCATATAGTTGATTAATTTTTTTAGTTTGCTAAGTGTCGTGTGGGTGAACCTGTGCTAATGTACCGACCTTCCTAGGACTAATACATACTTGTGATTATACCCCTTGCAAGCATCCGCAAGTACAAAAAAGTAATTAAGGTAGAAACCTAACCACAGCTTTAAACTCTAAAACCCTGACATCCCTTGTGCAATGGTTTCCTAATGGGGGTTCAGGTTTCTGTCACTCTGACAACCCCTACGATTAGTAGCCAAATAGACAATGCATTCCCCTAGGACCATATAGGTGAAGTGTCATGTAGTCGACGTTCACATGACACCACTAGAAGAAATACACCACAACTTAAATATCAAACCATTGAATCTTTCTCAACACAATTCCACTACTAACAACATGACTTCTCCCATGTCCTCAAGAACAAAACGAACTACTCACAAGACATCATATGGATCATGATCAGAGATGAAATAATGATATGTAACAATCTAAACATAAACGATAATTCAATGGTTCACTCAATAGCATCAACTACAAGGAGTAATCAACACCGGGAAAGTTTCCCCTAAGAACTATGCAAGATTCAACCCAATTGTTACAGCGGTATGAAGTGGTGATGATGGTGCTGGTGGAGATGATGGTAGTCATGATGATGATGCTGATCCCGATGAAGTCCAGCTTGATGGTGGTGTTGATGGTGATGATCTCCCCTCTCCGGGAAGGAATTCCCCCTGCAGAATTTTGTCTGCCGGAGAGATCTTTCTCTCTCGGTGTTTTTCGCCCCACAGAGGCGGCAGAATCTTTCTGTGGTCGCTCCTCGAGTCTTAGGGTTTCGGGAGGATAATATACGCCAGAGGGGAGAGCCAGGAGTGGACCAGGGCCACCACACCACCTGGTGGCGCGGCCTGGGGTGGCCCGCGCCAGGGGGTGGTGTGGGCCCCCTATGGCCCATCTCCACTTCTCCTTCTGGCATTCTTCGTCTTCTGGAAAAATAGGATTTTCCATGTATTTTCCCGGATTTTCTGATCTTCGCGAATTTTTCCTCCAAACAGCACCTTTTTCATCAGAATCCTGACTGCAGCGGTCCATGCTCCAAAAGACATCAACCATGCAAAAATAGACGAAATAACGTAAGTATCATCTCTTAATATGAAATATATCAATGAATCACAGTAAATTATGATATAGAATAGTGATGCAAAATGGACGTATCAGTGGTGCGTAGACTCCATAGGATGGAGGGTAACTCATCTACCCATGCTAATTTTGCTTTGTCGAGTGGTGCCAACAATCTTTTCTTAATACCACTGGTGATGAGACCATTGGCCTTTCCACTTGCCGATTGGTTTGCGGGTGAGCAACTAAGGCATAGCTTACTTTTATACCCATGTCTTTGCAGTACTCCTTGAATTTGTTGGAAGTGAAATTTGTTCCATTATCAGTGATAATACTATTTGGTACCCCAAATCGAAACACTATTGATTTGATAAAATTCACAGCTGATGTTCCATCTTGACTAGTGACAGGCATCGCTGATGTCTACGCACGCTTCTATTCTTGTAGACAGTGTTGGACCTCCAAGTGCAGAGGTTTGTAGAATAGCATCAAGTTTCCCTTAAGTGGATCACCCAAGGTTTATCAAACTCAGGGAGGAAGTGGTCAAAGGTATCCCTCTCAAGCAACCCTGCAATCAAGATACAAGAAGTCTCTTGTGTCCCCAACACACCCTAGACAATTGTCAGGTGTATAGGTGCACTAGTTTGGTGAAGAGATAGTGAAATACAAGTAATATGGATGATTATAAGTGGTAATTGCAATCTTAAATAAGAGTGGCAGCAAGCAAACATGTAACAAAACTGATTGTAAACGGTGTTTCAATGCTTAGAAACAAGGCCTGGGGATCATACTTTCACTAGTGGACACTCTCATATAAATATCTTCTCTTCATTATGCTACCCTGAACTACTCTCATGTTGGACGATGTATGGCTATAACAACACACCTTAAAGTTCGCATTCCCCATCTTGATAACCCCTCACTGTCACCTTGAGCGCTAGATAGTTCCAACAAACACCACAATCTCATAGAGACATCCAACTCAAATTATACTCATGATAAGTATTTATGTAACCTTAGCCAAAGTGCCACACGATGTGCACACTGTCAACTCCACACACGTGGGGATAAGCAGAGATTCATTAAAGCACTTGAGTAGCAGAATAGATCTATAGATTACAAAGCTCGTGATCTCAATAAGATCATGCATAGAGAGAGAGATGAACACATAGCTACCGGTAGAGCCCTTAGCCTCGAGAGAGAACTACTCCCTCCTCATAATGGGAGGCAGCAATGGCGATGGAGATGGTGGTGGAGTCGATGGAGATGGATCCGGGGGCACTTCCCCGTCTCGGTAGGGTGCCAGAATAGAGACTTCTATCCCCCGAATCTCCTCTTCGGTGGCGGCGGCACTGCGGAACTTTTCGTGGAATTCTGATCTTGTACCTAGGGTTTTTGTCCCGGGGTACTTTTATAGGCAAAGAGCCAAGGTCAGTGGGTGCTCGAGGAGCCCACACCACCCCCTGGCAAGGCCTGGGATGGCCCGCGCCACTAGGTGGTGTGGACACCTCGTGGCCCCTCTCCGTCTCGTCGTATGGCTCTGTGAGTATTCTGGTCAAATATTGACTTTGGCTTTTGTCTAGTCCAATTCCGAGAATATTTCTTTTCCAGCTTTTCTGAAACCAAAAATAGTAGAAAACAGGCAACTGGCACTGTGTCATCTTGTTAATAGGTTAGTTCTAGAAAATGTATAAAAATACCTCAAAGTGTGAACAAAATATAAGAAAGTAGATACTAACAAGCATGAAACATCAAAAATTATAGATACGTTACCAACATATCAACATCCCCAAGCTTAACTCCTGCTCGTCCTCGAGTAGGTAAGTGATAAAAAAGAATAATTTTTGGGTGACATGCACCATCATAAACTTGATCAAGGTATTTGTAAAACATTGATAGCTGGGATCATAGTACTCTAACATAGCATGAAAGATATAGTTCTAACAATAAGACATAGCAACTATGTTGTAACATGAATAGGTACAAATAAAAGATTCATGAATAACAATGCATTGAAAGACGTTTGTTTGTTTCACATATAGAAAACATAATGATAATGGTATTCATCTTGTCCCTCATAGTGTAGCAAAACATAAATGCATAGGACACCTTCAAAGTTCATAAGGGTGACTAGATATAAATAGTTTAAGAACAAGCAATATTAAAGTTATGAATCAATCAACAAGATTTTGGGACAATGCACATTAAACTAAGAATGACCACTATGCTCTCTCAATAGGTGCATAAAGATAGAAGATGGAGACTCGACATAAAAGTAAGAAGAAATGCCCTTCATAGAAGGAAGCAGGGATTCAAGTCTCATAAAGAGCTTCCAAAAATTATGGTACTTATTAGCTTTTAGCTCTCATTGCCCCTATCATAAGCATATTTAGGTGATTAAGGTTAAAGTGAACAAATATGAGTATATGCTTGACAAGTTATAAGTTGAAAATCTCATGCCCCTTGCTTACGAGTACCGAACCTCATGCTACTCAACTTTAGTCACGATTAAGTTCTTGTCATTGTAAGTACATGTGTATCATAGAGAACCACCAACGGGGTACCCCTTGCCCCATGATACAGGACCTTTCCCATATCAAAATGACAAGGCAACAGACAATGAGCATCTCAGCAATCTTTTTATTTCCTATTTGCATAGGTTTTTTTCCACAAGGATGCTTCACAAATTGCTTACTATGGTCATGCTACAAGATTCCACCATGATTAGGCATGGCTTAGGCTAGCCGCCCAGGCGTTTCTCTAACACATATACAAACTCTATGAGCTTACAAGCTCCCCTTTTATTTCACACCATTGGGATCCATAAGCAAAAGAACATGATATCAACTAAATAAAGTGCAATGTTGAAAGCGTTCCCCATGATAACGTGGTTATGCTAATTCACAACTTACAAAGTGCAAGCATATACGCAACATAGATGGGCACAATGGTTCAAGTTTATTAAGTGCAAGAAAGTAAAGTGTGCCATCAAGTTTGTGAGAGCTTTAATCACTAATTTTCACATAACAAGTTTAATTCGGAAGGTAGATAAAAACATGAATATACTTGGAATAGCAATAATGCTAACATGGTGATAACATTATTAATTAAATCATAAAGTGATATTACAAGTCGAAAACTAAATGATCATAGAGGCTATGGTGACTAGTATAGTCTTAACATGGTGTGAGCATGCGCCAAGTCAACCCAAATAAAGCATCAAAGGAGAATACCACAATATTATGCTTTTTATGCTAAAACAATGCATGATTCTTTCAAGGAACATTAAGCAATCTCAATTGTTTAAAACAAGTCATGCTACAACAATAATCACTAAGCATATGGTCAAAGCAACATATAGCATGACATGATAAAGTCTAAGTCAAATTCAAAACAAGCTTCCTTTTGTACCACTATAATCATGAAACTTCCTACTCT
Organism: Avena insularis; assembly: GCA_023614405.1. Taxonomy (NCBI): domain Eukaryota; kingdom Viridiplantae; phylum Streptophyta; class Magnoliopsida; order Poales; family Poaceae; genus Avena; species Avena insularis. The sequence continues at coordinate 455,094,077 of CM042692.1, forward strand.
TTTCCAACACTAATCGAAAACTAAAGCTAAACGCAGTGCTAGCAAAGGAGAACACTCACAGAATAATAAGAGTGAAAACTAGAGTGTTCTAGGCAATGAATAAAGACGCGTGTCTCTCTCCAAAAGAAGTGTGTTGGGATCCAACCAACTTATTTAAGCAAAGAAAAACAAAAGAAAACTAAAAACAAAGACGCTCCTGCGACAACACATAGTGCATAAGGTAATAAAAATAAAATGTCTTGAAAGAAGACCTACGATTATTGATGAAGAAGGGCATGCCTTGGGCATCCCCAAGCTTTGACGCTTGTACTTCTCGAATCATGGGGTGACACGGGTGGCATCCCCAAGCTTGAGATTTTGTCCATACTTCGCCTCATCACATTATTCTTTCCTACACTTGAAAATTTCCTTCATACAAAACTTCACACAATCTTCATTAGCAACATTAGTGTATTCAAGATAATAAGTCTTTGGGTTTAGTTTCAACTCAAGTAAAACTTCCATTAAAACACAAGCTACTGTAGCAATTCCTTTTAAAAGCTTAAGTGATCCAAGAGAACTCAAAAATAAACCAATTAAGAGGCAAATGCAAATAATGGCAGAAATCTTTCTAAACAGACCAGCAGGTAAAGACCGATTTTTCCGAAGACCTTATGTTACTCAAATCGAAAAGTGTTAAACTAACTAAAGTTAGATAACAACCTGGGGACGAAGCACAAAAAATTACACCTCAATCCAACATACAGAGATTTTGCACGAATTTTTACAGCGAAGCACAAAAATCTGTTTCGGGACAGCAACTTTCCCTAGTCTTACTTCTCTCTCATTAGAGGTTATTCTTGGCACAAAAACCACACAAAAAGGATAAGGAGAGGTTATTACTGAGGAAATAACTTCGAAGACTCAACAAAACAAAAATAACCTGAAAGTAAAAATATAATGGGTTGTCTCGCAAAAGCTCTTTCTTTATAGCCATTAAGATAGGCATGATAATTTCAATGATGCTCACATAAGAGATATGAGTTGAAGTAAACAAAGAGCATAAAGAAGAAAATATGGAACAAATTTAAGTCTAATCCACTTCCTATGAAAAATAATCTTGTAAAGAAACAAGTCATGAAAGCACAAAGCAACAAGCATAGGAAAGCAAAACAAGTGCAACTTCAAAATTTTGAACGTAAAGAAGGGAAACTTAATATTGTTGAGATACATAAAACCATGTTTCCCTCTCTCATAATAACTTTCAGTAGCATCATGAATAAAATTAACAATATAAATATCACATAAAACATTCTTATCATGAGCCACATGCATAAAAAATAATTATTACTCTCCTTATAAGCATAGTCATTCTTATTAATCGTAGTGGGAGAAAATTCAAAAAAATAGCTATCATTATTATTCTCATCACCATAATCATCAAATATAGGAGGCATATTGTAATCATAATTAATTTTCTCCTCAATAGTAGGTGGACTAAAAATATCATACTCATCATTGTAATCATCATATATCGGAGGGATAGTATCATCAAAGTAAATTTTCTCCTCCATGCTTGGGGGACTAAAAATATCATGCTCATCAAAACCAGCTTCCCCAAGCTTAGACTTTTCCATAGCATTAGCAATAATGGTGTTCAAAGAATTCATACTAATAACATTGCTATTAGCATGCAAATAAAGTTCCATAGGTTTTTTAATTTTCTCTTCAAACACTTCATGTCCAAACTCAAGATAAATACTATAAAGCTCTCTAATTTTTTTTTGTTTTCCATTAAGCCTAACTAGTGAAAATAAAAACAAGAAACAGAAAGATATAATTGCGGAATCTAAAGGAAATAACTTTGACCACTCACACACTAGCAACAGTATTAGAAGATAACTTAGTAGACAGAGGATGTGAGTACCTTTTACCTTACCTCCCCGGCAACGGCGCTAGAAAATAGCTTTGATAGCACATGGTTAACGTGGGAGCTTCTTCTTCTATCCTCGGCAACAGCTCTAGAAAATAGCTTGATGTCTACACACGCTTCTATTCTTGTAGACAGTGTTGAGCCTCCAAGTGTAGAGGTTTGTAGAACAGCAGGAAGTTTCCCTTAAGTGGATCACCCAAGGTTTATCGAACTCAGAGAGGAAGTGGTCAAAGGTATCCCTCTCGAGCAACCCTGCAATCAAGATACAAGAAGTCTCTTGTGTCCCCAACACACCCAATACACTTGTCAGGTGTATAGGTGCACTAGTTCGGCGAAGAGATAGTGAAATACAAGTAATATGGATGATTATAAGTGGTAATTGCAATCTGAAATAAGAGTGGTAGCAAGCAAACATGTAACATAACTGATTGTAAATGGTGTTTCAATGCTTAGAAATAAGGCCTAGGGATCATACTTTCACTAGTGGACACTCTCATATAAATATCTTCTCTTCATTATGCTATCCTGAACTACTCTCCGGTTGGACGATATAGGGCTATAACAGCATACCTTAAAGTTCGCATTCCCCATGTAGATAACCCCTCACTATCACCTTGAGCACTAGATAGTTCCAACAAACACCACAATCTCATAGAGACATCCAACTCAAATTATACTCATGATAAGTATTTATGTAACCTTAGCCAAAGTGCCACACGGTGTGCACACTGTCAACTTCACACACGTGGCGATAAGCGGAGATTCATTAAAGCACTTGAGTAGTAGAATAGATCTATAGATTACAAAGCTCATGATCTTAATAAGATCATGAATAGAGAGAGAGATGAACACATAGCTACCGGTAGAGCCCTTAGCCTCGAGAGAGAACTACTCCCTCCTCATCATGGGAGTCAGCAATGGCTATGGAGATGGTGGTGGAGTCGATGGAGATGGATCTTGGGGCACTTCCTTGTCCCGGCAGGGTGCCGGAATAGAGACGTCTATCCCTCGAATCTCCCCTTCGGTGGCGGCGGCGCTGCGGAACTTTTCGTGGAATTTTGATCTTGTACCTAGGGTTTTTGTCCCGAGGGGCCCACACCACCCCCTGGCGTGGCCTAGGCTGGCCCACACCACCAGGTGGTGTGGCCACCTTGTGGCCCCTCTCCGTCTCATCTTCTGGCTCCGTGAGTCTTCTGGTAAAATATTGACTTTGGCTTTTGTCCGGTCTAATTCCGAGAATATTTCTTTTCCAGCTTTTCTGAAACCAAAAAACAGCAGAAAACAGGCAACTGGCACTATTGCATCTTGTTAATAGGTTAGTTCCACAAAATGTATAAAAATACCTCAGTGTGAACAAAACATAAGAAAGTAGATACTAAACAAGCATGGAACATCAAAAATTATAGATACGTTTATAATGTATCAATCGCCTCAATCCACTTTATAAATTTGTTGACTGCTACTAGCAGAAAGACATGTCCCCCTGGCGAAGACTTGTGAAGTTTACCCACCATATCAATCCCCCACTGAGCAAATGGCCAAGCAATAGGTATGGGGTTAAGTTCTGCAGTAGGTGCGTTGGGCTTTGTTGTGAAACATTGACATGCTTTGCATGTTCGCACGAAATCTTTTGCATCTTGTACTGTTGTGAGCCAATAGAACCCTACGCAAAAAGCTTTAGCTGTAATTGCCCGGCTACTGGCGTGATGGCCACACACTCCTTCATGTATACCTTTAAGGATGATATTTCCTTCTTCGGGCGTAACACATCGCTGTAGCACCCCCAAAATGCTTCTTTTATACAATTCCCCTTTAGTGACTCTGAAAGTTTTAGACCGGCGTGTGATACATTGTGCCTCTATCACATCCTCGAGGAGTTCTCATCTCATCATGCATGCCACGTATGGCTACATCCATGTAGGCTCTAGTATCATGACTTCGTCAATTTCTAGGTCCTAGTCAAGTACTTCTTCTCACCTTCAGGTGTTGACACAGCCCCCGAGTCTTTCTGTGGTTTGACCTTCTTTCGTATTTTTGGCACTATGACTTCGTAGAACCTTTTGGCTTTAATGGAGCACTCCATTATTTCTTCCCAGAAAACCCTGGGTGGCACTGGTAAGCATAAGGATCCGATGATTGCGAAATTTTTAGCCTCTCCATTGATTGCCCTTCCTATGTGTGAAACTTCACACCCGTCAAATTGAGCCGCCATGATGCTCTATAGATCATGGTAGGCGATCATGTTGTCATTGATAGTGTCGCACTTGTTCATAGTTTGTTGTGCCACAAGTTGGAGCCACCAAATATTTTCAAGCGAGTTGCACTGCAAGATTTAGCGATACGCATGTCGTGCAACAGGGCTTCATATTCAGCTTCATTATTTGATGCATTTGCAAAACTCATATGAAGTATGTAGCGCATTTTGTTGCCATAAGGTGACACCAATATAACCTAGTTCCTGCTCCTTCTGTTCTTTTGGATCCATCAAAATACATTGTCCATGCACTAGAGAGGTCCGACAGGACCGCACATTGTAGTTCTGTCCATTCAGTAATAAAGTCGGGCAAAACCTGTGATTTAATTGTTTTGCGTTTCTCGTACGTGATATCTCAAGGGGATAGCTCAATGCCCCATAGAGATACGCGTCCCATTGCTTCTGGATTGTTAAGGATATTGGAGAGAGGTGCTTGATTGACCACTATGATTGGATGTTCCGAAAAATAATGACTCAGCTTGTGTGCTGTCATGAAAACTCTGTAAGCTAACTTCTGATAATGCGGATACCTTTTCTTGGATGGAGAGAGGACATCGCTTAAGAAATAAATTGGTCTTTGAACACCATGGGTTTCCCTTCTTTGGGTCGCTCGATGACCAAAACTGTACTTACCACCTAATTAGTTGCAGCAATATAGAGAAGGAAGGGTTCTTTTTCTCATGGAGACACGACGACGGGCGATGTCGAAAGTGTTTTCTTGAGGTCTTCGAAGGCACGTTGGGCTTCGTCCGTCCATTCAAATTTATCTGATTTTCTCATGAGGGCATAAAATGGTAATGGTTTCTCGCCTAAACGAGCGATAAAACGACTGATTGTCGCAACTCGCCCAGCCAGTTGCTGCACGCCCCGAAGATTTGTTGGCTTTTTCATCATGAGGATTTCCTGTATTTTCTCGGGATTGACCTCTATTCCTCTTGCTGATACAAGGTATCCGAGGAGTTGCCCCGTAGGGACTCCAAAGGATCACTTCGTCAGGTTGAGCTTGATGCAGTATTTGTCGAGGTTATCAAATGTCTCTCGGGGATCATCGATAAGAGTCAATCCTTGTTTTGTTGTAACTATGACGTCGTCAATGTAAACTTGTACATTCGTTATGATTTGGCTTCCTAGGCAATTTTGCATCATCCGTTGATATGTTGCACCCGCATTCTTGAGTCCGAAGGGCATTGTTGTGTAGCAGAATACACCATAGAGTGTGATAAATGATGGTTTATCTTGGTATTCATCCTTCATCTAAATCTGGTGGTACCCTGAGTATGCGTTCAGAAAGGAAAGACGTGTGCACCCCGCAGTTGCATCAATTATCTAATCGATTTGTGGTAGTGGGAAGTGATCCTTTGGACAATGTTTGTTTAACAAAGTGAAGTCAATGCACATATGTAGCTCCTTTGTGTTTTTTTTTCGGGATGCATACTGGATTAGTGACCCACTCCGCTTTCTTAAGCTCCTTGATAATTTTGGCGTCTATCAGGCGATGGAGTTCTTTTTCAATGGCCTTGCGTTTTGGTTCAGCAAAACGGCATAGTGAGTGTTTTACTGGCTTGGCCTTAGGATTCAAGTTAAGTGCGTGATCAGCGAGTTCCTTGGGGATTCCTCGCATGTCGGCTGGCAACCATGCAAAAATTCCCAGTGCTCACGGAGGAAGTCGATGAGCGTGCTTTCCTATGCGGGACCTAGATTGGAGGCCACAAAGGTTGTGTTTTTTGGATCCGTGGGATGCACCTGGACTTCTCATGTATCTTTTGTGGTGTCAAAAGCTTGGTCGGGGTTAGCTCGTGACATTGCCAGGGGCTCTGCTTCCGTTGAATTTTTAAGTTGCTTGAATTATGTCTCCATCCCGAAGGATTCAGAGATTTTACTGAATTCCTTATCGCAATTATTGGATCGGGTGAAGCTGCCTCTCATAGTTATTATTGCTCATGTTGCTGGCATCTTACTAAATATGCATAGTGTGGCACAGCCATGAACCATGCAAAGGCTGGTCGTCCCAAGATTGCATGGTACTGCGATGGACAATCCATGACTTCGAACTCGAGCTTTCCGTGCCTGAAATTATCTTTGGACCCAAAAATAACGTCAAGATAAATTTTATCTAAAGGAATTTCAGTTTTACCTAGGATAATATCGTAGAAAGATGGTGTATGTTGGCGCTAAATTTGTCAAGGAAAAGTTCATTGCTCGTAGGGTTTTGGTGTATATTAGGTTCATACACCTTCCTGCATCCATGAAGACCTTGATCATTTCGAATCCACCAATTTGTGCCTCTACTATTAGATCCAAGTGTCTTGGCCGCAGGACCCGAAGTGGTTGGTCGGCTCTGCTGAATGTAATTTCTTGTTCGGACCATTGGAGATACTCGAGTGTAGGTGGTGGTGTCATTACTGCCAAGTTGACTTGTTGAGTGATCAATTTCTGGATTTAGTTTGATGAGCGCCCTTTTTGGATCATTGACATTGCACCTTTGGACCTTGGGTACTCATTCTCTTTATTTTTATTTACTACACTTTGTGGTTGCCCCGCTATCGGTTGTGCCTGTGGTGGTGGTGCTCCAATTGCCAACGCACCAGGTGTTATGATGTATCCTCGACTTGTTGTGTATGATGCTTTTGTGTTGCATACCTCCTACATTTTTAAGAAAGTACGGCAATCTTTCATGAGATGGTTTGATCGCCTTGTTCCTGTGGAGTCAAAGTAATAATGCATGATCCAGGGGCCTTCCAACATTTGTAGTGGAGACATGGGAGGCTCTCTAATCCTCTATTGGTACAGTTGTGTTGATTGGGTTCCTCCATTGATATCTTTGTGGATGCGATATCCACCGTTACAATCGCCACTTCCTTGGTTATCTTCCCCTGAAAATCCGGCTGCAACATAGCTTGGTCCACTACGTCCGTCGTTGTTGCGTCTTCTTTTGTTGTTATTGCGTCTGTCCTAGTATTCTTCGGGTGAACGACCTCACTTGTTATTTACTGCATCTTCGTTGTCTGCCCAGCGATTGGCCATGTCCATTAATTGTGAAAAAAAATCGGCTTTACTCGCCCTAGTTCTTCTATAAATTCGCTTCGTCTAAGACCATCGTTGAAGGCATCAAGCACCCTTTCATCGGATATGGCTTCAGCTGAGTTTTTGATGATGTTCCGTCATTGGATGAAGGATCATATTAGCTCGCCCGGCTTCTGTTTGCACCCCCGCAATTGTTCCAAAGATGTGGGTCTCTTGAAAGTGGATGTGAAATTTCAGATGAACTTGTCTTTGAGATCATTGCAGCTGCTGATGGATTCTTCGGGTAGTTGCCTTAACCACGACCATGCGGCACCACTTAGGTGTAGCTACAGGCTTTGCATTGCGGTAGCTTAGGAACCACCCTATAATTTTACTATTTCCAGATAATATGCCAGCCAAGCTTCTGGTTCCTAGAGACCAGCATATTTTTGATGGTCGTGGGGGAGTTTTAAATCCTTGGGCACCAGTGTTTTGCGAACCCGTTGGGTAAAGCAGTTGGCCCCACATAGTTCATTCTCATCCTCACTTTCCCCGTTGTAGTATATTCTACTACGCTCCTCCTTGGATCTATTAGTCATGTGATGTGTGATATCATTTCTTGCATCATCTCATGGCCCGGTGTTCGAAAAGTGCACCCGATGTGGTGACTGAGATTGTCGGGTGTGCCCCATATGGCGAGGGCTGCTGCGATGGTGTGGGGATCTGTCGGGTTGTTGTGTGGCTCCTTGTTCTCCTTATGTGAGGGATGCTCCCACCATACCGAGGTTCATCAGAGTGGATCGATGGAGAGCCGCACGAGGATCATCTGGTTCGGGTTGAGTTGTGATTAAGTAGGTTTGGGAGCTATTTTTTCTCGTATGTGTCCCTCTTGGTCTGACATAAATGATAGATCGAGGTTTCGGGCCATCTCGTTTCTTTCTTCTTCAGGGCTATTCTGCAGCCGTGAAGTCCTTCTCCTTGGTGGTACGCCCCCAGTCACGCTTCTAGATCCTCGGGTGGAGCTTAACAGCGCTCGTTGGAGGCTGGATTTATCGGCTAGTCTTTTCATTTCATCGAGTTGCGTCTGTATTCTGCATAGGTCCCTTTTCTTGTGGTGGAGTAAGTATTGGTAAGCCATTAGGTCCTTGCGTGTGCTTCTGCTATCATCGGGACTACACCCGATATTACGTCCCTTGCCTTTTCCACATTTCTACGGATAATCGTTAGGTTAGCCATTCGCCATCACGTCTTCCTTCTCTTCCTTGTGTGTCATGACTGCTGGGCTGGTCTCCTTCGTTTCCATGGTTTCCTGCATCATCATCCGATAAAATGTCATTGGGATCAAGGATAGGTTTACCGTTGGTGTCTTGTGGTGTCGACGTTTGTCCGAGGATCGCGCACAGTTGATGGTGCGTTATATATGGGATGCTGGTGTCGTTGTCCGATCTGTGGGAGACACCGTTTGAAATATCGGTGAAATCCCTTAGTTTCTGTTCTGGGTAAATTTCGGCCATCCTGATTTCCTCGGGTTCGATGTTTGCTAGGATCTTGCCACGTGGTGGTGCAGATTGTGCATCTAACCCGAAGGAGAGGCCCTTACGTACATCGGCTAGATCCCCAGATCTGCTGAGTTTTTGGAGTTTTCCCTACCATTTAGTGGCTGGGGTGCAGCTTCTTCAGGAACTAACGCAAGTGCTGCTATTTGAGCCGACATATTCGATAAAATTGGTGTTGATAGGGTAGATCCTTCAGGTTCTGTCACGTGAAAGTGGAAACTTCCCATGATGAGATTGGTTCCACCGTTGAAGTCGGCAGGAACCGAGACCGGGGTGGGCGGGTGTGGATCCGCTGTTGTTGGATTGTTGCTTGGTGGAGAGGGGGCCGCTGAATCCATGACTCCAGCGTCCAGATTTCACACAGACATTACCAATTGACGAGGGATAACCTCGGCAATGCCCATTGTTATGGACTTAGGGTTTCGTGGAAAAGAGAATGCTAGGGATTTCGTTGGCTGATCAGACAAACAAGGGAGTCAAAGTCGTCTAATTACTTATGGTTAAATCGACTACAGATCTCTCAAGGCTTGTTTTGGTGTTCCTCCGTTGTATCCTCCCAGCCTATATATAATAGGATGGGTCCCGAGGCCGTATATAGATAGGTTATGATCTTACAATTACAACACTAATACAATGTTGGTTTCTATTTCCTTATCTAGCAAACTATGTCTTTCGTCGGATGCTCCATGGGCCTTCTTCTTGGGCTTCATGGGCCATGAGTCATTATGTAACCAGGGTAACTGATCATAAGGACCCGAATATTCATACCCATGTCAGTTCCAAAAGGTTGACATTGCAGATCTCAATGGTACACCAGCGGGTACAAATAATGCGAAAAGTCTGTTTTTATTTTCTAAATGCCCCGTCTTTACTCAAATCAAAACCCGGGTCTCCGGAATATTTTGTTTTATCTACCAACAGTTCTCAAACGCCCCGTCTTAAATATTAAAACAGTTATTTTATTTTTAGGGGCAGCCGTACCGGGCCGATCCGACCTAGTCGGCCACCCCAGTACAAAAACCTAGCTACCTAAATCTTTTCCTACCCCAACCTAATCTACCCACCCTGCCTCCACCTCACCCCACCCAATAGCCTGCCGCCACCTCGCCACTCCCTTCCCCCTCATCCAATCCCAGTCTGCCACCTCGCCCATCCTACCAGCACCCACCGACCCCACCTGGCGCGCCCCACGCCAGAACCAACCGCCCACCTCCGCCCGACCCCACGCCACCTGCCGCCCGACCCACTCACCCTGGACCCGGTCCCACCTCCCCGCCCGGCCCCCCCACCACTCCCCACGCGCTGCCCCATCTCTCTCTCCCTCCCGCAATCCCCGGCCACGCACCACCCCGCCCCACCCCGACCCGATCCCCGCTCCCCTCTGCCTCGCCCCCGCGCCTCGTCCTCCTCCCGCCGCCGGCCTTCTCTCCTCTGCCGCCGCCAGGAGCGCGCGCCATCGGACGCCGCCGGCCCTTTCCCCCCTCCGCATCACCGGCGTCCATCTCCACCCCCGCGAGCGGCCTCTGCTTTTCCTGCAGCCGTGCATCCTGCCGTCGCCGGCCACCACCTCGTCGCGCGAGCTCACCGTCCGTCGTCGCCCCGCAGGGTCCGTCCTCGCCACGCCTACCTCCTCTCTGCAAGCTCGCCGAGCCGTCTTCCTCTCCTCCCTCCCCGGCGTGCCTTGCGTCTCCACCTCCGAGCCACCGCCGCCTCCTGCGGGAACCCGCGAGCTCCGCCACCGGGCGCCCCCTTCGCTGCCGGCCTCCTTCCCTTGATCCTCGGCGCCCCTCCGTGCAGGACTCCCACTGGTCTCCCGTTGTAGCGACGCCGGCAGGTGCCTCTGCTCCGGCACAGCTCCACGAGCTCGTGCTCGTCTTCTCCGCCTCCGGCCGCCTTCCTCCCTGCTCCGGCCTGGTACTCGCCGGCCCCAGGCGTCGCGGTCCCCTGCAGCTTGTGTCTCCCTCTGGCGCCCGACACGCGGAAGTGGCGATGTCCGTCCAGAGAAGCTACTGATGATGTCGTGCGTGTGTCGGTCTTTTGCGGCCTCCTATGCGAATATGTTGGTGTGATGCTGATAAAGCCCGACGGCCAAGGCTGCGTTGTGTAACGACGCCAGCGCAGAGACAAGAACATCCGTGGCATCGCCTATGTGATCGAGTATAAAACCATCGCCAAGTTCTTCCGAAGATAAACTGACCCCAAGTTTGGGGGCGGCAAGATCTTCTCGAAGCCGTAACCACAAGATCGCCGACATGGATCCGATGGTCGGGCCCTGAAGCCTCATGTCCGAAGACCGATCCTGGCGAGACCAAATTGGAACCACATCGAACCAAGATCACCGAGACCCCGGTGCGACAAGTACTTCTTCCCGGATCTGATGCCCGAGGACCCGGACGCCCAGGTCGTCGACACGGATACGCCAAGCACTTCGCCGCGGAACGCCAAGTTCTTCACCCTGAATGCCAAGACCGACTCGATGGCGCGGACCCGACAAGATCTTCGTAACGACAAGATCGACACCGACCAGGACGAATCCGATGCGCCCCGACGCCGAACCAAGTCCTTCTTCGCGGAACGCCAAGATCTACTCTGTTATCCAAGAACGATTCCGCCGCGACCGAACCCCAGATCCGGACCCTGAGACCGACCCCGAACCCCTCGGAGCCCAAGTTCTTCGAACCCTAATGTGATTCCCTATCCGAGACCCCCATTATTTTTATAATATAACAGTATCAACTGATGTACATTAATTGTTCATCTTGCATGCATATTTGTGTGGTTTGGGGGCCTTATGCCGATTAACCATATAATTAAATACGGGATCCATATGCGGACATTTCTAGTCTCATATTGGTCCCATTTAAATTTGTGTAGCGAACCGGGGATATATTTTGCCATGTTAAGACAACATTTAAATTGTGGGGCTTCTAAACAACATGAACCTATTAATTAATTGCCGGGGCCTCGGTTCCGCTTAATATGACCTAATTGCGTCGCACCTTTTCCATGTCATACATCATGCATGCATCATGCCCGATCTTTTGCCGTAGTATTAAATAGTGCATCCGGTGTTTATTCTAGTGTTTTGGTTCTTCGCGGATAAGGCCGTTGAGTGGATGCGAGTGTCGACCCGATCTTCGGATGAACCTTCAGCAATGTTTTTCAAGCGAGCACCTCCCCCTTTCTACCTATCTTACTTTTATAGTCTTTATTTCCTCCTGTTGATCTATTACTATCTGTGTTGCGATGCTATAGTTTTTGTACCCGTGATATCCCTTGCAGCCTTATATTGCCTTGGACACATCCTATTACCTGTTGTTGGTAGATAGTTGGACTTGCGCGTCGTAGTCGCTTGCTCTAGTGCTGTTGCGTCTCGTCCAGTACCACAGTTGTTGGAGTGTTGCCGCATGTTTAATGTTGGAGTTGATCAAGACTTTAATTACTGTTTAATAACTAAAATTGAAGTAGGTAATGCAGAGGCACCGGTGGGTGATAGACAATATTTGGTTTCCGACCACCACCTTTGGTGTCCCGTAGGACCCGAATTCTTGACACTGTTAGAGATCGAGCGCGCTAACCACATGTGGGATGTGTGGGCACCCCATCGATTAGTACCTGATTTCAAAGTATTGTACCGGGGGCCACAACTAGTTTGAGGTTTTATTTACTATCCTGTACTTATGCCATGCTTTACTGCTTTATTTAAATTGTGCGAGGTACTGCACACTGTACTGTTTAGGAAAGCGGAGTGTTTTCGCGGTATCGACAAGCCCAGTCTCACTTTCGGGTTCCCAGTCGTTTACAGCCACTGACGCAAACCCTGAGTCCGTCTCGGAGACCGGCCGACTTCGTTGCGGGTAGACTTAGTGGGGTGGCCCCCATGTACTTGCTTTGGGTCTGGGAAACGTCATGACTTAGGCCCCGCCGACATACCGACGGGTGTATGTTAATTGATCTGGCAAAAGGGTCGAAGTGCGTGTGGATACTTTGGTGCACCCCTGCAGGGTTAAATCTTTTCGAAAAGCCGTGTCCGCGGTTATGGACGACTTGGAGCACAGTTCTCGATCATAGACAACTATAACTGAAGTTTACTGTTATAAATTGACTTGTTTCCGATATGACTAGTAATCAGCTTCACTGCAACGGAATGGCTAAATAAAAGTACCAACAACTGCTGGGTTTCGGGATATCTCATGCTTATTGTATCTGACTAGTAAGTGTTGCAACTACAACGGAATGATTAACTAAAACTGCCCACTGCTTATTATATCAGGATGACTCATGCTATCTATACCTGACTAGTAATGGCTGCAACGATAACTGAATAAATAAAACTGCCAACTGTGTGAGTTCCTCGGTTGACTTCCTCGTTTGGTCTCGAGGGGGAAATACCAGGATGGGTATGTTTGGTGGTAGCATCAGGTTGGTTCCGAATAGGTCTTTCTTATCCCTCTCTGATAGCTGACAGTTTTTCGAGTCTCCATAGGTTGTTTAGTGCATGTCGCGCTGCCGCTTCAGTCCACCATACCTATGTAGGCGAGGACCGCCGAATTCTAGCCTTGCCGTATCGCCTCGATCGACGCCTCTTTTTCCTTTGCCCTTTGTCGGCACCCCTTTTGTTTAGCAGGTTTCGACGTCGTTAGCAGGGTTACCCTTCCGGCTTGGCCTGGGCAGGGTTATGGACGCCATTGGTTATTCTTCAGGGCTCTTAGCCCCATTTGCATTTTGTTCGTAGTCGGACGCTCTATCATTTTCAAGGTGATTTGGATCTTTGTGTGTTATGTCTGTATTCTTGACTCTTTGAGTCGCTGTTGTATATATATCTGTCCTGTGGGTCCCATCGAGGACTGTTGTGTAATGTTATTACTTCGTTTTCCACCCGCACGAAAGTGCCTGGTGGGCACCTTTGAATCGTTTCTATGCGGGTTTGGCGGGATTCGCTAAAACTTGCATAGGGCCGATTCTGAGGGTGTTACAGAGTGGTATCAGAGCTCAGCAGTTGCGATACCCCACAAGTCCAGCCTGTAGGATAACCTAGCTAACGGCCGAAGTAGAGTGTTAAAACTATTTTTGCAAAATCGGTTGGATAGTTCTGATTAGGTCTGATTTTACTCCTTACCCCTCTGCTGCTCTCCTCTCACCTCTGCGTGTTTTGAATCCGCTCTCTTCCCTCTCTTCGAGTCCAGGATTTCTCGTGGTTGGGTTCCCTCGTACCTTCAGGGTTTCGCTTCCTCCTTTGTTAACGGTGTTCTACCATCCGGTGTTCATGCTACCTGAGGAATCCGTCTCCTGTGGTGCCATTCTTTGTTCCTTGTTTGTGCCTTCCGTTGTTTTCTGACGCGACGACATCATCTACGCTAGATCCGATGCAGAGTCTGCATCACTCCTTTGTTTCTGAACCTCGCTTGTCGAGATCTTCAGTCTGATTCCGAGAATGGTTGCACGCTTTTCTACTGATTGTGCGGAGTAATAGCTTGGGTGCGTGATGGATTGGCCCCCATGCCGACTACCCTTTCTATTATCTCTTGTACATTGAAGTGGGATAGGCCGCATCTTTTCTCTCCTTCTATCGAAGTTAGAGGTGGCTTTATTTGTGGACACCTCTACCTTCGCCCTTTGTTCCCGGAGTGCTCTCTGACGATCACGGACAACGACCTCTTGTTAGTGGTGTCGCGAGGATCTACACGATGCGAGAAGATTCACGTCGCCGCCCTTCTTCCCGGTACCATGAGGCGGATCTCGAGGGCGAGATCCATTGTTAGTGGTGTCGAATTGTGGCGCCCCGCAAAAACCACTACTAGAAAATCGCGTTGTTTTTGTGCACCGCATCGCCATGACCGCATGCTCATGTCATCATGCCACATTGCATTTGAGCATCGTCATGTCACCTTGCATTGTTTGTATAAAACTATTTTCGAAAAGTCTGTTTTTATTTTCTAAATGCCCCGTCTTTACTCAAATCAAAACCCGGGTCTCCGGAATATTTTGTTTTGTCTACCAACAGTTCTCAAACGCCCCGTCTTAAATATTAAAACAGTTATTTTATTTTTAGGGGCAGCCGTACCGGGTCGATCCGACCCAGTCGGCCACCCCAGTACAAAAACCTAGCTACCTAAATCTTTTCCTACCCCAACCTAATCTACCCACCCTGCCTCCACCTCACCCCACCCAATAGCCTGCCGCCACCTCGCCACTCCCTTCCCCCTCATCCAATCCCAGTCTGCCACCTCGCCCACCCTACCAGCACCCACCGACCCCACCTGGCGCGCCCCACGCCAGAACCAACTGCCCACCTCCGCCCGGCCCCACGCCACCTGCCGCCCGACCCACTCACCCTGGACCCGGTCCCACCTCCCCGCCCGGCCCCCCCACCACTCCCCACGCGCTGCCCCATCTCTCTCTCCCTCCATAATCCCCACGCACCACCCCCACCCCACCCGATCCTCGCTCCCTCGCCCCGCGCCTCGTCCTCCTCCCGCCGCCGGCCTTCTCTCCTATGCCGCCGCCAGGAGCGCGCGCCATCGGACGCCGCCGGCCCTTTCCCCCCTCCGCATCACCGGCGTCCATCTCCACCCCATGGCCCTCGCTTTCCTGCAGCTGCGATCCGCGTCCGCCACCACCTCGTCGGTCGGTCTTCTCGCGAGCTCACCGTCCGTCGTCGCCCCGGCAGTCCCTCGCCACGCCTACCTCCTCTCGCAAGCTCGCCGAGCCGTCTTCCTCTCCTCCCTCTCCGTGCCTTGCGTCTCCACCTCCGAGCCACCGCCGCCTCCTGCGGGAACCATGAGCTCCGCGCCAGCGCCCTTCGCCGGCCTCCTTCCCTTGATCCTCGGCGCCCCTCCATGCAGGATTCCCGTTGGTCTCCCGTTGCAGCGACGCCAGCAGGTGCCTCTGCTCTGGCACAGCTCCACAAGCTCGTGCTCGTCTTCTCCGCCTCCGGCCGCCTTCCTCCCTGCTCCGGCCTGGTACTCGCCGGCCCCAGGCGTCGCGGTCCCCTGCAGCTTGTGTCTCCTCGGCGCGACACGCGGAAGTGGCGATGTCCGTCCAGAGAAGCTACTGATGATGTCGTGCGTGTGTCGGTCTTTTGCGGCCTCCTATGCGAATATGTTGGTGTGATGCCAGTACAAAGCCTGACGGCCAAGGCTGCGTTGTGTGCAACGACGTTGTGCGCAGAGACAAGAACATCCGTGGCATCGCCTATGTGATCGAGTATAAAACCATCGCCAAGTTCTTCCGAAGAGAAACCGACCCCAAGTTTGGGGGCGGCAAGATCTTCTTGAAGCCGTAACCACAAGATCGCCGACATGGATCCGATGGTCGGGCCTTGAAGCCTCGTGTCCGAAGACCGATCCTGACGAGACCAAACTGGAACCACATCGAACCAAGATCACCGAGACCCCGGTGCGACAAGTACTTCTTCCCGGATCTGATGCCCGAGGACCCGGACGCCCAGGTCGTCGACACGGATACGCCAAGCACTTCACCGCGGAACGCCAAGTTCTTCACCCTGAATGCCAAGACCGACTCGATGGCGCGGACCCGACAAGATCTTCGTAACGACAAGATCGACACCGACCAGGACGAATCCGATGCGCCCCGACGCCGAACCAAGTCCTTCTTCGCGGAACGCCAAGATCTACTCTGTTATCCGAGAACGATTCCGCCGCGACCGAACCCCAGATCCGGACCCTGAGACCGACCCCGAACCCCTCGGAGCCCAAGTTCTTCGAACCCTAATGTGATTCCCTATCCGAGACCCCCATTATTTTTATAATATAACAGTATCAACTGATGCACATTAATTGTTCATCTTGCATGCATATTTGTGTGGTTTGGGGGCCTTATGCCGATTAACCATATAATTAAATATGGGATCCATATGCGGACATTTCTAGTCTCATATTGGTCCCATTTAAATTTGTGTAGCGAACCGGGGATATATTTTGCCATGTTAAGACAACATTTAAATTGTGGGGCTTCTAAACAACATGAACCTATTAATTAATTGCCGGGGCCTCGGTTCCGCTTAATATGACCTAATTGCGTCGCACCTTTTCCATGTCATACATCATGCATGCATCATGCCCGATCTTTTGCCGTAGTATTAAATAGTGCATCCGGTGTTTATTCTAGTGTTTTGGTTCTTCGCGGATAAGGCCGTTGAGTGGATGCGAGTGTCGACCCGATCTTCGAATGAACCTTCAGCAATGTTTTTCAGGCGAGCACCTCCCCCTTTCTACCTATCTTACTTTTATAGTCTTTATTTCCTCCTGTTGATCTATTGCTATCTGTGTTGCGATGCTATAGTTTTCGTACCCGTGATATCCCTTGCAGCCTTATATTGCCTTGGACACATCCTATTACCTGTTGTTGGTAGATAGTTGGACTTATGCCGTAGTCGCTGTTTCTAGTGCTGTTGCGTCTCGTCCAGTACCACAGTTGTTGGAGTGTTGCCGCATGTTTAATGTTGGAGTTGATCAAGACTTTAATTACTATTTAATAACTAAAATTGAAGTAGGTAATGCAGAGGCACCGGTGGGTGATAGACAATATTTGGTTTCGATCACCACTGGTGTCCCGTGGGACCCCGAGTTCTTGACACCTGTTCCGAGATCGAGCGCGCTAACCACATGTGGGATGTGTGGGCACCCCATCGATTAGTACCTGATTTCAAAGTATTGTACCGGGGGCCAAACTAGTTTGAGGTTTTATTTACTATCCTGTACTTATGCCATGCTTTACTGCTTTATTTAAATTGTGCGGTCTTTCGCATCTGTCTTAGGAAAGCGGAGTGTTTCAGCGGTATCGACAAGCCCAGTCTCACTTTCGGGTTCCCGATCGTTTCTGACCATCGACGCAAACCCCGAGTCCGTCTCGAGACCGGCCGACTTCGCTATGGGTAGACTTAGTGGGTGGCCCCATGTACTTGCTTTGGTCTGGGAAGCGTCATGACTTAGGCCCCGACATACCGATGGGTGTATGTTAATTGATCCGCAAAAGGGTCAAGTGGATACTTTGGTGCACCCCTGCAGGGTTAAATCTTTTCGAAAAGCCGTGTCCGCGGTTATGGACGACTTGGAGCACAGTTCTCGATCATAGACAACTATAACTGAAGTTTACTGTTATAAATTGACTTGTTTCCGATATGACTAGTAATCAGCTTCACTGCAACGGAATGGCTAAATAAAAGTACCAACAACTGCTGGGTTTCGGGATATCTCATGCTTATTGTATCTGACTAGTAAGTGTTGCAACTACAACGGAATGATTAACTAAAACTGCCCACTGCTTATTATATCAGGATGACTCATGCTATCTATACCTGACTAGTAATGGCTGCAACGATAACTGAATAAATAAAACTGCCAACTGTGTGAGTTCCTCGGTTGACTTCCTCGTTTGGTCTCGAGGGGGAAATACCAAGATGGGTATGTTTGGTGGTAGCATCAGGTTGGTTCCGAATAGGTCTTTCTTATCCTCTCTCGATGGCAGCTTTTTTCGAGTCTCCATAGGTTGTTTAGTGCATGCTGCGCTGCCGCTCAGTCCACCATACCTATGTGGCGAGGACCGCCAATTCTAGCCTCGCTGTCTTGGCCTCGATCGACGCTCCTCTTTTTCCTTTGCCCTTTGTCGGCACCCCTTTTGTTTAGCAGGTTTCGACGTCGTTAGCAGGGTTACCCTTCCGGCTTGGCCTGGGCAGGGTTATGGACGCCATTGGTTATTCTTCAGGGCTCTTAGCCCCATTTGCATTTTGTCCGTAGTCGGACGCTCTATCATTTTCAAGGTGATTTGGATCTTTGTATGTTATGTCTGTATTCTTGACTCTTTGAGTCGCTGTTGTATATATATATCTGTCCTGTGGGTCCCATCGAGGACTGTTGTGTAATGTTATTACTTCGTTTTCTACCCGCACGAAAGTGCCTGGTGGGCACCTTTGAATCGTTTCTATGCGGGTTTGGCGGGATTCGCTAAAACTTGCATAGGGCCGATTCTGAGGGTGTTACAGAGTG
This sequence comes from Avena insularis, assembly GCA_023614405.1. Lineage (NCBI taxonomy): Eukaryota > Viridiplantae > Streptophyta > Magnoliopsida > Poales > Poaceae > Avena > Avena insularis. Next base: position 455,112,809 of record CM042692.1, read on the forward strand.
GTATCAGAGCTCAGCAGTTGCGATACCCCACAAGTCCAGCCTGTAGGATAACCTAGCTAACGGCCGAAGTAGAGTGTTAAAACTATTTTTGCAAAATCGGTTGCATAGTTTTGATTAGGTCTGATTTTACTCCTTACCCCTCTGCTGCTCTCCTCTCACCTCTGCGTGTTTTGAATCCGCTCTCTTCCATCTCTTCGAGTCCAGGATTTCTCGTGGTTGGGTTCCGTCGTACCTTCAGGGTTTCGCTTCCTCCTTTGATAACGGTGTTCTACCATCCGGTGTTCATGCTACCTGAGGAATCCGTCTCCTGTGGTGCCATTCTTTGTTCCTTGTTTGTGCCTTCCGTTGTTTTCTGACGCGATGACATCATCTACGCTAGATCCGATGCAGAGTCTGCATCACTCCTTTGTTTCTGAACCTCGCTTGTCGAGATCTTCAGTCTGATTCCGAGAATGGTTGCACGCTTTTCTACTGATTGTGCGGAGTAATAGCTTGGGTGCGTGATGGATTGGCCCCCATGCCGACTACCCTTTCTATTCGCTCTTGTACATTGAAGTGGGATAGGCCGCATCTTTTCTCTCCTTCTATCGAAGTTAGAGGTGGCTTTATTTATGGACACCTCTACCTTCGCCCTTTGTTCCCGGAGTGCTCTCTGACGATCACGGACAACGACCTCTTGTTAGTGGTGTCGCGAGGATCTACACGATGCGAGAAGATTCACGTCGCCGCCCTTCTTCCCGGTACCATGAGGCGGATCTCGAGGGCGAGATCCATTGTTAGTGGTGTCGAATTGTGGCGCCCCGCAAAAACCACTACTAGAAAATCGCGTTGTTTTTGTGCACCGCATCGCCATGACCGCATGCTCATGTCATCATGCCACATTGCATTTGAGCATCGTCATGTCACCTTGCATTGTTTGTATAAAACTATTTTCGAAAAGTCTGTTTTTATTTTCTAAATGCCCCGTCTTTACTCAAATCAAAACCCGGGTCTCCGAAATATTTTGTTTTGTCTACCAACAGTTCTCAAACGCCCCGTCTTAAATATTAAAACAATTATTTTATTTTTAGGGGAAGCCGTACCGGGCCGATCCGACCCAGTCGGCCACCCCAGTACAAAAACCTAGCTACCTAAATATTTTCCTACCCCAACCTAATCTACCCACCCTGCCTCCACCTCACCCTACCCAATAGCCTGCCGCCACCTCGCCACTCCCTTCCCCCTCATCCAATCGCCTGCCACCTCCGCCGGCCCCCCCCCACCTGCCGCCCGACCCACTCACCCTGGACCCGGTCCCACCTCCCTGCCCGCCCCCCCACCACTCCCCACGCGCTGCCCCATCTCTCTCTCCCTCCCGCAATCCCCGGCCACGCACCACCCCGCCCCACCCCGACCCGATCCCCGCTCCCCTCTGCCTCGCCCCCGCGCCTCGTCCTCCTCCCGCCGCCGGCCTTCTCTCCTCTGCGCTTGAGCCTTGCGCCATCGGACGCCATGGCCCTCCCCTCCGCATCACCGGCGTCCATCTCCACCCCATGGCGACCTCGCTTTCCTGCAGTGCGCGTCCCCGTCGCCGCCCACCACCTCGTCAGTGGTCTTCTCATGAGCTCACCGTCCATCGTCATGGCTCAGGTCCCTCGCCACGCCTACCTCCTCTACAAGCTCGTGAGCCGTCTCCTCTCCCTCTCCGTGCCTTGCGTCTCCACCTCCGAGCCACCGCCGCCTCCTGGGGAACTCATGAGCTCATGGCCAGGCGCCTCGCCCTTGGCCTCCTTCCCTTGATCACGGGCCCACAAAGCATACAAGATTATTATTACTACCAAAATAGGTGTTCACAGCGTGGTCCTCCTCACACGAGGATACATTAGAAACTTGACTTAGTGCGGTTACAACTTAAGAAAAATAAGAAGCAAACTAATTTACAAGTCGGGAGCTCAACATATTACTTAATTAAAGTTTTACACTGCTCAACTAGACCAAGATATTACTATATCTATAGATGACTACTCTGATTCTTCCTCTCCAGCTCCGTAGCGGATAGTGTAGTCTATGTCATCCACTACTATATCTACATATGACCAAGATACTACTATATATGGCTCCACGTAGAAGATATCATCTTGACCGTCAGTAGCATTCAGTGTAGCCTCCTACTGATCTTCAGAGTATAAGCAGAGAATCAAAGGAATGCGTGAGTAACAGCATTACTCCAATAAGTTCATTTTCGAATGGTGGTAATTTTGATGCGCTAACTACAGCTACAAACCATAGGTCATAAGCTTAATGCGTTTTTATAAACATTTATTCAAAAGGGTTTATTTTATTAAGAAAACTATATCTCTTAGCCTTCACAGTTTTACTACAGCTTCATGGAGCTTCTTCCCTGCCACATTCGCAGGTCCTTCCCGGAACAGGGAGTAACATATCACAATTTTTATACACTCTGCAGACATGCATTCTTTACCCATAAGATATCAAATCTTTGTTGCACAATTAGACATATCTTCATGTCCACATTCTCTCTAGTGTGGGGCCCAGTAGATGATCCAAGGCATTTACTGCCCTTCTCTGTGACCCAGCATATTTTACAGAACCTTCCCCTTGTAGCCCCCATCAAAATGGTAGAACCTACCTCTGGCAACCCCTTACAGACACTCATGTGCATTTAGTCCCGCGGACATACAGCTTATGGCACGGTCATCCATCAGCATGCGAAAGGAAGAAGATCCAGCGGGCTTTCTCGTCCCATTATAGATCTTATGGTTCACGCGTAATATATGGTACTGATATGTTGCTAACGTATCCATACTTTTTGATGTTCCATGCTTGGTTTTTATATACTTTCTTATGTTTTGTCCACACTTTGGAGTACTTTTTATACACTTTCTTGGACTAACCTATTAACAAGCTGCCATAGTGCCAGCTGCCTGTTTTTTGCTGTTTTTGGTTCTAGGAAAGTCAAAAAATGAATATTCTCGGAATTGGACAGGACAAAATCCAAAGTCAGTTTTTCAACGAGGGGGACATGGAGCCAGAATACGAGACGGAGAGGGGCCAGGGGCCGCCCACACCACCTGGCCGTGCGGCCAGGCCTAGCCCACGCCAGGGGGTGGTGTGGCCGCCTAGGGCACCCCCTCGTCCTCCCCTTTCGCCTATAAGATTCCTTCAATACGAAAACCCTAAGGACCCGATCAAAATTCCACGAAAGAGTCTGTAGCCGCCGTCATCTCCATCCCTAGATCGGGAGGGATCTGAAGCTCTTCCCGGCACCCTGCCGGAGGGGAGAATTCACCCTGGAGGCCTTCTTCATCACCATGCAAGCCTCCGGTGTGATGCGTGAGTAGTTCATCCTTGGACTACGGGTCCATGTAGTAGCTAGATGGTTGGTTCTTCGCCTTTGTGCTATCATGTTTAGATCTTGTGATCTCCATTCATGATCAAGATTATCTATTTGTAATCCTACATGTTGTGTTTGCGGGGATCCGATGGATATTAAGATGCTATTTCAGATTGATTATTGATTCTATCATGTCTTTGTTATTTGTGATCTTGCATGCTCTCTGTTGTTAGTAGATATCTTGGCCGAGTAGATGCTAGCAACTCCAAGAGGGAGTATTTATGCTCGATAGTGGGTTCATGCCTCTAGTAATCTGGGGAAGTGACAGAAATCTCTAAGGTACTAGATGTGCTGTTGCTACTAGGGAGAAAACAGCAATCCTTTGTTCATAAAACAATCGTATTGTTTACTTTACACGCAATGCGTAATGCAATTATCTGTTGCTTGCAACTTAATACTGGAGGGGGTTCGGATGATAACCTGAAGGTGGATTATTAGTCATAGATGCAGTTGGATTACAGTTTATGTATAATGTTGTAATCCCCAATCAAATCGCATAGGAGTCAAGATGATTAGTATATGCATGTATGCTTTCTTGATGTTTGTCAATTGCCCCGCTGTAATTTGTTCACCCAACATGTCATCTATCTTAAGGAGAACCACCACTAGTGAACTATGGACCCTGGTCCTTCCTTTTACTATCAATATTCAACTATTTACTGTTATCTGTTTACTTTCTACAAGCAATTACTATCTTCCACACAATACGTTTAATCCTTTGTTTTCAGCAAAACCGGTGAGATTGACAACCTCACTGTAAGTTGGGGGCAAAGTTCTATGGTTGTGTTGTGCAGGATTCCAAGTTGGAAACAACACCTTGGAGGTGTTTCCTTGCTCCAACTGGTTCGATAACCTTGGTTTCATAACTGAGGGAAAACTTGCTGCTGTGCTCATCATACCTTCCTCTTAGGGTTCCCCAACGAGCTCGATATATTTTGGGCCATCAAGCTATTTTTCTGGCGCCATTGCCGGGGAGTCAAGGACATCTTCACAAGGGGAGTCCCTCATAACCAATCTCTTTACTTTGTTTTATTTGTTTTGCTTAGTTTATTTCTGCTTAGTTTGCTTGTTTCTTTATCAAAAACACAAAAAAATAGTTTTACTAGTTTGCTTTCTTTATTAAAAACACACAAAAAATTATAATTAGTTCCTATCTTAAGTTGCCATTATGTCTAGCATTGCTCCAATCACTATGTCACCTGAGGAAATGATTTTCACTTTTAAACAAGGAATTGAAGAGAGTTTCAAAGAAGCTTGGTCTAGAATCTCTGATCTACATGAAAAAACCGAACCTAAAATGACTCAAAGCTTGTTCCTTAGCTGTTTTTACCTTGAAATTGCTCTTTGCTATAGATATGCTTTGGATGCTATAGTGGGAGGAGATTTCCTCCAATGCAATGAGGATGATGCTTTTAATGCCATAAATAAGCTGGTATTTACTTATAACTTGCCTAGCAAATCTGATTCTTCCTTTATAAACATAGTTGCTAGATTGAACACTCTTGAGACCAGCACTGCTAGATTAAAAGATTTCTATAATACACTTAGAGAGCATCATGACTATGTTCCAATAAATTCTGAACCCTCAAAGTGGCTTCCCACACTAAAGATTGTTATAAATAATGAAACTTTTCATGCTCGCTGTGATATCATGTCTGAATTCTGTCTTATGCCTAAAGATATCTATGAATCTTTGAATCTTTGGGGACTTTCTGAAGGAGGAGAAGAAATATTTCTTGCTAATAATTCCACAATATCACCAATTGGAATATCTGAAGGAGTGTTCACAAAGATCCTAGGGAAAATGGTTTCTACTGATTATCTTATTATTGAATGTGTAGGAAAAGGACAAATTACACTATGAAGATCCCTATTGAAACTCCTTGGAGCAATATTAGATGTGGAAAAGGGCACCATTCACTTTGCTTATCCACCAAACAATCGTATGTTCCCCAAGGTTAAGAATAAAATTAAGAGAGGTAAGGGCAAGAAATTTGGTTTTAATGCTCCTTCATTTGAGAACACTTGATGCTTTTCTTGCTTCTTATGCCTAACTTAAAGGCCTTAAAGAAAAGTACTTATTGGGAGATAACCCAAAAGTTTTAGATGAGTCTTGGAAGTTATTACTTCGGTAATAACCGCTCCTTAACCCTTTTATTTGCTTTTTGTGCCAAGAGTAACCTCTAATGAGAGAGAAGTAATGCTTGGGAAAGTTGCTGTCCCGAAACAGATTTTTGTGCTTCACCGTACAAATTCGTGTAAAATCTCTGTACGTAATTTTGAGGCGTGAATTTTTGTGCTTCTGTCCCAGGTTGTTATCTAACTTTCGCTAGTTCAACACTTTTCGATTTGAGCAACAGAAGGTCTTCGAAAAAATTGGTTTCTCTCTACTGGTCTGTTTTGACAGATTTCTGCCATTATTTGCATTTGCTTCTTGTTGGTTCCTTTTTGGGTTCTCTTTGGGGAATTGAGCTTTTCAAGGGAAGTGCTTCAGTAGCTTGTGTTTCAATGGAAGTTTTATTAGTGTTGAAACTGAACCAAAAGACTTATTATCTTGATTGCACTAATGTTGTTAATAAAGATTGTGTGAAGTTTTGTATGAAGAAAAATTTCAGGTGTATGGAGAGAATGATGTAATGAGATGAAGAATGGACTAAAGCTCAAGCTTGGGTATGCCACCCCGTGTCACCCCAAGAAATATTCAAGAGGTACAAGCGTCAAAGCTTGGGGATACCCAAGGTATCCCCTTCTTCATCAATAAAAATCTCAGGTTTCTTCCAAACACTTCATTTTTATTGTTTCATGCACAGTTGTGTTGTTCTTGGAGCGTCTTTGTTTTCGTTTTTGGTTTTCGTTTGCTTGGTTTGCTTAGTTTGCTGAATAAATTGGTTAGACCCCCTCTTTCATGCATTGGTTTTCAAATAGTTTGGTTTGGATTGGAAAAGAGTAGGAAAATTCATGCTTAAGTGGTAAAGGGAGTTTGTTTTTGACTGTGGCCCATGCTTTGTCATGCCATGCTCGATATTGTTTTGGCTTTATGCTTAGTGATCTTTACTGTAGCATGACATGCTATAAACAATTTAGATTTCTTAATGTGCCTTTGAAGAATCATGCGTTGTTTTAGCATATTAAAGCATAGTATTATGGTATTCTCCTTTGATGCTTTATTTGGGTTGACTTGGCGCATGCTCACACCATGCTATGACTATCCCAAGTTACCATAAGCCTTTATGATCCTTTAGTTTTCGACTTGTAATATCACTTTATGCTTTGATTAGTGATGTTTTATCGCTCTGCATGATTATGGCCATTATTGCTCTCTTAGTTGGTCGCTCCCAGTCTTTTGCTAGCCTCCATAACCAAGTATGAGTTTCACTCATGCATCCAACTCCAAATAAAACCAATTTGTTCCAAAGAGTCCACCATACCTACCTATTAGCATTAGCTATTCCAAGTATATTCATGTTTCTATCTACCTTCCGAATTAAACTTGTTATGTGAAAACTAGTGATTAAAGCTCTCACGAACTTGATGGCACACTTTACTTTTTGCATTTAATAATCTTGAACCATTGCGTCCATCTTTGTTGTGTATATGCTTGCGCTTTATAAGTTGAAGTTAGCAGAACCATGTATCATGGGGAACGTTTTCAACATTTCACTTATTATTCCGTTGATATCATGATTCTTTTGCTTATGGATCCCGGCGGTGTGAAATAAAAGGGGAACTTGTAAGATCATGGAGTTTGTATGTGTGTTAGAGAAACGCCTGGGCCGCTAGCCTAAGCCATGCCTAATCATGGTGGAAACTTGCAGCATAACCATAATGAGCACTCTATGAAGCATCCTCAATAAAAACCTATGCAAATAGCAAATAAAAAGATCGCTGAGATGCTCATTGTCTGCTTGCCTTGTCATTTTGATTATGGGATAGCTCCTGTATCATGTGCAAGGGGTACCCCGTTGGCGGTTCTCTATGATACATATGTACTTACAATGACAAGAGCTTACTTGTGACTGAAGTTGAGTAGCATGAGGTTCGGTACTCGTAAGTAAGGGGCATGAGATTTCAACTTATGACTTGTCAAGAATATCCTCTTAGTTGTCTCACTTTAACCTTAATCACCTAAAGATGATTATGATAGGGGCAATGAGAGCTGAAAGCTAATAAGTACCATAATTTTTGGAAGCTCTTTATGAAACTTGAATCCCTACTTCCTTCTATGAAGGCCTTTCTTTTACTTTTATGTTGAGTCTCCACCTTCTATCTTTATGCACCTATTTTGAGAGCATAGTGGACATTCTTAGTTCTATGTGCATTGTCCCAAGACTTGTTGATTGATGCATAACTTTGATATTGCTTATTCTTAAAATATTTGTATCTAGTCACCCTTATGAACTTTGAAGGTGTCCTATGCATTTATGTTTGCTACTCTATGAGGGACAAGTTGAATGCCACTGTGTTATGTTTTCTTTATGTGAAACAAACAAACATCTTGCAAAGCATTGTTATTCATGAATCTTATGTTTGTTCCTTTTCATGTTACAACATATTTGCTATGTCTTATTGTTAGAACTTCATCTTTCATTCTATGTTGAAGTACTATGATCCCAGTTATCAATGTTTTACAAATACTTTGATCAAGTGTATGATGGTGCATGTCACCTCAAAAATTATTCTTCCTTTTTATCACTTACCTACTCGAGGACGAGCATGAGTTAAGCTTGGGGATGTTGATACGTTGCTAACGTATCCATAATTTTTGATGTTCCATGCTTGGTTTTTATCTACTTTCTTATGTTTTGTCCACACTTTGGAGTACTTTTTATACACTTTCTTGGACTAACCTATTAACAAGATGCCACAGTGCCAGCTGCCTGTTTTCTGCTGTTTCTGGTTCCAGGAAAGTCAGAAATGAATATTCTCAGAATTGGACGGGACGAAAGCCAAAGTCAGTTTTTCACCGAGGGGGACACGGAGCCAGAATACGAGACAGAGAGGGGCCAGGGGTCGTGATACGTCCATTTTGCATCACTATTCTATATCATAATTTACTGTTATTCATTAATATATTTCATATTAAGAGATGATACTTATGTTATTTCATCTGTGCCCGCGCCAGGGGGTGGTGTGGCCACCTAGGGCACCCCCTCGGCCTCCCCTTTCGCCTATAAGATGCCTCCGATACAAAAACCCTAAGGACCCGATCAAAATTCCACGAAAGAGTCTGTAGCCGCCGTCATATCCATCCCTAGATCGGGAGGGATCTAAAGCTCTTCCCGGCACCCTGCCAGAGGGGAGAATTCATCCTAGAGGCCTTCTTCATCACCATGCAAGCCTCTGGTGTGATGCACGAGTAGTTCATCCTTGGACTACGGGTCCATGTAGTAGCTAGATGGTTGGTTCTTCTCCTTTGTGCTATCATGTTTAGATCTTGTGAGCTCCGTTCATGATCAAGATCATCTATTTGTAATCCTACATGTTGTGTTTGCGAGGATCCGATGGATATTGAGATGCTATTTCAGATTGATTATTGATTCTATCATGTCTTTGTTATTTGTGATCTTGCATGCTCTCTGTTGTTAGTAGATATCTTGGCCGAGTAGATGCTAGTAACTCCAAAAGGGAGTATTTATGGTCGATAATGGGTTCATGCCTCTAGTAATCTGGGGAAGTGACAGAAATCTCTAAGGTACTAGATGTGTTGTTGCTACTAGGGAGAAAACAGCAATCCTTTGTTCATAGAACAATCGTATTGTTTACTTTACACGCAATGCGTAATGCAATTATCTGTTGCTTGCAACTTAATACTGGAGGGGGTTCGGATGGTAACATGAAGGTGGATTATTAGTCATAGATGCAGTTGGATTACGGTCTATGTATAATGTTGTAATGCCCCATCAAATCTCATAGGAGTCAGATGATTAGTATATGCATGTATGCTTTCTCGATGTTTGTCAATGGCCCCGCTATAATTTGTTCACCCAACATGTCATCTATCTTAAGGAGAACCACCACTAGTGAACTATGGACCCCGGTCCTTCCTTTTACTATCAATCTACAACTATTTACTGTTTTTTGTTTACTTTCTGCAAGCAATTACTATCTTCCAGACAATACGTTTAATCCTTTATTTTTAGCAAAACCAGTGAGATTGACAACCTCACTGTAAGTTGGGGGCAAAGTTCTATGGTTGTGTTGTGCAGGATTCCAAGTTGGAAACAACACCTTGGAGGTGTTTCCTTGCTCCTACTGGTTCGATAACCTTGGTTTCATAACTGAGGGAAAACTTGCTGCTGTGCTCATCATACCTTCCTCTTGGGGTTCCCCAACAAGCTCGATATATTTTGGGCCATCAGGTACTTGAATCACTAGTGACATTGGTTATTAATCCTAGGTGATACATTCCAGTGCAAATGGAACCTCCACCAATCCACATGGCATACCATGGTTCCGCTGCCCGCCATAATATATTATCACCACTCGGGTCGATAACCAATAAGTCATATTATTATAAAAATAATATTATCAGTATCCTTGTTGAAATGTAGATGATATCAGTAATGGATTGCAAATACTTGAGAAAACCGATGGGTTCGTTGCATGGAAAACAAAAAATCCTACAAAATAGCAGCAGAGCACCCCGCAAGATCTAATTACTAAATCCAAGTAACAAGTATAATATATTGTATCTACTTACCCTCGAAGAACACGAGTGGCTAATGATCTATAGGTCGTGGATGATGTAATTGTTCTCTTGCATTGGTTCAAACAAAATTAGACCTTGACCTTCTAGATCCGTGTACCGAACGGATGACACCTCTGCGGTATCCACACATTCCACTCCAGTGTTGTCTCCTCCTTATTGATCCTACAAGAGCTTGAGAAGATCTCTACGAGAATCTAGAAGCACAACGGTAGCACAGTTATGGTGTAGATGGATTCCTGCAGAGCTTCTCCTCATCCAATCTGGGGGAGGAGAGAAACACCGCAAGAAAGAGAGAGCGAGGAGAGGTGCCAGGGGGCAAGAGTGCACCAATCCCTTCCTCTTCCTCTTCTTATATAGGCGGTGGGGGAGGGGCTCTGCCCCTCCTCCAAGCCTCCAAGGCCGACGGTGGCAAGAGGGTTGGGGGAGTCCCTCCCCACGCGCCCCTTCCAAGATAGGGCTCGGCCTAGGGCCAGCCAGCCACTTGGGACTTTATGGCTATGGCGACTTAGCTGAAGGGAATATGCCCGAGAGGCAATAATAAAGTGGTTATTATCTTATTCCATGTTTATGCTAAATTTTTATTTTGCATGCTATAATTGTATTGATCAGAAACGTCAATACATGTGTGTTTAATAAACAAAAAGGGTTCCTAGTTATGCCTCTCTTATAGACTAGCTTGTTGATTAACAAGATGATCAAGGTTTCCTGATCATGGACATTGGATGTTGTTAATAACAAGGTCACAGCATTTGTGAAATGATGTGATGAACATTCATCCGAAGTATAGCATTACGATCAAGTCATTATGTTTATATTGCTATAACATCATACGAAGTAATCTTTATCCTTAGACCATGAGATCATGTTAATTGCTAACACCGGAAGAGTATCTTGATAACATCAAACGTCACACCGTAACAGGGTGACTATAAAGATGGGTTCAGTACTACGAAGGTGTTATGTTGAGGCTCACGGATCAAGAGTGGAATTTCTCAATCCTGATGACGGATAGATATACTCTGGGCCCTTTCGCTGATATCACATTAAGATAGCTTGCAAGCAAGTGATGTGATCACTAGAATGTTATATCACGGGAATGAGAAAAGAGTGCATGTCGATAACGAGATCAAACTAGGTATGGAGATACCAATGATCGAATCTCAGACATATAATATATCGCGAGACAAAGGGATTTAGTTACTAGCGATAAAGGTTCTCACGATCATAGAAGTCATCGTTGAATGTGTAGGAATCAGTATGGATCTCCAGGTCCCGCTTCTGATTATTGATCTGAGAGGAGTCTCAATCATGTCTGCATTATTCGCGAACCGTAGGGTGACACACTTAAGAGTTACCGAACACCATTTTGGAGCACATATGTTTCAGACGAAAGAATTGCAAAGCGCTGGAATTATTTCAATAGACACCGAAACTGTTTCGGGTGAAATTGCTGAAATTGGTTCTGCATGTAATATTGAAATGTTGTAGGGGGTTTTATGTGAATATTTGTTAATTAAAGTAATTAAAAAATATGACTAAAAATAATAAAAGAGTTTTATTAAATGAGAGAGCATTAAATTTGGAGAAATTTAATGCATTTAAAGTGGAGACTTAAAAGAGAATGTGAAGGGGCATTTTAATGTGGAGGGGTTACCACCACATGAATGGGGGAGGTGAGGAGTCACCCTCCCATGGGCGCCGGCCATGGGGGAGGGGTACCCCCCTCCTCCTATAAAAGGCCCCCCTCACTCCCCTTCTTCCACACACCTCCTTGTGAAGGATCTCTCTCCCCCTCTAGAATTATTCCCCCATGGTCTCGGATTAGCGAGATACATGTTCCTGGTGGCATTTCGTCTGGAAGGAGTTGCTGCTTCCGCTGGATCGCTAGAGCGAGGAGGTAGAGGTTGTCCGGTGGCTTGAATGTGTGTGCGAGGACGGATGCGCTTCTGTTTTGTGGCGCTCGGACTTCCACACGATCTTGAGATCGGCAAGTGTACAACTACATCAACCACGAGTTCCTACTCGTTAACAAAATGTGTTGTCTTCGAGGGTAAGGTCTCGATGGATGCATGTCCACTTGTTGCTCTGTACCTAGTAGATAGATCTTGGCGTATAGATCTCATCGTAGGAAATTTTTTGTTTTCTATGCTGCGGACCCAACAGTGGTAGCAGAGCCTGATCTATGCGTAGGTGCTTTGCACGGGTAGTACACATATGTTTATATGTGGGCGATGATGATCATGTTATTGCATCTTCTATGTATTTTGGATATTGGTGGCATAGTGGGATCAAGCGGCCCAGACCAACCTTACATGTCATCGTACATGAGACCGGTTCCACGACTGACATGCAACTTGTTTTGCATAAGTGGTTGGCGGGTGTCTGTCTCTCCTACTATAGTCAATATCTGATTTACAACGAGTTGCTAATAACTTGGTTATCCTCGTTGTGGTTCATGTTCGTAAGTAAGAAAGGTTCTATCTCCTAAAGCCCTAAGCCACGTAAAACTTACAATTGATAAATTAGAGGCGTCTAGTTTAGATCGTTGTTGGGCTAGTGTGTTGATATGGTATTGTTGTAAGTAGATGTATGATAGATACTCTTACAACACACTCAACGTGTAAGTTCCATAGACCTTGGCCTTACACACAAAGGAATGATAGAGATCATACCACGATGCAAATGATAGAGATCAAATGCATGGACCATATCATCTCACTTTACACATTAGATGTTAGCATCTTATACTGCTAGTTTGGCGCTTTCTGTAGCATTGTAAGATGATCCCTCATTTAGATATCAAGATAAAAATGTGTTCTTCCATAAGTATGCACCGTTCTGTGGATCGTGTTTCGAGACATCACGTGATGATCGGGTGTACTCGAATCTACGCTTTCATAGGAACGGGTGTAAGACAGTTTTACACATGCGAGTACTAAGGTTCTTACTTGGCGAGCCTAGCATGTACAGACATGGCCTCGGAACACGGACCGAAAGGTTAAGCATGAGTCATATACTTGATATGATGCCCATATAGATGCTCGCCTTTGAAGCTACATCAACTCACGTGATGATCGGACTTGGTGTAGTGGATTTGGTTCATGTAATCACTAAAAAGGCACGAGGGATGTCGTTTTTGAGTGGGAGTTCATTATAATTTGGATTAGTCAAACTAAATTTGTCATAAACTAAATCAAAGTGAATTTGCATAATTTGTTGTAGTCATTGGCGTCTGTTCACTACCTTATGCTTAGTTTTAATTGAGATAATAGAACTATAGAATTCTGGATATTTACTTTATGAACTGGTATCGTATTGTTTTGAATGTCAATTTAAAGTTTATAAGTCCTATTGCAAACTTTCAGCAAACTCTATTTACTCCATGAAGTTTAATAAGTAGTATTAAATCAAGAGTAAGAATTCCAATGTTAGTATCTAAAGTATCATGTTTGCCTCCATGATTATTGATATTCAAAAGTTGTTTTAAGATCAAGATTATATAGGAGCTGGAAATTGTTTCAGAAACCATCATGTGTGAAAGATATTGTGATATCTGAAACAATGTTTTTGGTTGCATTATGATAGAGTATAATTTAGCAAAATACATGTTCTTATATTGTATGAGAATTTGTGAAGGATGGAGATGCTAGGCATCCGGATCTCCCAAAAAGGTTTTTGGGAACTAACATTATACTCGCGATTCTTCCTTACAGGCTATAGTAGCTTGATCATGAAAGTTTTCATGATAAGGATGAATAGAAGATGTAAGTAAAATGTTTACTACACTAAAAGATTACTAAAGAATGGATTTTTGAAAGAATGCCAAACATTTGATGATGGAGATCCACTTCAAAGTGCAAGTCCAAAGGTATTAGTATTTGACTATATACTCTTTGTACTATGTGTCATGTGAATGACACCACTATTGATGTTGATAGATTCTTTTAAAAGGAAAAGGAATTGCTGAAAGAGAATCTATAAAATATTTAGCAGAAAAGAAAAGGTTGGAGATGTCCAACTTAGGTATATAGAAGATATACATGTTATGGTTGTATTCCTTGCTTGTTAAACAATGTGGTTCTGAGGTATTGGATACCGGTATTGCATATCGAATTGGTTGGTATAAAGTGTTATACAGGACAACGCAATTCATGAACTACAATGGCCTAAGTAACTAGCAAGAGAATAAGTGATGATGTTCATTGAAAACAAATAAAGTGTTATTGTGTTTTTCGTTGTCGTCAAACCTAGTCTTCAAGATTTGTTTTAATAATTATTATTTTGTTCCGGTATTACGAGAACAATGGTTGTTCAAATAATTACCGTATTCCATAAAGGATGGATGAACTTTTACAAGTCTAGTGGGAGAAATCACATCCATAAACACTATTGCTAAAATGTCGCAAGACAAATGATTGAAAGATCACTTATGAAGTGACATCGTTGTTTAAATTATATTGGAAAGAAAACATGAAGAAACTCCATGTTGATGGATTTTTGGAGTCTTTTGATTTTGATCAATTAACGCTGGTGAAACTTTCCTCGAGATAATTGAAACTCCGTTCATAGGCCAAAGAGGAACGGATGACTAACTTATTGGATATTATGCATGTTGATGTACATAGTCCATTATGTGTAGCCATATGCGATGGATCCTTTTGCTTCATATGCTTTCTCCAGAAATTTAAGTGAATATATCTATATATTTACTTAATAAGGAAGAAGTATGAAACATTTGAAAAATGTTCAAAGACTTTCAAGATGAAGTGGAAAATCATTTTAACAAGAAAATAAAGAGTTTATGATTCGATCATAAAGGAAGATATTTGAGTTACATGTTTAGCAAAAACACCTAAGACTTGAGGAATTGTTCCATGATTTGTGTTTTCCTGATAAACCATAGGAGTATGGCATATTCGAGAGATGAAATCAAACCATGTTTGACATGGTAAGATCAAAGGTGTCATTTATCAAACTGCCATTATGTTTTAAGGATTGAAGTTTTAGAGACTACCGCTTTTACACTGAAAAGAGCACCATCGTGATCCGTTGAAATGACACCATATAAGTTAAGGTTTGGGATAAAACCCGAATTGTCTTTTCTTAAATTTTGGTATGCTATGCATAAGTAAAATGTTTACAACCAAAGTCGGATAAGCACGTCTTTGTAGGTTATCCCAAAGAATTTGTTGGGAATTTCTCCATAACCCCGAGGACAAAAGAGTTTGTTACTTGGAAAGTTAAGTTTCTTGAGAAGGAATTTTTCACGAAAAGTTAAGTGGGAGGACAATAGAACTTTGATAAGGTTGTTGAACCTTAGCTATATATGCTAAGTAGCGCAGCGCCAGAAAGTGTCCCGGTGGTGGCCACAATGCTCATGGCTCACGTTATTACAAAGGGTGTGATCTCGAAGATTAGAGTTCCTATTGAACCGTGTGGGTCGGTAAGAATCAAATAATGTGATTTGATAAGTAAGTCGTTATTGTTTTGACAATGATGAACCAACTACATGCAAAGAAGCGATGATGGGCCCTGACTCCATAAAATGACTAGAAGTCATAGAATCCGTGATAGTATCCATACACGAGAAATCAAGTTTCTGAACTTGGAAGACCCTCTGGAAAGGTGTGAAGCCTATCGGTCGTGTTTGGATCTATAAAGAAATAAGACATGGATGTTTAACATCTATGAAATAGTCGACATGTCGGAAAGAAGTTTACGACAATGTTCAAGGAGTTGACTATGACAAGATTTGATCTTTCATAGTGATATTTAGTCTTGACGGATTAATGTAGCAACCACTACATATAATTTGATGTATGGTAGTTGAACAAACAAAACAATGTTCTTCAAATAAAATGGTTACCTAGGACGTGTACAAGACGCGGTCCGAAGGGTTTTGTTAATTCAAAGGGTGCTAAAAGGGCATGCAAACTTCAATAGTTGAAGTAAGCATAGCGGAGTTGGAATCTTCACCATGATGAAATTGTTAAAAGAGTTTAAACTCATTGGAGATGATGAAGATGCTTGCATTTGCAAGAAATTAAGTGGGAGCGCTGAGACATATTCTAATACATTATGTAGAGGACATATTGTTGATTGGAGATGATGTATCTTGTATTGACACAAGTTAAGAATTTCATTAAAATAAGATTTCGATGAAAGACTTGGGCAAACCCAGAATATTTGGCATCAATATCTATATGGATAGATTAAGGCACTAATATGGTTGTGCCAGACATACATATATGAGATATTGAAAGGGTTCAATATGGAAACAACAAGAAAGGTTCTTGCTGCATGGAAAGAATTGTATCAAGATTCAAGTGTTTCAACACTTGGTGAGTAAAATCACATGAAGATTTTGATCGATTATACCATGATATGTATATATCCAAAATGTACTATGCTCTAAATGTTATGAGCACATACCAGAATGATTCATAAGATGATCATTGGACGATAGTAAAGATATTCTTATGAACTTTGGAAGAACTAAGAATATATCATGTATAAGTGACAAATAGTTAAAGGTAGTTCATTGTAAAGTGTCACATTGATACTATTTTTGTCACAAGATACAAATTAAATTTATCTCAATTTAGACTATGGGTGGCACAATGTAATGGAAAGGATGTTCCATGATGGATTTGGATGAGTTCCAAAGTTGAGACATTGTGACGGATACTACAACAAAAGGCTAAGTATATAACTGCTATAGTAGCAGCAAAGGAGGGCATTTGTGTTAAGTAGTTTGTTATCAAACTAGGTGTGGTTCAAAGTGGGCTAATACTATGAAGATATATTGTGTGACAATAATATCAACATATTTTAAGCCGAACGAACTAAAGGTCTCACCAAAGGACCAAATTTATAATGCCATCTCATTTGAGAATGAGTGATGCGTAGAGACGCAAAGACATGCAAATACACACGGACCTGAAACTGTCATATCCAAAGATTATGTTAACCACTAGCAATCGCGTATATGCAACACCAGAAAGCCATAGGTGTTCAATACGCAAAGTTTTTCAAACTAGATTATTGACTCTAGTGCAAGTGGGAGACTGAAGGGAATATGACCGAGAGGCAATAATAAAGTGGTTATTATCTTATTCCATGTTTATGTTAAATGTTTATTTTGCATGCTATAATTGTATTGATCGAAAACATCAATTCATGTGTGTTTAATAAACAAAAAGGGTTCCTAGTTATGCCTCTCTTATAGACTAGCTTGTTGATTAACAAGATGATCAAGGTTTCCTGATCATGGACATTGGATGTTGTTAATAACAAGGTCACAGCATTTGTGAAATGATGTGATGAACATTCATCCTAAGTATAGCATTACGATCAAGTCATTATGTCTATATTGCTATAACATCATACGAAGTAATCTTTATCCTTAGACCATGAGATCATGTTAATTGCTAACACAAGAAGAGTATCTTGATAACATCAAACGTCACACCGTAACAGGGTGACTATAAAGATGGGTTCAGTACTACGAAGGTGTTATGTTGAGGCTCATGGATCAAGGTGGAATTTGTCAATCCCGATGACGGGTAGATATAATCTGGGCCCTCTCGGTGATATCACATTAAGATAGCTTGCAAGCAAGTGATGTGATCACTAGAATGTTATATCATGAGAACGAGAAAAGAGTGCATGTCGGTAACGAGATCAAACTAGGTATGGAGATACCAATGATCGAATCTCGGACATGTAATATATCGCGAGACAAAGGGATTTAGTTACTAGCGTTAAAGGTTCTCACGATCACAGAAGTCATCGTTGAATATGTAGGAATCAGTATGGATCTCCGTGTCCCGCCGATTATTAATCTGAGAGGTCTCAATCATGTACGCATTATTCATGAACCGTAGGGTGACACACTTAAGAGTTACGGACACCATTTTGGAGCACATATGTTTTGCATTTAAAGAATTGCAAAGCGCTGTAATTATTTCAATAGACCTAAATCAAGCTTTGGTGAAATTGCTGAAATTGGTTCTGCATGTAATATTGAAATGTTGCAGGGGGTTTTATGTGAATATTTGTTAATTAAAGTAATTAACAAAATTCTGAATAAAAATAATAAAAGAGATTTATTAAATGAGAGAGCATTAAATTTGGAGACCTTTAATGCATTTAAAGTGGAGACTTTAAAAGAGAATGTGAAGGGGCATTTTAATGTGGAGGGGTTACCACCACATGAATGGGGGAGGTGAGGAGTCACCCTCCCATGGGCGCCGGCCATGGGGGAGGGGTACCCCCCCTCCTCCTCTAAAAGTCCCCCCTCACTCCCCTTCTTCCACACACCTCCTTGTGAAGGATCTCTCTCCCCCTCTAGAATTATTCCGCCATGGTCTCGGATTAGCGAGATACATGTTCCCGGTGGCATTTCGTCTGGAAGGAGTTAATGCTTCTGCTGGATCACTAGAGCGAGGAGGTGGAGGTTGCCCGGTGGTTTGAACGTGTGTGCGAGGACGGATGTGCTGCTGTTTTGCGGTGCTCGAACTTCCACACGATCTTGAGATCGGGAAGTGTACGACTACATCAACCACGAGTTCCTACTCGTTAACAAAACTCGTTGTCTTAGAGGGTAAGTTCTCGATGGATGTATGTCCACCCGTTGCTCTGTACCTAGTAGATAGATCTTGGCGTATAGTTCTCATCGTAGGAAAAAATTTGTTTTCTATGTTGCGGACCCAACACTAGCCCACGAGGGTTTGGGTGCCCCCACATGGGCCCATATGGCCCTACCTCACGAGTGGGGCCGACCATGGAACCTTGGGGAACCTTCTAGAATATTCTCATATAGAAACATTCTGAACTTTTCCGAAACCCTAAAACAAGAAGTGCCATATATAATTATCTACCTTTAGAACATTCTGAAGCTCCTCATGATATCAAGTATCTCATTAGAGTCACTAAAACAACATTTGATTTCCACCATACATATTCTCTACAAATACTAATGACAATGAATGTTAAGTGTGTGACCCGATGGCTTCAAGAATATGCAGACATGATCGAGAAACCTCTCCAATCAATATTCATTAGCCAGACCAGGATGAGCATAGTGGTTCCTACACATTCAACGAAGTTCTTTCCGGTTGAACCATAATGTCAGAGATTTAAACAATCTGGTATACGATTCATTTTGTATCGTGATATGTTACTTGCTCGAGATTCGATCATTGGTATCACAATACCTAGTTTAATCTCGTTACTCTTAACTCGTACGTGGTATAGGATCCCTGTGATTAACCACATTAGTCATTGAGATCTTGGATGTTATACTAGCGAGAGGGCCCGGAGATATTTTATACTTCATCATATGAAGGAACAAATCCCAATCATGATTTACGCAACCCATCTATCACCATTGGATGATATATCTGAAATCCACCTTTATAATCACCCAGTTAGAGAGTAACAATTGATGTCCACAAGGTATTCCTCCGATGCCCGGGAGTAACATGATCTCATGGTCTGAGAACACTATACTTGACATATTCAGAAAGCAATAGTGATGGCAACAACTCTGTGTCTACCAAATTGTTGGGACTCCAAGTGCAAAGTGTTATAGAAAGCGTCTTTTCCCCACAAGGGTGACTCGAGGGTTTATATCGAACTCTCTGGGAATTGGCTAGAGACTTCTCTTGTTTTCTTCTTCAAGCAACCTACAAAACAAACTTTTTGCCTTGCATCCCTAACTCTACCGTGTGGTTGTCAAGCACAAGATTTCGTATAAGTAAAACTGAAATAAAACTATAAATAAATAAAAGTAAAAACAATCTATGACTAGACAAGAAAGTAAAAAACAATAAGGTAAAGGTCTTTTGGGGTTTACGTTTGTGTTTGGTAATAGTAAAAGTGTTATTGTATTTTAGGAATTAATGCAGAAAATATAAAAGATAATGAAAGTAAATGAAAGTTTTTTCTTATAATAAAAATTTGGACCGGGGTTCGTGGATTCACTTGTCTATTCTCTCATGATGCGTAATGGACATAAAACAATTCATAAGCAATACAATATTGATGAAACATCATTATGTGTATGAAAAGCATTCATATGGGCATCATGTCCTATTTTAAAGATGATGCAACACATCTCACTTATACTCCTCTAGAAAGGGAAAACTATGCAATCTAGAATTAAGAATAAAAAGAGTACAACCTTTGGTACTTTGACATGATGTTTGAATAACAAATGTGCTACCTTGAACAAACAAGATCATCTAGGCTGTCACTAGATGATATTATAACACACGCATTCACTTAATCCCTAGTAACGTAACAAAAGAAATGTAAAAACCATAGTGGATCTTGAAT
This sequence comes from Avena insularis, assembly GCA_023614405.1. Taxonomy (NCBI): domain Eukaryota; kingdom Viridiplantae; phylum Streptophyta; class Magnoliopsida; order Poales; family Poaceae; genus Avena; species Avena insularis. Next base: position 455,133,253 of record CM042692.1, read on the forward strand.
TTCGTTGTCACTATCCAATCACCCCCACCATATTATTCCAACTAATACACACGTCCCTCCACACAAGCCCTCTCATACAAGTTGGATCAAAACACATACTTAAGAATGGGATACATAATATGCATCTACCAATACATCTCACACATAATAGAATTCCAATCTCAAATATTAACTCATAGAAAATATATCCACCATATATAAATTACATAGATGACCATAATCATGTTGGGCAGCTCATATGGTACTAGAAAAATGATAGATCAAGAGAGAAATAGATCAAACTACTACCACAAATCCATATTCCAGAGGAACTACAAGAAATGTTTCCATCCGCAACGGTTTGGCCAGTCGGTTGTCATAGAAGGCGCGTCTTCTGAGACGATTTTGTTCGCTTGACCGTGGCTAATGGAAACTTTTTTCCCGTTTTCATGGCCCTCTACTACGATGAAATCACTAAAAACATAGACGAAGCTCCACCGGCGCGTGGCAGAAGTAAGATTTTCGGTTCCTCGTGTGATGTTGACTGATCGAAATCTTTCAAGGCATGTGGGTCCCGGATGTTAGTGTCTCTAGTGGACCATACTTTTCGGCCGTGCCTCCCTGATTTGAACTCGATAACATTCTCGATCCATCCACCATTTATTCAGGCTATTAGGTCCCCTATGTCAGCCTCTCATTAGAAGAATCGTATGTATGATGGAATTTTTTTCTTCACTCGCGCTACCCTGTTCCGAACTTGATTGCGTTGCCCGATGCATCTGCTGTTTATTTAGGATGATGGATCCCACATGTCAGCCTCTCATTAGAAGAATCATGTGTATGATGGATTTTTTCTTCGCTCGTGCCTCCCTGATTTGAACTCGATATCATTACTCGATGCATCATCCATTTATTCAGGCTGCTGGGCCCCCCATGCCAGCCTCTCATTAGAAGAAACATGCGTATGATGGAAAATTTTCTTCGCGGCGTTTCCCTGATTCAAACTTGATAATGTTGCTCGACGCATCTGCCATTTGGTCACGCTTCTGGATCATGTCAGTCTCTATTTAAATGAAGCATGTCTATGATGAACTTACTTTTTGGTCATCTCCGCTATTTTAACACCTTAGCAACGTTGCCCGATGCACCATCCGTTTAAGGTTTGTCTACTGGGTCCTAGATGTCAGCTTCTCTTTGAAAGAAACACATGTATGTTGAACTATTTTTCTAGGTCGAGTCTGCCGTTTTAACCTTGGCATCGTTGCTCGATGTAGCAATCATTTAAGGTCTGGTCGTTGGGTCCCATATGCTAGACTCTCTTTTAAATAAACATGTGTCTGATGGATTTTTTTCGGTCGTGTCCCCCGTTCTAACCTTGTTAACATTGCTAGATGCAGCAGCCATTTATTTGGGGCCCAGATATCAGCCTATCTATACAGAAACCATATGTATGCTGACCTTTCCAACATTGTTCGTTACAGCCATATATGGTCGTCTTGTAGCTGGGTCCTTGATGCCAGCCCCTCTGTACATAAATATTGCTACAAAAAATGGTAATCTATAACACAAGATATATATAAAGTATAAGTATATGTAATCCTAGGAATCGAACTCGAGACTTCAGTGGAGGTCAACTTTGTGTCTTGCCACTATGCAATAAACGCTTCATGTGTTTCAAACGTTAAACAATATTACTATAACTAACAAATTTAACTCCTTAAAAATAATTTCCTTGTCCATGTTTATCTCCCTTTAAATAAGAAGGCTGCGCTCGTGATAACTCAATTAAAAATACCACATAATATAGTAGTTTCTACATAAAAACATAGTTAGGTGATGTATGTATTCCTGCGGTCAACAACAGGGTTATTGCAGTACTTGTAGAAGCAACTATTTATTAGAAAGATCGATCCCAAGGGAGATTTGCAGGATGGAAAACACACAACCTCGTAGCCACACTATTAATGTGGCCATGTTCGCACCCAAAACGGTGTTTGGAAATAGTCTGCTCTATAGGTTACTAGAATGGCAATGATTTGACGGAGGTTTGAAGTAACTAAGAACAAGGAGCTAAACAAGGACAAAGTAAACTAAAACTAAAAGTAAACAAAAAGGGTTTGTACTTGTATAATTGAATGGAAGGAGAAAGGGTTTCTAGACTTTGGTCTCACTAGTACTAGATGGGCGAATATATGTGTGATACATTGTCTACAAGAGATTCCTTGGAAAAATAAACATTCCCCACTTGATTAGCAGGTTGTCACACTGTGTGTACACTATGCACGATTCTCGCGTGTCACTAGCAAGGCAAACGTACACTTCTGGACCAAGGTATCCCATGAAATCATCTTTGACTCATGTAATTGAATACTTGGATCACAAACACATTCTAACTTAGCGCACTAGATCAAACCTCAACCTAGAACCTAATCAATCAATCACACATGGATGAATAGAAATACAAATAGTAATTCATGGAGATCATCATGTTCAATCTTACAGATACAAAATCTAAAACAAGGGAGAGAGAGAGGTGGAGACGTTGTTGGGGATAATGACAATGAACAGTGCACGCGGTGAAGATGGGGGCGTCTCCTTCTCCTTCTCTTGCTTGGATCTTGTGGAGGTGTTGGAGTAGATATTCATCTTGGAGGTGTGCATCGGCTATGAAGAGGAAGCGGAGCGGCAGGGCTCTGCCCCTAAGGTGTGGATGGATGATGATGGAGGCGGCTAGGGTTCACCTCCTTAAATAGGCATTCTAGATGTCGGTTTTGCGAACCAATGGAGCTCTGGGCCGAATATTCCCATTGGGCCTTCACAGATGTTGTTCAATTTGACAAAAGGAAGTTGTCAGAGAGTAGTACGACTATACAGTATGGGCAAGCTCCACCCGTACCAGTGGTCATTAAACCCTCAGATGTCTGAAGTGTTTTTTAAGCTTGAGACTATGGGGAAGAACCCCACAACATTTTATTGCACAACTATGACTAGGAGTTCAAGGATTATAGCTTATAGGGGGACAGAGAAAGCTATACATTAAAGATAACAAGACTAAACTAAACTGAGCTAAGGTAAGTTGTCAATCCATCTAGACAGAGGTTCAGTGTGTGTATCCTTCACCCTATCCACATGCATGGTGGTATCATGGACAAACACTGTCTTCCAAGCTCTGAATGTGGGGAGAACATTTTGAAAGATAGCCTCATTACGAACTTTCCATATGTGCTAGCAAGCCAATATCACCACTTTAGCAAAGAACGAATGCCCAAAATCCTTCCTAGATCGTGAGAAAACTTCCTCAAAAGAATCCCCATGGTCCCATTTGATGTGAAGGTAATTCCATATTCTGAGACTATAAGGGCAGTGAAAAAAGAGATGCATCCAATCCGCAGTAGCTCTGCTAGGACACAGGACACAGTGATATTCCTTTGTGACATTGCAGTTCCTCCTACGTAACAGGTCCCTTGTGTTGAGCTATCACTAATCATAAGCCAAGCAAAAACCTTGATCCTCAACATGACCTTACTCTTCCATAACCACGAGTAAACCTTGCTGGCCTGAAGCTCCCTGAAGCACTGGTGGTAGTATCTGCTAGAAGTATATGTACCATCCTTCCAAATGGTTGTCCAGACATCTTTGGAAATACCAAGAGTTGTTTTTTCTACAATTTGAGTCAGCTTCTGAAACTCAATGAAAGCTTGTGGAGACAAAGGGAGGTAGAACATATGTGAAAGGTCCTCTGATTCGACCACATCTCGCACAGAAAGATTAACATCCAAGGTGAAAGAGAATAATCTAGGAAAGGCATATTGCAATGGCTTCCCTTGCTAGGAGTCTGACCAGAAAAGAGCATAGTCCCCCTAGAGATTTTAACATTGCATATGGATCTATAATAAGGCGCCAGCTTCATAATGTCCCTCCACCATAAAGACCCACAGAGTTTAGAATCTTGAAGTACTCCATCAGGATAATACTGCCATACTAGCTTAACCCATGGTATATCCTCTTTGTGAAAGAATTTATGCAAGTGTTTCACCAACAGAGCTTCATTTTGCTTTTTAAAATCAAGAATTCCTAGGCCACCACTTGCTTTAGGCTTTGAAATCATCTCCCAAGAGGCCAGAGACTGTACCTTGGATCCAGTTGGGTTCATCTTCCTCCATAAACACTGTCTAATAATTCTCTGAAATTGTTTGTCAATACCTTTTGGGATTCCCAATGAATAGAGGAAGTATATTGGTAAAGAGGAGAGGCAAGATGTGATTAACTATAATCTCCCCCATATGCCAGAAAAGATGAACTAGTTATGAGTCTTCTCTCCATGCTACTGACAATAGGTGTGAAATCAATAAGTTTAGGTGTAGTAGTGCCCATGGGCAGACCCAAGTAGGTAAAAGACAAGGAGCCTACCACACAGCCAAACCCTGCAGCAAGAGTTGTCACATCCTCATCAGTAATATTGATGGGTATCATGCAAGATTTGTGATAATTCACAAACAGCCCAGTGGTTTTCCTAAAATATTTCATGGCAGCGTTTAGGACATCAAGCTAAGCAGCATCAGGCTCCATTACCAAGATGGTATCATCAGCATATTGTGTAATTGGAAAATCCCTTTCTCCCACATCAGTAGGAAATTTGAGAAGCCCTTGCCTTAAAAGATCATTAATGATAGACTGCAAGAGATCAACCCCAAGAACAAATAGTAAAGGAGAGAGGGGATCACCCTGCCTTACTCCTCTTCTACACTTGAAAGGCCTTCCAGGAACCCCATTAATCAGGACAGAGGATGTGCTAGTTGCAAGAGCCATTCTAACCCATGTAATGAACTGTTCTGAAAAACCCTTAGCCCTTAGAATTTGGTAGATTACCTCATGCTTAATGGAATCAAAAGCTTTCTCAAAGTCCAGTTTAAAAAAAATCATTCTCTTAGAGACCTTACATTTGTGAATGTATTCAAATGACCAAGCAATGCAATCATGAATGGACTTGCTCTTGATAAAACCATATTGATTAGTATGAATGCATTCCATAATCCTTTCCTGCAGTCTGTCAGCCACCATTTTTGTTAGAAACTGAAGGCAGCAATTTGTCAGGGAGATAGGCCTATAGTTAGATATTTTCTCAGGAGATCCCTACTTAGGAACTAATGTGATAAAAGAGGAGTTAAGGTTCTCAAGATTGAGACTACCCTTAGAGAACTCATCAGCCAAATCATAAAAATCCTTTTTCATGACGTGCCAGCATTTCTTAAGGAATAATCCATTAAAACCATCTGGTCTAGGGGCCTTATCCACAGGCATTTTCCTAATGCAGTTGTCAATTTCCTCAGAAGAGAAAGGAGCATGCAGAGTATCCAAGTCATTGATAGCAGTGATTAGGGAAGGCAGATCAAAGCGCATTTTTGTACCACATGCTATCCCCATTCTATGATTATAGTTATTCTAGGCCAAAGATGCAATCTCATCATGATCATGGATGATGTGACCATTAGGCAAATGGAGAGATGAGATCTTATTGTTTATGTACCTTTCAGTAGCCATGGCATGAAAGAAGTTCATATTCTCTTCAGTCATTTTCACCCACCTAATAGTGCACCTCTTCTTCCAGTACTAAAACTGACATTTCAACAATTTCTCATAGTGTGACTTAACAATTTTCCTAAAATTATGTTTTGGAATGGAAAGCTGCCATTCTTCTTCCAATCCATCCAGAAAGAGAATCACCAAATTGCATTTAGAGATCAGCTGCTTCATGTGAGATAGGCCTAGTCTCCATTTCTTGAGTGCATGCCTCAAGTTTTTAAACTTCTTAGAAATGATTCCTGGAATAGAGGTTGCCCTGGGCACTATATTCCATGCTTTAGTAACACACTCATAGAATCCAGGTTGTTGGACCCAATAGTTATCAAATCTGAATAAGTTTGCCTTAGGAATCACAATATCAATGCTAACCACAAGAGGCACATGGTCAAAAGTAGGTTTAGCCATAGCATGCACATCAGTATTTGGATATGCTGAAATCCAATCAGCAGAAGTAAAAACCAGTCTAATTGTTCAAGGAGTGGGTTTTGCTGCATATTTGACCAAGTGAAGTTTATGCCTTTTATTGCAAGCTCAAGCAGGCCAAGGTGATCAATTATCTCATTAAAGAGGAACATGTCATTAACATCTCCACCTGGTAAATTCCTATTATCTTGTGACCGGATGAAATTAAAATCTCCCATAAAAATCCACAATTCCTCATTATGGATGATCATATTATACAACCACTGAACAAACTTGTCTCCCTTATCTCCCTGACAAGGTCCATAGGCAACTACCAGAGTCCACTTATACCTAGAGTGAGAAGACACAAAAGAAACAATAAGACCAAAACTTGGACTTAAACAAGGGTCCCTTGAAAGACGGAGGAATTCCAAGAAACTAAAATTCCCCCGAAGCACCCACAGATGGTGCAAAAGTGAAATTGTCAAAAAAAATTGGGCAGCAGTTACGAATGAAACACCTATTAAAATTTCCCTTTTTAGTTTCCTGGACACAAACTACAGCACATCCACTGTCCATAATCTTATCTCTAAGTGCCAATTGCTTGTCATCAGAGTTTAGTCCTCTAATGTTCTAGCATAGGATCTTCCACACAAGATAGTTGATATTATAATCCATTAAGAAAACAACAAGTTCAGACCTGACAGATACTGAGTGGCACAACCAGATGCACAAGCATGTTCAGAATTCAGTACATGCACCAGAACAGTACACCACAAATGCAAAATCACAACCAGTCTCATGACATAACAAAAGAAAATATAAGGACTATAAGAAGGAGTATAGTCACTCCAAGGCCAGCACGAGGCATCATCTGCAAGAACAACATTAAGCTTCTGCTTCATCAGCTCAGAAGGATCAATCTCCAGTAACTTCCCAATATCTTGAATAACCTTGATAGGAGTATGTGGTCTAGGAACAGTTGCATCAGGGGCTGGAGAATGACCATAATCACGTTGCTCAGGTGTTGGCATTGTCTTTGTGGAGCACCTCCTCTTCTTCGGGACCAGTTGCTGCGGGACCTGGAGATCCGTACTGACTCCTACACATTCAACGATGACTCCTGTGATCGTGAGAACCTTTAACGCTTGTAACTAAATCCCTTTGTCTCTCGATATATTACATGTCCGAGATTCGATCATCGGTATCTCCATACCTAGTTTGATCTCATTACCGACATGCACTCTTTTCTCGTTCCCGTGATATAACATTCTAGTGATCACATCACTTGCTTGCAAGCTATCCTAATGTGATATCACCGAGAGGGCCCAGAGTTTATCTATCCGTCATCTGGATTGACAAATTCCACTCTTGATCCATGAGCCTCAACATAACACCTTCGTAGTACTGAACCCATCTTTATAGTCACCCTGTTACGGTGTGACGTTTGATGTTATCAAGATACTCTTCCGGTGTTAGCAATTAACATGATCTCATGGTCTAAGGATAAAGATTACTTCGTATGATGTTATAGCAATATAAACATAATGAATTGATCGTAATGCTATACTTTGGATGAATGTTCATCACATCATTTTACAAATGATGTGACCTTGTTATTAACAAGATCCAATGTCCATGATCAGGAAACCTTGATCATCTTGTTAATCAACAAGCTATGAAGACGCATTTTTCCGCTTTGGGTTCGAGTTTATCCGGTTGAAGTTTCTTCACATAAACATCGCATCCCCAAACTTTAAGAAATGACAGCTTAGGTTTGTTTCCAAACCATAATTCATACGGTGTCTTTTCAACGGATTTAGATGGTGCCCTATTTAAAGTGAATGCAGCGGTTTCCAGTGCATAACCCCAAAATGACAGTGGCAAGTCAGTCAGAGACATCATAGATCGAACCATATCCAATAAAGTACGATTATGACGTTCTGACACACCATTACGTTGTGGTGTTCCGGCAGGCGTGAGTTGTGAAACTATTCCACAGTCTTTCATATGTGTGCTAAACTCGTAACTAAGATACTCTCCTCCACGGTCGGACCACAGAAATTTGATCTTTCTGTTACGATGATTTTCCACTTCATTCTGAAATTCTTTCAACCTTTCAAAGGTTTCAGACTTATGTTTCATCAAATAGATATACCCGTATCTACTCAAATCATTCGTGAAAGTAACAAAATAACGATATCCACCTCGCGCCGACACACTCATTGGTCCACACACATCAGTATGTATGATTTCCAATAAATCACGCCTGCTTCCATTGAACCGGAAAACAGCGTTCTAGTCATCTTGCCCATAAGGCATGGCTCACATGTATCAAATGATTCAAAATCAAGTGATTCCAAAAGTCCATCAGAATGGAGTTTCTTCATGCGTTTAACGCCAATATGACCTAGACGGCAGTGCCACATATATGTAGATATATCATTATCAAGTTTAATCTTTTTAGCATCAATATTATGAATATACGTAATACTACTATCGAGATCCAATAGAAATAAACCATTCAACATAGGTGCATGACCATAAAAGATATTATTCATATAAATCGAACAACCATTGTTTTCAGACTTAAATGAATAACCACTTTGCATCAAACACGATCCGGATACAATGTTCATGCTCGGTCGGCACCAAATAACAATTATTTAGGTTTATAACTAATCCCGACGGCATATGGAGAGGCAGCGTTAAATGGCGATCACATCAACTCTTGATCCATTGCCAATTCGCATCGTGACCTCATCCCTTGCTAGTTGTAAATTTCGCAGCCGAACCGAGTTACATATATTAGCAACCGATCCCGTATCAAATACCGTGTGCTCTGCAGTACTAGTCAAGTACACATCAATAACATGTATATCACATATACCTTTGTTTGCCTTGCCGGCCTTCTTTTCCGCCAAATACTTGGGCCGATTGTGCTTCAATGGCGGTCCCCTTGCAATAGTAGCACTTTCGGTCGGACTTAGGGCCAGCTCGGGTTTCTTTTCAGGCGGCAACAGATTTGCCGCCCTTCTTTCCCTTCGCTTGCCTTTCTTGTCCTTCTTGAAACCGGTGGTCCTATTGATCATCAACACTTAATGTTCTTTCCTAATCTCCACTTCAGGTCTTAAGCATTGACAGAAGCTCGGGAAGAGACTTCTGCATGCCTGCATATTATAGTTCATCATGAAGCTCTTGTAGCTAGGGCAGAGATTGGAGAACACGATGTATGCCTAAGTCAATGGGAATCGTTATTCCCAAGGACACAAGCTTATCGGCGTACCTAGACATTTTGAGTACGTGCTCACTAACAGGCTGTTTTCCTCCATCATGCAGCTAAAGAAATTTTCTGTAGCATTATAACTCTCTGGCGGCATGGGTATCGAAAATCATTTTCAATTCTCCCATGGTATCAAAGGCATTGCCATTTTGAAAACGCTTTGAAGTTCGGCTCTAGCCCATACGGTATGCGCAATGAACTAAGTTGTGGTCCTCTGACGAGTTATATAGGCGTTCTTTTCCTCGTCAGGGCATCAGAGCTGGTGGGGGCCTAGCGGCGCATCTAGCACATATTGCTTTTGTGCAGCGATGAGGAGAATCCTCAAATTCATAGTCCGATTGGTGAAGTTGCTACCATTCGCAGCAAGTTTCTCTTTCTCCATGAACACATTGAAATTAAAAGCAGGTGGTGCCATCTACAACAGAATTTGTAAAGTATATTTAGACTAAGTTTATGATAGATTGAGTTCAACTAATCCAAATTACTAATGAACTCCCACTCAAAAACGACATTCCTCGTGTCCTTTTGGTGATTACATGAACCAAATCCACTACACCAAGTCCGATCATCACGTGAGTCGGTGTAGCTTCAAAGGCGAGCATCTATATGGGCATCATATCAACTATATGACTCATGCTTAACCTTTCGGTCCGTGTTCCGAGGCCATGTATGTACATGCTAGGCTCACAAGTAAGAACCTTAGTATTTGTGTGTGTAAAACTATCTTACACCCGTTGTATGAAAGCGTAGAGTTGAGAACACCCGATCATCACGTGATGCCTCAAAACACGATCCACAAAACGGTGCATACTTAAGGAAGAACACATTTTATCTTGATATCTAAATGAGGGATCATCTTATAATGCTACCAAAAGCGCCAAACTAGCAATATAGGATGCTAACATCTAATGTGTGAAGTGAGGTGATATGGTCCATGCATTTGATCTCTATCATTTGCATCGTGGTATGATCTCTATCATTCCTTTGTGTGTAAGGCCAAGGTCTATGGAACTTACACGTTAAGTGAGTTGTAAGAGTATCTATTATACATCTACTTACAACAATACCATATCAAAACACTAGCCCAGCAACGATCTAAACTAGACGCCTCTAATTTATCAATTGCAAGTTTTACGTGGCTTAGGGCTTTCGGAGATAGAACCTGTCTAACCTACGAACATGAACCACAACGAGGATAACCAAGTTATTAGCAACTCGTTGTAAATCAGATATTGACTATAGTAGGAGAGACAGACACCCGCCAGCCACTTATGCAAAACAAGTTGCATGTCAGTCGTGGAACCGGTCTCATGTACGATGACATGTAAGGTTGGTCCGGGCCGCTTCATCCCACTATGCCACCAATATCCAAAGTACATAGAAGATGCAATAACATGATCATCATCGCCCACATATAAACATATGTGAACTACCCGTGCAAAGCACCTACGCATAGATCAGGCTCTGATACCACTGTTGGGTTCACAACATAGAAAACAAAAAAATTCCTATGATGAGAACTACACGCCAAGATCTATCTACTAGATATAGAGCAACGAGTGGACATACATCCATGGAGAACTTACCCTCGAAGACAACGAGCTTTGTTAACGAGTAGGAACTCGTGGTTGATGTAGTCGTACACTTGCCGATCTCAAGATCGTGAGGAAGTCCGAGCGCCGCAACTCAGCAGCGCATCCGCACTCGCACACACGTTCAAGCCACCGAACAACCTCCACCTCCTCACTCCAGCGATCCAGCGGAAGCAGCAACTCCTTCCAGACGAAATGCCATCGGGAACATGTATCTCGCTAATCTGAGACCATGGGGAAATAATTCTAGAGGGGGAGAGAGATCCTTCACAAGGAGGTGTAAGGATGAAGGAGGGAATGGGTGGCATTTTATAGGAGGAGGGGGTGCCCCCTCTCTCCATGGTCGGCGCATGGGGGGTGACCCCTCACCTCCCCCATTCATGTGGTGGTAACCCCTCCACATTAAAATGCCTCTTCACATTCCCTTTTAAAGTCTCCACTTTAAATGCATTAAATTTCTCCAAATTTAATGCTCTCTCATTTAATAAAACTCTTTTATTAAATTTATTCAGAATTTTGTTAATTACTTTAATTAACAAACATTCACATATAGCCCCTTGCAATATTTCAATATCACATGCGTAACCACCTTCGCAATTTCACCAAACAATTTTGGTTTCTATTGAAAAATTCTGCGCTTTGCAATTCTTTCGTCTGAAACATATGTGCTCCAAAATGGTGTCCGTAACTCTTAAGTGTGCCACCCTACGGTTCGCAAATAATGCAGACATGATCGAGACCTTCTCCGATCAATAATCAGCAGCGGACACGGAGATCCGTACTGACTCCTACACATTCAACGATGACTTCTGTGATCGTGAGAACCTTTAATGCTTGTAACTAAATCCCTTTGTCTCTCGATATATTACATGTCCGAGATTCGATCATCGGTATCTCCATACCTAGTTTGATCTCGTTACCGACATGCACTCTTTTCTCGTTCCCGTGATATAACATTCTAGTGATCACATCACTTGCTTGCAAGCTATCCTAATGTGATATCACCGAGAGGGCTCAGAGTATATCTATCCGTCATCTGGATTGACAAATTACACTCTTGATCCATGAGCCTCAACATAACACCTTCGTAGTACTGAACCCATCTTTATAGTCACCGACTACACGGTGTGACGTTTGATGTTATCAAGATACTCTTCCGGTGTTAGCAATTAACATGATCTCATGGTCTAAGGATAAAGATTACTTCGTATGATGTTATAGCAATATAAACATAATGACTTGATCGTAATGCTATACTTCGGATGAATGTTCATCACATCATTTCACAAATGATGTGACCTTGTTATTAACAACATCCAATGTCCATGATCAGGAAACCTTGATCATCTTATTAATCAACAAGCTAGTCTATAAGAGAGGCATAACTAGGAACCCTTTTTGTTTATTAAACACACATGTATTGCTGTTTCCTATCAATACAATTATAGCATGCAAAATAAACATCTATCATATACAAGGAATACATAATAACAACTTTATTATTGCCTCTCAGGGCATATTTCCTTCAAGGATCCCTTGCTTATGCACCACAATCCTCCCTTTCCTAGTAGGAGACGATTCCTCCTTATTGCCAAAAGTGAACATAGGTCCATCCTCCTCATTAAAAGCCATAGACCAAGCCCTCTTCTTTCCAGTGGATGGAACTGACATGCTAGGAGGGGGTACCTTACTCCCATGCACATTATCCACCTCCACATCCTTATGAATAGCTATTTCAGGTACTATAACTTAATTAATCAAGATAACATTATTATATTCATCATCATTATCACCTAGACCAACCTGAACCTGCAATTGAGCCTGAGGCTGCACATCCTGCATTACCACATCTTGCTGCATATTCAGAGAGGCAGAAGACAGAGTAGAGAAATCACCAATGGAGGCAGAGTCATGAGGTTGATTAAATGGCTCCTGCACATTCTGTCGATCAGTAAAGTTCCCATTGTGCTGATTCTGATTGAAAGGTGGTGGGGGTGGCAGCTCCACCCAATTTCTGGGTATTCAGGCATCATAAACATATTATCATTAGGGACCAAGTTACCAGGCATTGGATGAGGGTTGGCATTGAAGGGCATGGGGTCTTCATCAGCAGGATGGACATCGGCAAACTATGAAGACAATATGAAGCAAGGGGTTGTCCAAGAGTGCATGAAACCTACATATCGAGAAATCCTTGGTTGCTGAAAGACCACATCACGTGGAACCAGTGATGGTGCAGAAAAAGAACAGTAAACCAGGATCCTGCACAGCTGAACATCACAATGCTGCCAATAATGAAATTCTCCAAATGTGTTCACGACTTCCCTAATGCAATCAGTGTTTTGCATGCCAAGAGGGACCCCAATAAACATCAGCCACCCGTTCCGAGTCCCATCGTTTGTTCACAAAATGTATGCATTCATCATGATAGATGAAACGAAGGGTCGATCCATTGGCCATTTGCTAGGGTTCATGACTCATCAAGGTGTGGTGAGCAATAGAGTGCCTTAACTGATAAATTCCCACACCAAAAAAACAAGGCAGAAAGTTGATGACCTCTAACCCTCTAACAGTAATAAAATTGCGTACAACTTCCATTACATGCTACAGATCTTCCTCAGGTGGATGTGGCTTAACAACAGCAACAATATAGGACTTATGGGAATCAATCATACCAGAAGTGGGGGTGACAAACGTGTGAGGCAGCCTATGCTCTCCACCACCAATGAGATCAAAGCCCGGTGGGATCCATGGAGTCAGGTCAAACTCAAACGTAGCCATTGGCCTCTCCGGTGGTCACAAAAGTGAGGGCGGCGAGGAGGAAGCCGAGACAGATAGGCAGGGTTCAGCAGATTGGATTGTGTGAGTAGACGAAACGATAGGAGAATCACAACCAAAAAGGGTAGGGGTAGTAGAATCTCAGACTAATTGATTAACCCCACCCTTATTTTTCGGGACCCACTTCTTTAATTTCATGCTATATCTGAAAAAACAATCCCTAGCAACATGACCGTAACGGAAACAGGAACGACAGCGTATCTGTTTCGTGCATTCAGCTATAGCGTGGCCCATAGCGAGACACCACTGGTAGTTCCAAACCCTAAAAGTCATATCATCAATCACATTGGCGAGCCCATCAAGAGACGACTAGGCCGATTCACACAAATCCTCAGCCGGTGGCTCTAGGTTGGGTTCATGGGCTGGCTGGGTCTGAGGCGAAGCCTCACGAGCAGGGATTCACACAAATAAGTATAGGATCATCCCGCGTGCAGTCAACGCCTTCCGAAGCGGATCTTAACTAATCCAAACCACAGGAAATTACAACCGATCCAAACTGCATGATCACATGTTGTGGAGATACTTCCGACGGGCCACCATAGAGATCGGTGACGGAGCATGAGCCACGGGAGGTTGGCTAGACTGGGAATGTGAAGTACGTCCACGTCGCCGACGCTCAAAGCCGTTGCAGCGCCTGCAAGCAATGATCCATTCTCCAGCCAATTCTCTGCCACTGATTGAATTCATGAAACCAATTCGGGCCCCCAAAACTCCACAGATGATAATAACATTTGAATTGAGGACAACTATAAAACTTCTTGGCAAGCAGTAAAAACCAACATCTTTAGAGTGCACTCGAAAAGAGAATACCCTATCACGTAGCACAGAGACTTTCAGATCGCCCTAGTAACCTCCTATGGCCGCCTCTAGGGCTAGGGAGACCGAATCTTCATCTAGGCGGAAGGAAGCCCTCCCAAACAAAACCACCATGAGAAAGTGGCGAGCAGATCCAGTAGGATGAACCGGGTGGCGAAGAGAACGCCAGACCTTCCTGGCAAAAGCCTGCCTAGGGGAGAAATCCAGCCCCAAGGAGATTGAGGAGAGCACTCCCATGGGGATCGGGAGGAAGAGGAGATTCTAGGGAACAAAACTAGCGGATTAGAAATGTAAGATGGCCGCCGGTGAAGGAGATCGCCGCGGATTAGGCTAGCACGATGGAGGGGTGGGTGGGGGTGGGAGAGCCATCAATGGTGGGTCGTCATTCTACATACAGACTCCGATTGAGGTGTTCTTTGGCTTGTTGTATTAGTATGGATGAGGTCTACAACACCATGTATTGGATCAGCAATATAAGATGATGCAAAAATATGACTATTCCACATCTCATATGGTTTAGTCTAGCACATGTAACTTCTCCATATTGAATCTTCTTGGCTCCTTTTATCCATGATTGTCCATAGCATCCACACACAAGTCAAATACAAGGAAAAAGTAATAAAATCCTACTAAAGCTACTAGTTGTGCAAAGTCCATATGAAAATGAATGAGAACTAGTAAACATGCATAATAGGCATAGTATCTAGGAACGAGGCCTCCGCTGATAAAATACCATCATTTTCAGCATTATAAGAATCATCACTAAAGAGAGAGGCATCATCAACAAACTTAGTTTATATAACATACCGATCTTTTTCAACCTTACCTTTGTGCTCCTCAATTTCATCTTGTGAAGAACATAATGTGTGAACACAGTAGATTAGTTGATAATACATATCGTATACATACATATCATTAGTAGTTATGAGTTCTTTGTTGTACGCACCGTCTTCTTCTTTGGCAACCATGTATAAGGATTCTTTGCGTCTCTTCCCCTCCTTTGCAAGTTGAATATGTTCTAAAATAGCAGTCTCAGAAGAAATGATTAGTAGAAAATGTTTTTATAATTTTTGTTTTATAAATTTTTATGGGTTTTTGGTTTTATAATTTTTTTGTTCTTTTCAAATAAGTAAAATCAGTAAATAGCAACAAACGGAAATAAACTATGTACGAGTAGGTAGGTAATAACCAAATGCTATACTCCCCAACAACGGTGCAAAAATAGTTTGATGACTGTAAGTGCACAGATCAACTGTAGCTAGTTTCGAAATAAGAGTATGAAACCCACAGAGATCCATTTGGTTAAGGTATTTATGCCCCTCATCACTATCTATCAAAGGATACTTGTAAGCTGCTTTTGATTTCAAGTAAAGGGTGTTTGAAAGTTTTTGTGTTTATGTGCAAGAAGGTAATAAAATAAGTAAAGTAAAAGAAGTAACAAAAGCATTGAAAGAGGTGTTGGAACTCAAGAATGCTAAAGCGTTCTCGGGATGTAGGATACACCGCTAGCATGTGGTAATTAATCATAATTAGGATAATCTATTTCTTGTGTCATGATATGTGTGAAGAGAGTTCCATAATAAGATATTCACTACAAAACTCGTGGGCAGTAACTTTCTTGAGTTAGGTAATGAGGTCATCTGTAAATAACCACTATGATGCCTCAGAGAAATCACTCACAAAGACCACCATAATTAAGGGTTTCACCATGGATATCGTAATTAGCTTGGTGAATCTCTCTTCATTTTCCCTTTGACTGTGCAGATTATAAGTCAATACTTGTAGTCATAAAAGTAACACTGGACATACTCCCATACATGTCCTAAGGGTATCAACCTCTCTTTACACCCGGAGGCTAATGATATGTGGCCGACTACACATACTATCTAAAGAGAGAGATCAAACACAACATCATAGATCAATGGACCATGGACAAAAGTAATCGATCTTCTTTATTATACTTCATAATAATGCTAGGGTTTCTCCATCTCCCCAAGAACAAAGGGAACTACTCACACATGGAAGCAATCAACAACATCATCATATCTAAATGGATGGATAAAAGTATGGAGATAAATCTAGTGCAAACCACAATTGAATTAGGAATTACAACAAGATCTAAAGTATGGAAGAGGGGAATATTATTGTTGATGGAGATGCAGTGATGATGAAGGGGATGACGTGATGTCCTCCGATGATCTGTGAAGCAGCAAGGATTTCCCCTTCTCCTAGTTCCTTCTCCAGATCTCTCTCTAGCGTGGTATTTTGAGGCTGAAAGTTTCTCTGAATGTCAGATCTCAGATCCGTCTTCGCGTGGTGATAGTATTTGACAAGGTAGACGTAGCAGACAGGTGGTACAAGCGGATGGTACGGGAAAGCTCTGCCTATACCACAGGTCGTTAAGCCCTCTATAGGCTTCCTCCACGTTTGCTATTCTCCTAGGTGTGAGGAAAAATCAAATAAATGATATTTATCACTTATAAATATTATATTACTCTGGAATATAACAGTTTCAATTGATATGTTCACAAGAGACTTAATAATTTGGGATCCTATTGAAACAAGGACAAAAAGGTGCACGCGAGCGCAGTAAAATACCAAAAATCCTACTCTACTTATAGAAAAAAGAAGAGATAAATATGCTTCAATTTTAGACTCATCAATCATGTACTTAACGCCACTACAGGGTCGGCCCATAGGGCGGGGTAGAGGGGAGCTCGCCCTGGTCCCTCGGGCGGTAGGGGCCTGGCCAAAGACTTGTTTATCTATCTATAGTAGCTTTTACTTATAATACCCAACCGTCTAGAATAATTACATAAAATGTAGATGATCCAGGATGTAGTGTACTATTTCTTTACTCCAACTCTTCTTTTATCAAAAGATATTTCATCATTTCTGAATATGTTTCTCGATGTCGTATTCATCTAGCTTATCCACATTGGTAGACCAACACCATCCCTCACGTGTATTTACATGGTTGTGAGTAGTGGAGACTAAAGACGCAATAACATAACCATACCATTTTCCAAACGGCTCTCCTTCGATTCCAATGATTCCACTTGTCATATCATACATGTTTGAGAGTATTTCATCTTAATATTAATCTTATATCTAATATGTATACTCTTCTACTCATTTTGCATAGTCATATGAACTTCTTACTCCCATAATGTTGTTTTGTGATTAATTTTAGAGGTACTTATGTATATACACATGTACACAAGGATCAATTGGTAGAAATAAGTATCATGGTATATAGTTCACTCGATAAATATAAACAATTAGTTTTGAATTTTTAACCAAGATTTCAAAGACTATATATCTATCAAATGGAAATATTATTTAACCTCTCGTGGAACACTAATATTTTTTAAGTATTCCTTGTGTGAATAAGTAGCGGAGTTTGAAAGACATTGTTGAGACGCCCAAGAACTATAATCATTCTTAATGACAGAGTAATCTTAATTATTAAGCATAATAAATATTAAAAATATCCTTCACAAATTTTCTATAGTAGGGGGGCCATTGCCCCCCCCCCTTAACCCTAGGAAAAGTCTTCCATGTTAAACAAAGGCCCCTTGATGCCGGATTGCCCTAGGGCCCCAAAATCTATCAACCGGCCCTGCGCCACTATAACCGAAGCTTTGACGCTTTTGGAAGGGTTGAAGTTCTTGGAGTTATTAGGTGTGTCAAAGGTGATTCTTGAATCTGATTCTTTGGAGTTAATTCAAGAATGGACATTCGTGATTGAAATCTGGAGCCCTTATACAACGATCTTAGCTGAATGCTTTATGAAGGCGCACTCCTTCGATTCAATTGAGTTTGGCCACTTTCCACGAGAGTCTAATCAGGCGGCACACCAGCTAGATAATAAGTTTTCTTATAATAATTCAAGTCTAGTTGTGTGCTGGGATGGAGAGCCCCCAGCAGGCCCGTACCGCACGCATGTGCAGAATGCGATGGCACAGGGCCTCAGAAAAATTTAGGGCCCCCAATTTGTCTTTGATGCTAGTGTTAATCAAGGGACTCATTTTTCATAGTACTTCCTAGAAAAAATGCTTTACCTCCCGTCGAACGTCCCCAACGCCAACTACACCTCAAACCATGCCATGTCTCTCTATGTGTCCATCTTACTTCTCAGCTTCAATTGGACAGTTCCTCGTACCATCAAATCACTGACAGAATTAAGGTCTCTCTACTCCTCTATCAAATCAAAGTGCAAGAAAGAACCGACCGTCCATATCCACTAAATTACTTTTTTTGCCCAAACCCCATCTTACTTTATCTCCAGTAATATGACTTCCTCCAATCCAAATTAATATTCTTTGATTTGTCTAGATTCAGACGTATCTAGCTCACGAGGGGTTAACTCATCAATGCCCATCGCGGATGGACTTAGGTTTGAGAAAGTAGGGAGCACTGGAGGCATCGATCGGCTAGCAAACAAGCACAAAGGGATGCAAGGTTTACCCAGGTTCAGGCCTCGTAGAGGACCCTACTCCTGCTTGTCTGCTCTTGGAATTATCGAGGAGTCGAAAGTTACAGGGGTGCGCAGATGCAATCTGGCGATGGTGCGGAAACTAGGGTTGTGTGTTGTCCTCCTCGCCGCCCCCTCCTAGCCTTTATATAGATAGGCTAGGTCTCGAGATAGCAGGCCGAGTCGGTTACAAGTTAGGGTTTTCCCTTTAAACATATATCTTGAGTTTGCCGTGTGCTGCAAGCAGTCGAAGTCTCCTGGCCATCCGGGTCTTGACTAGGCCTCAGCAACATTGTGGGCTTCTTCTAAGCTGGACCGTATATACCAAGCTCGAGTACCTATGAGGTATTCCCATGTCAGTAGCCCCCAAGTGTCCAGTTGAATCACATATTCGAGTGGAGACTTATGAGTCTCTCGAATGGGGAGTTAAGCATGTTTTCGAATGCTTCAGTTTATGTCATAGGGATTGTTGATATACGTGCATGATTCATCCGATGGATCGGGATCAGTTAACTGCCTTAGGGCAAAATAACGTAATCTACTCAAACTTGAGTCCCCGGACTCGAACTCGGAAAAGTGCTGGCGTAATTCGACTCATGCCACAGAGGTCTTATAGAGTTGAATCCTAGTGTATAAGTGTGAGCACTCGACGCATCCGTCAAGGCTTATTTCATCATACCTGCAGGCACGGATTATTTTTGGTAGGTCACAGCAGGTGCGTTGCCAAGCCTTCTTGAGGTCTTATCTTCATGCCGCAAGCATGGCATCCGAATGTTGTCATCACGGAGATGATTCGGGTGGCCTAGGATACGTAGTCTCTTTGCAGGGAAAATATGAGGCGGAGTCGCCAATGCTTTAGAGTGTGGAAGCAATCAACACACGGTTATGTACAATAAAAATCATAGGGTGCGCGACCAGCGCTCTTTATGGGAGTAACCCCCGAGTGCCTATTCGAGTCGTAGACTCGAGTGGGAACTATAAGTGTTTTCGACTGTTGTGGTCTTTTGTTTGTTCAGTAGAACATACCTTCAGCGCTCCCTATGGGAGTAACCCTGAATTCTTAGTTGAATCGTTGATTCGAGTGAAGGGTTTTGAGAGGAAATACATTGTCATAATGCTTTGGAAATCTATAAAGTTTATCGGGTGCATGGCCAACGCTCCTATTAGGAGTAGCCCCCAAGTGCTTGGTCGAGTCGAAGACTCGAGTAAGGACTAGAGTAGTCAGAAAATGCTCCTGCTGGAGTATGTGACATCAGTGCTGACGAGGAGATGATCTCACTTGCCCGCGTGAGCGGTTTTGACGAGACGTGACGAAAGTGGGGCCCCATTTCTGACCTGGATTTGACCAGGTGTGTGTAATCTTTGATTTTAACTGCGTATCCTCGATTCTCGCGTGTAATGGGAGGAGTCGAGCGATAGTTCGTTGTTTTCTCTGCCACGCATCTATATCGATTTGCACCACGTGTCCGGTTGTTGTTCTTTTGGCCGTTGGATGGCATCCGTGGCGAGGTTAAGTAGGGATTTGTTGTGCGGTAATTTCCCCACAACTCATCTTCTTCCTCGCACGCTGCCTCCATTGCTGCTCCTTGCTGTTCCATTGCTCGCACCTTCTTGTTATTCTAGACGGCCTTCGCACTTTTCCCAGCTACTTTCTGCACTCTCACCGCAAGCGCCAAATGGGGAAGAAGAAAGGTGCTTCTGCCGCTGGATCTGTGACCGCCACTGTTGCGGCCAAGAAGAAGGGCGCCGCCGCCACGCGCACCAGCACTATCGCCGCGGCTGGAAAAAAGAAGGCCTAGGCACGCGCGTCACAAATGGATCGTGGCGGCCAACCACCATAAAGGGCACAGAGCTCTTCAACCAGCGCCAAGATGTGATGAGGTAATCCCCAGTCCTCCCGCCGGATTTCGGGTGATGTTCCTCGTGTTTATCATTCGCGATCTTTCTCTCTCCTTCACAAGTTTGTGAGGGGGTTGTTCTGCTTCTACGGGCTCCAACTGCATCAGCTGACCCTAAACTCCATCCTTCACATCGCATGCTACATCACCCTTTGCGAGTGTTGGCTCGGAATCGAGCCACACTTTGGGATCTTCAAAAAACTTTTCAAACTCAAACGACAGTCGGGTTCTAGGTCGGTAGTCTACGATATAGGAGGCTGCGGGATCCATGTTGACTCCAATGTCACATATTTCTCCATCAACTTCAATGCATCAGTCCAAGGGTGGAGGGAGAAGTGGTTCTATATTCGCGATTAGAAGGTTGATGAAGAACACTATGGACTCGCGCCTTTTGACCCGACAGCAGTATGCAAGAGAAGGAGGCCGTGGAAGAACACGGTGATGCCCGGCGAAGCCGAGGAAACTGAGGCTTTGTACCAGCGTGTCTGTGACCTTGAGCTCCACATAGGCAAGGAAGTAGGTGGCACAAACCTCATTCGCACTTGGATGCGCTGTCGAGTGCAGCTGCTGAAGGCTAGGGCGCATCCGATGTGCTGCTGGACTAGCGTTGACGATGTTACTCGCATCTCGCGAGAGAGCATCTCTTCGGGCGAAGTAGACATGAGGTTTCGACTGCTGACCAAGTACACCGCCAAGGAGAAACTCCCTGGTGACTCAGTCGTGCCTCCCTTCTGTGCGAGTCATCCTTCGCCTGAGGTGGATTTTTAAAAGTTCTTCTTGTTTTTCGATTGCCTGCTGGGTGTCCTTTATACTGATGTTTGTTCCTTGTTTCAGGACTGGAAGGTGACCACTATGCTGCCTCCTCAGCCCGAGGGAGTAGTCCCTCGTGAAGCCGAAGAGGAGGACGAATCAGAATCCACCATCCCAATCGAGGGAGAGCAGGAAGCTCCCGAGTCCAGCAGGAATGGCACTCGCAAGCGTTCCCGAAGCGAGAACTCAGACGCATCCTCGCCAACAATGCTGGAGGGTCCTCCAACTGTGGTAGAGGATCCGATTCCTGCCGTTCCTGTGCGCGCCGTGGCTCCTCCTCCGCGGAAGAAACTAAGGACCTCGAAGGAGGCATCCGAGGACTCCTTCGACCTCGACAATTTTGACGGGTATGTTTTATATTCTTGCGAGTTCGTACTTGTGTCCAAAAATCTTCTCTTCTGAAGTTGCACAATTTGTTTTGTAGTCAAACCGCGTCGTCATCATTCGATGATTGTCTGTTTGTGAAGGAGTCTAGAGTCGCAGACTCCAAAGACAAGGAGGTAGCGGAAGGGTCTCCTTCTCCTCCGGTGGCGGCCAACTCTGGTGCTCATTCTTCGAGTTCCCCCCATGCCAGGGGCACCAGATTGTTGCCCAAACATCTACTCAGAAGGAAACTTTGGAGTCCCTAGAGGAACATGTAAGTTTTCTTGTCGTTGACAATCGAAATTTGGTTGATGCTCATGTTTCCCTTTTCGCATCCTATCATGAAGGAATCCACTCGCCTCGCCGAACAGATTATTTCCCTGGGCCATCAGCATGCATCGCTAGAAGCCCGCCATCGTACCTTTGAAGGTGAGTTTGCACTCTTTCATCTATGTTGTTATGCATGAAAATTGGTGATTTTGAGTTGTGTTGTTTCCACTTGCAGGTGAGCATAATGAGCTTCTGTGCCGCGTCGATTCCCTCCAGAAGGGTCTTGCCGCCGCAGAGAAAAAGCGCGACAAGGCACTCCAAGCCATGGAATGCTCCGCCCAGGAGTCAAAGACTCACGAGGAGGACCTGCTAGCAGTAGCGGCTAACAGGGAAAAGGTGTTCGTAGAACAGCTTTTCTCTGTTGCTAAGGCACTCTCGGGTACGATACTGCATTATTTTATTTGTTGTGTACTTTGCATGTATGTTGTTGTGCTCATGTGTATCTTTTGCAGATGCTACTGGCATACACTTCGACACCTAGGCTTTGGCCCTCTCAGATGCTTTGGTTGGTGTTGTGGCTGCAGTCGAAGACCATAGTGTCTCCATCAAGGACTCACTCAAGAAGGCCAAGGGCGTGCTTGGGTGTCTTTGAGAGGAGATGGTCCCCAAGGCCAAGCTGATCAAGGATCTTGATGGCTTGGTGGAGTCCTTCGCTGGAGGCATGCCCATGGACTTCAAGAATGCTCAAAGGAGGGTTGGAGCGACCATGGGACTCGCCATGGTGCAAGCTCACGGCGTTGATCTGAACCCCAGCAGGATCTCCTCGGCGATGTCGGTCACTGTGGATGGCCAGCAGGTAGTGTTTGCTCCCTTTGCCACTAGTTGCAATGAATATGGGCCTCGGCTCATTGAAACACTCGCCAAGTATTTGGCGTAGCTGAGGCGGTTGAAGACGGCGAAATTCACGGCATTAGAGGCTGTAGCCGAAAAGGCTGTGGTGTCGGAGACTGCCACTAATGAGGGTTAAACTCATCAATGCCCATTGTTATGGACTTGGGTTTTGGAGAAGAGGGGAGCGCTGGAGGCATCAATCGTCTAGTAAACAAGCACACAGGGATGCAAGGTTTACCCAGGTTCAAGCCTCGTAGAGGACCCTACTCCTGCTTATTTTCTCTTGGAATTATCGAGGGAGTCGAAAGTTACAGGGGGTGTGCAGATGCAATCTGGCGATGGTGTGGAAACTAGGGTTGTGATTGTCCTCCTCGCTGCCCCCTCCTAGCATTTATATAGATAGGCTAGGTCTCGGGATAGCAGGTCGAGTCGGTTACAAGTTAGGGTTTTCCCTTTAAACTTTCTATCTTGAGCTCGCCGTGTGCTGCAAGAAGTCGGAGTCTCCTTAGGTCACCCGAATCCTTGATTGGGCCCTGGTAATGTCGTGGGCTTCTACTAGAATGGACGTATATGCCAAACTCGAGTACCTGTAAGGTATGCCCATGTCAGTAGCCCCCGAGTGTCCGGTTGAATCGCAGATTCGAGCGGAGACTTATGAAGTCTTTCAAGTGCACAGCCGAGCATGTTTTCAAGTGCTATGATTTGTATCATAGGGATTGTTGATATACGTGCCTGATTTATCCGATGTATCGGGATCAGTTAACTGCCTTAGGGCAAAACAACGCAATATACTCAAACTCGAGTCCCCGGACTCGAATTCAGAAAAGTGCTGGCGTAATTCGACTCAGGCTGGAGAGAGAGATGCCCATGATCCACGAGAACGCAGATGTGTGGAACTCGAAGGCTGAAAAGGCCGGTGCGCGCGAGAAGTACCTCCTGGGCGAAGTTGCTCAATTGAATGAGCAATTTAAGTGTTAGCTCTCTAGCTTCTTATCCTTTCTTTAGCCATTCGCGACCCTTTGTCTTTATGCTTTGCCTTGCTTCTTGTAGTTGTTAGCGCTTGTCACCTGCAAGATAAGAGGGATCGAGTTGCCATTCGACTTAATGAGTTAACCCAGGAGCAGTTGGAAGCTAGTGGATATTTCTGGGTGGATCACGATCGTGGAGTCACGTTGGCGATGCTGCAGGATCGTGCATCGCGGGTGCTGCAGTACTTGAAGAAGTCGCAATCGTGCCTTAAGCATATATTCTAGGCGATGTTCTCCTTGGATGTGGTGCCTTCAAGCTTGCTAGCATTGTTGTCGAAGTTTCGGGATATTAGCGCAGTCCACGAGTGCGTGCGCCAGTAGCTGGTCGTGGGTGCCAAGGCTGCGTGGGTGCTTGTTCACCTGCATCGGACATATATGGATTTCGCAGCTATTGCCATTGGGCCACCACCCCTGCCAGAAGGGATGACATGGAACATGGTGCCACATTACCTGGTGGTTGATCAGCCAGCCAAAGATATCATTGATTTCTTTGAAGAGCAGACAAATGTTCTCCTTTTGTGGCAGTAGTGTAGTATAGATCTGCACATGGAATGCATAGGTGTTGTAAAGTTCATATAAGAGTATCAGGTGTCTTGTTACCCGTTCATATGTAATAGCTTGCTAGCTTGTATATTTTTCGAGTGTTTTGTACTCTACAGTTCCTTTTCGTTAGCTTGACGGATATTCATCTCAGCACCTTGTCAATCTGTCAGGTGCGTTGCAGCTGGGTTGATTTTGCCAAGGGTTCGATTGATAGTGCATCACCTACTCGGGATACTGTGTTATTCGTGTAACGAGGTTGAAAGGGTGGCATAGCCCCCGAGCAATGTAATTGTAAGGAAAATAGAGACACAAAGTTTTGGGGCACTTAGCTTTATTTATTTGCAGAATATCACGAGGTATAATGTATGGCTAAGTAGCTTGGATGAATAGCCTTATTTGCAAAGTAAAAACATCTAGGGGTAGAAACAACGCAGCTACGCGACGTTCCAGGGGTTGGAGTATGCGACTCCACTTTCTACGTCTTTAAGGTGGTAGGCGCCACCTAGGATTACTTTGGTAATCACGTAAGGTCCTTTCCAAGGGGACTCGAATTTGAGGTGCCCTTATTGCTTCAGTCGCAGGACCAGGTCTCCTTCGACGAAGGATTTGGGGCGTAGCCTTGTGTTGTGGTAATTGTAGAGGTTCTACTAGTAGACCGTGGATCTCTCTGCTGCAATCTCGCATGCTTCATCGAGGAGATCGGTGGAGTCTTCGAGTGTGAGGGTTGATTCTGCCTTGTTGTATGCTACTACCCGTGGGGATCTGTAGCGCACCTCTGCGAGTAGTACCGCCTTGTACCATGAAGAACAGAGTGTAGCCTATAGCATTGTTTGGAGTTGTGCGCAGACTCCATAGTATCGATTGCAGCTCCTCGGGCCAGCACCCGGTAGCTCTTTCGAGTGGCCGGAGGAGCCTTTTCTTGATCCCACCACAGACGAGGCCGTTGGCCTTTTCGACTTGACCGTTGGTCTAGGGATGTGCCACCGAGGCGTAGCTAATGTTGATTCCCAGGTTTTTGCAGAAATCCTGGAAATCCTTGGAGGTGAAGTTCGTCCCATTGTCCGTGATCATGCTATGTGGCACCTCAAACCGAAAAACAATGTACTCGAAGAATTTTATGGCTGCTGCCCTTGATTGATTTGTTACCGGCATGGCCTCAATCCACTTAGTGAATTTGTCGACTGCGACAAGGAGGTAGACTTATCCTCCAGGTGAAAATTTGTGCAGCTTGCCGACCATGACGAGTCCCCATTGCGCGAAGGGCTAGGCCACAGGTATTGGCCTGAGTTCTGCGCCAGGTGTGTGCGATTTATCCGTGAATAGTTGGCAAGTGTTGCATCGCTGGACAAAGTCCTTAGCATCACGCATTGTTGTTGGCTAGTAGAATCTAGCTCGTAGAGCTTTGGCGACAAGGGCGCGACTGCCAGCATGATGGCCGCAAGTGCCTTCGTGTATGTCGAGGAGGATGGCTCTTCCGTCCCTGTTGGAGACACACCGCTGAATGACTCCTATGATGCTACGCTTGTACAGTTCGCCATTGATAAGGGCTAATGCCTCGGATCGTCGTGCTATATGACGCGCATCTATCGGGTCATCTGGCAACCTTTTGCTAAGCAAGTATGTGATATATGGTTGCATCCAGGATGGCTCGATCATCATGACTTCCATGGGGCCTTCGAGTCTTGTATCTGGATCCATGTGGTCGAGTGTCGTTGGCTCGTTGGGTGGCATAGCCCCCCGAGTCCTTTGACATGCTAGTTTTATGCTCTGGAGCGTTAGGCTTGATGGAGCGCTCGCGGATGCACTCTAGAAATACTCTGGGTGGTACTGGGGCACAAGTGGAGCCGATGTTGGCGAGTATGTCTGCTTCCTCGTTGCTCTCGCGGCCGATGTGCCATAGCTCGCAGCCGTCAAAGTCTCCCTCGAGTGTGTCGTAGAGGTTGCGGTAGGCGATCATGTTGTCGCTCAAGGCATCACACTCGTTCATTGTTTGGTTGACCACCAGTTTGGAGTCGCCGTAGATGACGAGTCGCTTTGCACCACAGGCCTTTGCCATACGCATCCTGTGGAGTAAGGCTTTGTATTCAGCTTCATTGTTGGAGGAGGTGAACTGCATTCGCAGAACATACCTCATCTTGTCAACTTGTGGTGACATCAGGATGACGCCTACACCAGCTCCCTCCTTGCGCTTGGACCCATCAAAGTGCATTATCCATAGATAGGACATGTCTGGCTTGTCGGGGAGCTGGTTTTCCATCCAGTGCACGAGGAAGTCTAGGAGAACTTGCGACTTGATCGCATCTTGCTTCTCGTAGGCGATGTCTCATGGAGACAGTTCTATCCCCCAAAGCGCGACTCGTCCAGTGGCGTCGGGGTTGTTGAGGATGTGCCCTAGCGGGGCATCGTTCACCATGATTATTGGATGCTCCTGGAAGTAGTGGTGCAGTCGCCTGGCTGTCATGAAGACGTCATACGCCAGCTTCTGATAGTGCGGGCACCACTGCTTTGTTGGTCTGAGCACCTCACTGAGGTAGTAGACTGGGCGATGTACCCTGTGGACACGATTTTTCACTGAGTCCTCTCCATCAGCCCACCTATTCGCGATGTCCATTAGGTGGTCGATTGTTTTGGGCTTCGAGCGGCCCAGCTCCTCTCTGAGCTCTCTGCGGTGCACGCCGCCATTGAACGCGTCGATTGCATGGTCTTCAGAGCTGTCTTCTATAGAGTTTTTGATGATGGACCATCTCTAGATGTATGAGCACAGTGACTCGCCAGTCTTCTGGTAGCAGCCTCTTAATTCTTCGATTGATGCGGGCCTTTTGTAAGTACCCTTGAAGTTTCGTACGAAGTTGTAAACCAGCTCTTCCCAGCTACGAATCGATCTGTGCGGGAGGTTGTTGAGCCACGCACGAGCGGCACCTTGCAACTGTAGATGGAGGCATTGCATTGTCGTGCTCGTGGTTCCGCCATGCAGCCTGACGGAGGAAATGTGATCATCCAGCCAGATCTTCGGGTCCTGGAGGCTGTCGAATTTCGGGTTCTCCGATGGGAGTTTGAACCCTTTTAGCATTCGCTTTTGCCGTATGGCTCTGATGAAGCAGTTGTCGCCATAGAGTTCCATCTCGTCATCTTCCGTGTCAATCGAATGGGCCCGCCTTGCGCGCATCTTGTCGACTTTGCGCTGCGTGATGTCATCACGTGCGTCGTAGTCGTAGTCGTGCCGCCGTGAGCGGCGTCGTCGCGACAAGTCATGATCGTCATCGCTGGAGGAGGGGGAAGAGTAGCGCTTGGTCAGAGCCTTGTTCTTCTTTGGCTCCGATGCTGGATCCTTGATAAGGGCAGCTTCGACTAGTCCTAGGCCTCCGATCATGGATCGGTGCATGGTGGCCCGCGGGTCCCCAGCCGGTGGCTGGTTGTTGAGCAGGTACATGGTGGCCGTTGTTACCGCTGCCTGTGGTGTTTTTGGGAGCACATTGCCCGCGTATCCACCATCATAGATGAGAAGTCGAGGACTCGCGTGACCTCTTCTCGCTCCTTATCGGTGAGGTGAGCCAGTCGAGAACATCTCTTGGCGGCGGTATGATCGTTACCCTTGGAGGAGGATCCTCCAATGGAACAGAGTTGAGCTCGCCGAAGGCTCGACTCGTCTGCCGCCTTCTGCAGCGCTTGTCGAGTGATTACTTATTCTTTGGCGGAATTCTTCCTTGAGCAGCTAGTGATAACCCATCAGCATGTCTTGTGATGAGTTTGGTGGCAGGGGGTTGACCCGCAAGGCTTCTCGGCAGCGAGCCCACTCGGCGTCTTTGAGCTTGACCAGCACGCGCTCTTGGGTATGTTCATTTGCGGTAAGATGCGGATGACCTTCTGGCCTGTTGTTGGTGGGTGCTCCGTTGGAGGGACCACCGTTCGCGACTAGGATACCACCACCGGTACCGGTGTTGTCCCGAGTGTCGCCGTTATCGCTTGTGTTGATGACGGCGCACATGTAATGGCTGAGGAAGTTGTTGCTTCCGCAACTTTCAAATCCGGAGTTGTAGGCTCCATCTTCTATTGCCAGGTCGCCTAGATCAGACTCGTGATTGCTGTCACTATCCGTATTCTCGACTATTGTCAGGGAGTTTAGTTCGCTCAGGGTGCCGATCAGCGGGGAAACCACGACGCATGAGCAATCGTAGGAACCTTTAGCTGGTCAGGGAGGCGAAGTGTGCCCAGCCGACCAACTTGGAAGCGTAAGCTCCCGATCGTAGGCCGATCCCATCGCCCACAGACTCGAAATCCGGGAGAGTGGTCGGCGTGTGGACGGTGAAGTCGAAGGCACCAAAGAGGAGACGAGTCTCCGCTGCTGTGGAGTCGTAGATCACGGTTGATGGGGCCGAGGAAGCTGCAACATCAGCACTCCCGTTTCCACAGACGGCGCCAATTGACGAGGGGTTAACTCATCAATGCCCATCGCAGATGGACTTAGGTTCGAGGAAGTGGGGAGCGCTGGAGGCATCGATCGGCTAGCAAACAAGCACAAAGAGATGCAAGGTTTACCCAGGTTCAGGCCTCGTAGAGGATCTACTCCTGCTTGTCTGCTCTTGGAATTATCGAGGAGTTGAAAGTTACAGGGGGTGCGCAGATGCAATCTGGCGATGGTGCGGAAACTAGGGTTGTGTGTTGTCCTCCTCGCCGCCCCCTCCTAGCCTTTATATAGATAGGCTAGGTCTCGGGATAGTAGGCCGAGTCGGTTACAAGTTAGGGTTTTCCATTTAAACTTCTATCTTGAGTTTGCTGTGTGCTGCAAGTAGTCGAAGTCTCCTGGCCATCCGGGTCTTGACTGGGCTTCAGCAACGTTGTGGGCTTCTTCTAAACTGGACCGTATATACCAAGCTCAAGTACCTATGAGGTATGCCCATGTCACTAGCACTAAAACATGACTAGATATATTCGAATCTAGCAAACCTGAGAACACTAATATGAACCGGAGGGAGTACACTAATATGAACCGGAGGAAGTACATTAGAGTAAGTTCAATAATATAACTTGTTGTTGGCTATAAAAGTATGTACAATAGTTAGCTACAAAAGTATACTACTTAATTAACATGTGTTCATTCTCGTAAAGTGTCTAGGAGCACGTGCTAGAGTTGGCTGTTAACTTGCAGCCCGCTTACATTCTCTCTCCTCCACTTCATTCAAAATATACTACTTTATCTCTTATAGCCAGCTAAGCCTACCCTATTCTACTTGCTCTTACCGATTTCTTAAAAAAAATCCTACGACATTTGGTGGTCATGTCTTCATAAAATAAAAAGCATGAGTAGATTGTCTCTTCAAGTTTATTTTATCCACGTGCCAATTCCTTCTCAAGGGAGGGAGTCTTGTTTAAAATAAAAACAATTTACACCGTACCGAAACAACATATCACATCAAACTTTTTTTTAGCACAGTGTGAAACTTACATGAAAACATAATACTATTCTAGAATAGCAGCTTATCCATGTGTAAATAGGGTCTAGTTTTTATAATTTTGTACAGGACCCCAAATTCTCATGTACGGCCCTGGCCCAGGGTTTGTAATAAAAGATGTAATCATGTTGGCTAATCAATCAAGTGTGCCAATCAATGAAGATGTCATCGTTCGCAACAAGTGATCTTTAGCCCTTCGTTCGGCGACGACATCTTTTCGGCGTCAATGGTGGTGTTGTAAGAATGAAGTTCTATAAGTACGGTCTTTCAGATCTTGCTTCGTCAGATCGATCTTGGATTTCCTCTCATGGTTGTCGTGAGAGGAATTATCCTTGCAATATTCGTCCCGGCTGCTACGTTCTCGACAATGGAGATTCATACTCTCGATTTTCCTGCGACGTCGATCTGGCTGTTCGGTTTTTTTTCTCTGAAATACTGGTGGTGGTGCTCTTGTCGATGTTGTCTGATTACTCTAATGGTTGTGCGCATGCACGTAGCCTTGGCATTGCGGCTCAAATTAAAAATATGGAAGAACCCTCATTAGTATTTATAGGTCTATGGTTTGACATCTATGTGATGTTTATTCGGCTGCCTTCAGACAAGTGCAAGATTGTGTCATGGAAGAAGAAGATTTTGAAGACCTTCGAGATTTACTCGTTTCGTTTAAACTTTATTTTGTAGTCGTTGAAGATATTTTATATATCTTTACCGTGTACTATTTATTGCTATAAATATATGTGGTATTGATTGTAAAAAAAAAGTGTGCCAGTTGGCTTTCCCCTTAAAAAAAACTGGAAGCTTTGAAGATATCGTCTCCAATGTGGGACCCGAACTCGAGCCCAACTATATCCCCTCAAAATCCGAAATCCACGCCAAGACGTCTTGAAAGCTCTCGCGGTGACCAACGACTCCACTCCGCGTCCACGGCACCTTCCCCCACCGCGCAAGCCTCCTCGGCGAGGTCACACGAACGCGAGGTAGAAAAAAAATCTCAAATCGGCGGGAGGGGATGGAACCAACCGCCGCCGCGCACGTCTACCCGGCGCGGCGATGGCCCCGCGCAGGGGCGCCAGCCCCCTCTGGGTCCTCCTCGTGCTCATGCTGACCACGGGGCTGCCGCGGGGCGCGGCGTTTGGGCTGAAGCTGCCGTTCAGCCCCGGGGACGTCCTACCGATCCTGCCGCGGCAGGTGGCGTGGCCCGTGATGAACACGCTCCACAGCGCTGTCGATCTCCTGC
This sequence comes from Avena insularis, assembly GCA_023614405.1. Lineage (NCBI taxonomy): Eukaryota > Viridiplantae > Streptophyta > Magnoliopsida > Poales > Poaceae > Avena > Avena insularis. The sequence goes on from CM042692.1 coordinate 455,164,713, forward strand.
CCTCCTTCGTCGCCGCCGTGGCCCCAGGCGACCCCGCCCCCGCCGCATGGAACGGCTCCTGCTTCGCCGTGAACGAGGCCGCGCTTCAGCTCACCCCAGGTGACCGTAACGGGACCGAGGTCGGCGGCGCGGTGCTCCGCCTCAAGGTCCGTCCGTCAGACCTCCACTCGCGTTGCCTCAGTTTTTGCTGGATTAGGTGAAATTAGGAGCAACTGCTTGGGCGTTAGTTGCTAATTGATTCCGTATATGAGTAGCTAGCTTTTGGAACTACTCAATTGAGGGGGTATATGAGTGGTCTAGTGCAAATTAGGAAGAGTTGCTCTAGTGCATTCCTGCTGCTTAGTTATAATTAAGAAAGAGGATGGGGTGGGGGTGGGAGGTAACGGAACTCGGTGTTGAATGCACACATTAGCTTCAATGTCCCACTTTATTTCTATCTTGCTTGTTGGGACCAATATCTCTTAGCTACCAATGAACTTTCCAGAGTAGTTTTTGTTAATCTGATTTATGAAGTTTTCTCAAGCTACTATGACCGTAAAATCACTCCACTAGAAATGGTAATATCATCATAAATGGTAAGATCTCCGCAAAGAAAATAGAATCACGACATCATCGGTAATTGCGTTCTTCTTTTAATTTCTTGTAGCCTCTACTTCATGTATAATGCATATTATTATATGATTTCTTTTTACTTTGAACTCAAATGTATTTGAAGTACTTGGTTCCTAAAGGTAACACTACTTGGTGATTTATATATTTTCCTTTCTCACTTGAAACTTGCAACTCGTTTTCACTCCATTACCTCACTTGCTCACTGTGGTAGTGTGCAACTATACTAACTTCTGTGCTTGAGGTGCTGAATAGTAATATATACATACCAACTTCAGTGGATGTCAAATATATGCTTGAACTTATCCTGCAGTACCCATTTAAGAGAAGAATCTGAGCTATTCAGTATTTGCTTGAACCGATCCGGCAATAGACATTTTAAAAGAACAATATTTGGCTTGACTTTATCTGCACAGGACAAGCTTCTGATTGTGAACATTGACTGTTTTAGATGGTCTGACTATGTGAGTAAAAATTGCTTTTGTGTTAACATGACTACCCTTTATGCAGACTGCTTCTGCTCAGAGCTGGACATGCATGGATCTTTATGTATTTGCAACGCCATATAGGATAACATGGGACTACTACTTTGCTGCCCGCGAACACACTTTGGAGATAACATCATGGGAAGAAGAAGCAGAACTGGAATATGTGTGTTCTCTTTCTGAAAGTTTTCTTAAACTATTCAGTAGCATGTGAAAGCAATAGTTGATCGATTTCCATACTTTTATCAGGTGAAGCAGCACGGCATCTCTGTTTTCCTCATGCCATCTGGGATGCTTGGAACTTTATTATCTATGATTGATGTCCTGCCTTTGTTTTCAAACACTGGCTGGGGTCAAAATTCCAACTTGGCCTTTTTAGAGAAACATATGGGAGCTACATTTGAGAAACGCTCTCAACCTTGGGTTGCTAATATTAGAAAGGAGGATATACAATCTGGGGACTTTTTGGCTCTGTCGAAGATTCGAGGACGATGGGGTGGGTTTGAGACCTTAGAGAAATGGGTAACTGGTGCATTTGCTGGGCATACTGCTGCCTGCCTGAAAGATGAGAAGGGTGATCTCTGGGTTGCAGAATCAGGCTTTGAGAATGAAAAGGTAATTTATAGCTTGCTATAGTATGAATGGAATCTTTGCTGTCAGTTGCTAACATGTTCTGGCTGTTGTTACTTCATTTCTTATCTTCACCCTAATCATATTCGGGGACAACATAGTTACTACTGTTACTAATAATTATCACCTTCTGATTATACTGATAATCCAGGTTTGTACTTTTTAGTTCTTATTATCAATGCACTCATCGTTTTGGTTTAAATATCGTATCGATCCGACTTAATATTTTAAATTATGCCTGGTGGTAGTCAACCTTTACTTGCTAGGTTAGCCTTACAGTTTGCTCTTATTCCAAGGATAATTCTTATGTCCTTTTGGCTTTAACTAGCTGGCTGATCAGCCTTGGGTATCTGCCGCAAGGCAACATTAAAGCCCAGCAGAACTAATCTTTTCCAAAAAATTGTATATGAGTGTTCCATCTATGTTTACTCCTGTACAAATAACTACAGTCCTGATTTGTCTTGACTGTACTGAATCGCAATAACAGGGTGAAGAAATTATTGCTATAGTTCCTTGGGATGAATGGTGGGAAATGGCACTCAAAGATGGATCAAATCCGCAGATAGCCCTTTTGCCACTACACCCTGATATACGTTCTAGATTCAACGAAACTGCTGCATGGGATTTTGCCCGGAGCATGGTCGGAAAGCCTTATGGCTATCATAACATGATATTTAGCTGGATTGACACTATAGGCGACAATTATCCACCTCCCCTTGATGCTAATCTGGTAATTCCCCCTGGCGTTTGCTCAGCCTTGATTAATTTTGTGTTTGCACCTTCACCATATTGCATATTTAGTTCCAGATTTATCAGTGTTTCGACATATTTCTTGTTGATGTTGCGAGTGCATATATAATTTAACCGTGCAGATCAGATATGGAATTTGTGCTAATGCCAATCAAACTATTGCTTTTCATGGGAGCCATTTATCAAGTTACTTAATTGATACAGCCATATTGAATCTGTTGTCTAAATCTAAATAAAAATAGAACGAATTTCATGCTTTGCACGTACGTTATTAGTTGTGTCTTGTTAAAAGGTTAGGAAGCATACTTGGAAACATGTAACAATGCAGAAGAAAGCGCAAGATCTCTTGAAGTTAGATAGAAAAGTGATACTGAGTTGGCAATGACCTGAATGACGTACTCCATGCTAACAACATAAATCTACAGAGGATCTCGGGTCTTTCATACCGAAGATAGATGAATATTGATTGCTATGAGCTTTTAGTGAAGACTAGATAGCTCTAGAAAGTTAATTCATGTATTGCACTATTTTATCATAGGTAGTGTTCGAATTGCTCAATATTTTTCATTACTCTTTTTCAGGTAATGGCTGTTATGTCAATGTGGACTAGATTACAACCAGTTTATGCTGCGAACATGTGGAATGAAGCTCTTAACAAACGACTTGGGACTGAGGTTTGTAAACTAGTTTGTACTGTGTCTTCTTTTCATGGATATGGTAAAGGGGCCTGTAGGGTCCTGAAAGTTTGCAGTGATTCAAGTTGACACAAGTTTAAAATAATGGTTGTGGTTTCTTTTGAGCTTTTTAAGCACTAGAGTTAGGTTCTGTCTGTATGCATACTTCTAGCCTTCTACTGCAACTTAAATACAATAATTGCATAGCTTTCTCCAGGGCTTGATCGAAATGATAGGCTTGCCCGAATTAGCTGTTATTTTCTTCTATTAAAGATTGGTTAATAGTTCCTGCTTCTAACTGTCTGACACTTATTTTTTTTACCTAGTTATATCAAGTTCATGTTATCTGTGTTGTGCAGGGTTTGGACCTTAAGGGTATCATTGTTGAGACCGAAAGTCGTGGCATGTCTTTTGACCAGCTGCTCACCATTCCTGAGCAAGACGAATGGTATACAGTGATGGCAAATCAACCACTTATGTTTCCTTCATTCTTGCAATGTACAAGGAGGCTGGAGTGTTTGCTCCTTTCACAGAGTCGATTCAGGTCACTGAGTTTACTGTAAGTGTCACGGGTCCCTTTATCTGTCATAGTTGCATCTGAACAGTGTTATTCTTCACTGTTCATTATAGACAAGCTCTGTTTTTCCATTAATGAACCTACTTTCTCTTCAAGCCATTTTATCTTTTCACAAGCTACATATTATGTTCATTGTAGAGAAGCTTTTTCAGCAATTGACTCCTGTTCTTCTGGTTGATTGATCCGATGTTATTAAATATTACCTTCTTCCTCAGATACGGGACGCATACATGCTCAAGATTTTTGAAGACAACCAGGCCAGGCTTCCGGGCTGGTGCCATGCGGAGGCAGACAAGCCTACCTTCTGCCAGATACTCGGGGAGTACAGGATGGAGCTACCCGAGTACAACTCGATAGAGCCGTACGCGAAAATGAACGAGAACTGCCCATCATTACCACCTACTTACAAGCGACCATCGCGCTGCTGACATGAAACAACATAGTACTACATAGGCTGCTGCTGTTTCAGGAAGTAAATTATTGTTTAAGTTATGTAAATAGACGATGCTGTATATAGTTGTTCAGGAGACAGGTCGTTTTCATGGGTTACCAAAGTGCGGTGTGCAGTTTCCTGCCAGCCACGGAGCAGTTCCCAGTCTTCCAGTGTGGACCTGGCTAGAGGGTTTGCTCCTATAGATAGAACTTTGGAGCTACTATATAGCTAATGAAAACTTGCTGTTGAGGATCATCTTTGCTTCATGAAGTGTATGTTCCTGTAATAAAATCCTCGATATTTCTTCTGAGTGTTGTACAGTTTGCTAAGTGTATGTCCCTGAAAGAACATATCGCCTTAATCGGTCGTATCATTTGGGGACCATGTCCCTGAAACTGTTTGGTGACTCAAATTTCATGTCAAACCAATAGGTCGATAAGTTTGTTTATCACAATATAAGCAAGAAAGCTCAATAATTTATTGTAACATTTCTAGTCCAGGGGAAGTTTACAACGAAGTGTTAGATCTTAAAATCCAGGAGAGCAAATATGCGAGTAACATTTTTAGTTGGGGAAGCTTAAAACAAAATCTTAGATCAAATGCGACTCTTCCAACTTAGAGCAGCTCCAACGGTGCTTGTAAAAGTGCGAACTGTAAAAACACGATATACGTCTGGACTTGCAAAGTGTAGGTTCGAAATCGCTGGCGCAGAACGGTAACTGTAAATAAAACTGATAATTCGAATTTTTGCACTCGCGGCAAAATTCGACGAAGAACACAAGTTTGATCGTTACTGATAATTTGATTTTTTGCACTTGCAGAAAAATTCGACGAAGAACACAAGTTTGATCCTAATTGAAACTGGCAAATTCGTACTTTACATAGCAGCGATCGAGAAGCTGCGCGATTACATATCTAGGGTTGGAGCGCGGCGGCGTCGTAGACCAATTGGAGCTCCGACGACGGCGGCGGGAGCTTCACTCCTCGGATAGGTCGATGAGGTCGGCCTGCTCGAGCTTGATCCTCCCTGGCGACGCGCGCGTTGACGAGCTCGATGGCCCGGTGCCGCTCCGCCTGCTCGCGGATGATCTCCGCCTTGCGCGCAAGCTCGGACTCGTGCAACATCATCTCAAATGCGAGGCACCCCGCGTCGGAGTCGTTCGTGTAGTCAGCGGCGGCGACGACGACCGCATGGGGGAGGGGGGGCTCGCTCCACTCGTCTGAGTCATAGCCGGAGGAGGGGAGGGACACAAGAGTGACGCGTGAGCTCCCCTATCCAAAGGGCGGTAGATCGGCGTACGTGCGGACCGTCGGCACGCGCTCTAGGGGCACGACGTAGCAGGCGAGCGACACCGGGCGCCGTATACCACTGTTCGTCCACTTCTTGGCGGCCCTCTTCTTCACCCCCTCCGAGCGGACAAGCTTCCTCTGCTCCTCATCGGTGAGCTTGCCACAACGGAGCGGGGGCCGGTCGCCGTCACCCCGCCTCCGCTTCGCCCTCCCCCAACGCCGAAGTGGCAGCGACATAACATAGCTCGGATCTGGCGGTGGTGCACGCACGATTGCTCACCAGAGTTTGTGCTGACGCCGGTGGCAGAGCAGTGGTGCTAGGGTTGGGAGCAGCGAGTGTTCGGGTTTCGACCCTCACTCGCGCGAGCGGTCGCTACTTGTACCGCACGAGCTGGGCGGTTAACGGACCACGGTAAACGAAAGAATGAGCCGGGTCGTTTTACATGCACCGCTTTTCTCGTGGGCCTATAAACCCGCCGAAATTTTACAGGCCAAGTCTGGTCACAGGCAGCGTTAGAGAAGATACCTCATCCAACGTGAAACCACAAAATAACGCCGCTTGGCGGTATGAGGCTAAAAATGGTTATTTTAGATACCGCAACGTCTACCGCATCAGTTTTTTTGGTTCACCGCAAATGCGTGCTTCCGTGCTGCATATATGCCGTATGGAGGGCTCACGATGCGGTACACCGCATCCAGACGATTAGGTTGGTGCGAGGGAAATTTTCCCTCTCCTACTCCCCGCCCAGCCGCCATCATCGCTGATCTGCCACCGCCGGCCGTTTCCGCCCACACACACTCTCTCTCCCCTCCCCGCCGCCATGGAGACACCCAATCTGAACTTCTACGAGGCCGTGATGTTCGCGCACTACGACATCCTTGCACTGCCTCGCGTGACGCTTCCGGCCGGCTAGGAACTTAGGTACGCTGGGGTGCCGGTGGCGCCGGTTCCGCGCGGTGCCAAATTGGCTCGCGAGATCGACGATTGCTGCTGCCAACTGCCGGAGTGGAAGAGGGCAATGGCCTGGTACGCGCGACGAGCTCGTATTGGAGGAAGCGGTTCAACAAGGAGCACAGGGCGGCGCTTGTCCTCTGCATCGTTCACGGGCGGCAGGTCCACCCCGATCTCCGCAACCCTGAAGGGGAGGGCGCGATTCTAGGTCGTTCCTGGCCGCACCATCTACACCACCATCGACGAGGCGTGCCAGGAAGAGTTCCGGAGGGAGGCGAACAATGGCGGAATCATGGAGATTGATGACCGTGAAAACGACACGGAGGAGGCGGTTGACGGCGGCGCGGAAGATGACAGCGGAATCGTGGATTAGGGTTGTATGGCCAAATTCTGTTTAAATTCTCTTTCAAACACTGAATTGTGTTCTTTGATGTGAAATTTTTTTGGGATACACACGACGGGTGAAACATATACGGCATATCTAACCCGTAAAAAAAATCGGTTTTGGGGTACACTTTGCGGCGTCTGCTCCGTTCCCGGGCCGGCCTTTTTCGCACCTTTTGCAGATGGCCGGACGCGGTATACGATAGAGATGCTCTTAGAGCGATGCATATCAAATCCTTTGTGATCCCTTCCTCCACCTCCGTGGCAAATAGCCGCCGCCGCCGCCGCTCAGTTTGTCCAGCCAATTCCCTAGAAGAAGTAGCGATCGAGGCGGTGGAGATGCAGAGGCTCTCACGCTCCTCCACTATCGTCAGGGTCGTCTCTGCCCTGCCTCGCTGGTGGCTTCCGCTACGAGATGCTGCAGTAGTGATGGCGCCAGTCTCAGCCCATCCAAACAAACGTCTTGATCATCTTTCGCGTGCGAAGAACCAGACCTGGCCTCGCCTATGCTTCTCTTCTGGCAGTACACAAGCCATGGATGAAGCCGAGACCATGGAGGAGGCAGCGGACGACGAAGATGCAGATGTATATGAAGAGCCGATCATAGGGGGGAGCAGCCACCGTGACGGCGCTATATACTCCAACAAGACCAGGTATGGACTGAGAACCATCTACGGTTTTGACATCTCCGACCGCACGGAGAGCCAGTTGGACGACCCGAGGTGCGGGGACGGCTTGCAATCTGCCATGATGCAGATCTTCTCTCTCAAGCTAGCGAGAACCCCCGCCGGCACAGGCCCGGCGGTGCAGCTATACGGATACGTGGCTGCACGAGACGAAGTGGACGGAAAGCTCAACTACATCTTCAACCGCGGCAGGGACGATCCCATCACGGTGCGGCGGGGCTCTCTCATCGAAATGACCGGCCCTAAGAAGCCCATCGTGCTCTTCTCTGACGTTCTGCTCGAGTTTGACGTGAGGATCAGGAACGAAAAAGACGACGACGAAGACGATGTGCAGCTGATTGACGGGGCATCGTTCTTTGCAGGGCTACACATGACATGCAGACCGCGCAAGGCTCGCCTCGGCGGCGGCGGTGACCGTGGTGGCGCCGTCGACATGTCTTTCGCGAGTGTCGATCCCGCGGTACATGCCATAGTAGACGTCGTCGTGTCGGATGTGCAGGTAGCAGGTTTCGAGCTGTCTCTCAGCTCCGTCCTTTCTTTTGAGGAGATACAAGGAGAGATTCTGCTGGAGGAGTTTCAGCTTTTCCGTGGCACGGTCGTCGGTGATGAGCCGTGCGCCCTGAGAAGGTTTGTGGTTGCCGTCACATGGGATACCGTGATGCAGCTCAAGTTCAAGATTGCTCATAAAGGCTGCTCTGGCAGTGATATCGAGCACAGCTGTTCCTTCGAAGCTCAGCTAAAGGGAGATGCAAGCCATCAGATCAATCTCGAGATTGCCTCCATCTTGGTGAAGGTGACTTGGGCGACATTGTCTCTGTAGATTCTCGGCGTTATGTAATCTTGCACTGGATCTCGATGGATATGTTTACTTGGCTAGATATTGCTTTTGTGATGGACCAAGTAATCTCAATCCATATTTCAGTCGGTAACCTCAATCCATATGTCAGCTCCAAACAGGTTAGCAAAGGGTAGTACGCAGTTTCCTGCCAGTTCTGAACCCAGGCTTCCAATGTGAACCTACCTTGGAGGATTTGCTCGCATAGATAATCTTGGTTTGATGAAGTGTATGTTCCTGACATAAAATCCTTTATGTTTCTTCATTCAAATGTTGCACAGCGTGCCAAGATCCTGAAATAAAAATCCTTTACGCTTTGGTTTATACCTTGTCCCTGAAAATGTTTATCACCATTTTTATTTCTGACCAAACTATGTTTATCACCATGTAAGCAACAATTGGGTCAATATCAATAATTTACGGAAACAATAGAACAAAAATCTATCGCCGTGCCCATGAGGGCGGCTGGTTTTGGGGGCTCGTGCCGCTCAGCACCTCATCTCCGTGTGGTGCGGGTGGTGGCGGCCTCGGCTACAGTGGAAGCATCAACTTTGCTAGCCGCTAGTCTGGAGCCCAAACCTTGGGCGGTGGAATCAGATTCGATGGAGGTGATTGAGGCTGTCCACAATCCCTCGAAGTATAGAGGCTATGGAGCGGTGATCATTGATGATTGTCGGCAACTGCTAATGTCGCTTGGCATGGCGACGATCAAACATGAGAAGCAAATGAGGCCGCACTTTCACCAGCTCGCCACGGTACTACACGTGGTGATAGGATTTTTTTGTTTGATGATCCTCCCTCTTTTCTTATCCTGTAATTGTAGATGACCATGTTACTATTCAATAGCAGATATGGGGCATGTCTTCATATAGATTTTTGTAAAAGTGACAAAGATGGAGAAAGTTACGGTGACTATGATCGGAGGTTAGTTTTGGCAGAGAGAGTTTTGGTTGCGTTGAAAACTATGCGGCACATGTTCTCCATGTGTGTTGTGTGTTCAGCAACTTGCAGCAGCAGCCTTGGCAAGCGGGCGTTGCAACACATGTGGAATACATTTTTAGTGGTGCTCCTCGAGTACCAAGCCATGATTTTTAGGGTGAAAACTCAAGATCTGGTCTTCATTGGTTGTACCTCACAATAACCTTGTTGAAGACATTGTTTTGAAAACTCGGACTTTCTCCGGGATGAAAACTCAATATCTTGATTGGGCGACGACAATGCTTGTGCATTGCTTCCTCCTTAGAGGTGTTGCTTTAGTGCGGATGTTGTATTAAGCGATGGTTAGGGTGCCTCTATTGCGAGTGGTTGTACATCACGGCGCGTTCTTTGAGTTCTTTTCTCTCTTTTTGTTTTGTTCTTGGAAGTGTGCATCCCTGATGTCTTTGGACATCTCGTTGGTGCAGGCTTGGGTGTAATTGGTATGTTCGCGATATTAATATATTTTCTTTGTTAAAAAATTCAATAGCAAAGTCGCATGAAGTTCTTTAAAAAAACTCGAAGTACTACTTACTCCCTCCGTTTTATATTACTCCGCGTATTATGTTTAGGCAAAGTAAATGTTTGTAATGTTTGACAAACTCTATATTATAAAATATCAATAAATAAAATATCAAACTTATATAATGTAAAGGTATAACAGATTACGGTTCTAATAATATTTATTTTATTTTATAAATATTGATATTTTTTCTAATTTGATTGGTCAAACTTCCAAAGTTTGACTTTCACAGAGAGAGTAAGATCAAACTTCCAAAGTTTAAAACGAATTACCCATACTAATTCAATGTCATAAATATTATTATGTTCTCAATGAAATTAGTTAAAGTTCATTTTTTGAATTAAAACAATGCTAGAAGTTACCCATACACATTTATGGACCGAGGGAGTTACTTTTTTGAACCATACAGTAGAACTGCATGTATATATTTATAAGAAAATTCCACAAAGTGAGAAAGAGTACATACGTCTTAAACAGATAGAATGACGAAAATAAACAGACCAATACTCACCACACCCCAAGGACAAGAGCTAAATCACAAAAAAGTACATCCAACCAAGAAATAGAATTAAGGTAAAAGGAATCGACCATGGCTTGCGAGAGCCCATATTCTTGCGTCTGATCTCCTCGATGATAATGTCCATAGGCTTGAGATTCCATCGAAAGCCCTTCTATTCCTTTCCCTCCAAATGCTCCAAGCGACCAACATAACAAGAGTATTGAGCCTTCTTTTGGAACCTGCCTGCAGACACAAGCATAATTATGCTGCAACCCTCTTTTCACAAGTTGATCTGCAGTCCAGATTCAGCCATGCAGAAAGAGCCACATTGCCAACTTGCAGCAGAGAGGCATCCAAGTTTTTCAAATTAGTGTTGCCATATCGCTGAGAGTAGTTGTTGCAAAGTGAACTCGGTACACGGATTTTATCGTGTAATAACCAATTGGTTGCCATGACCATGTGTCCATATGTCATCAACTCCGTCCATTAGCTGAACAACGTTGACGTGCTCCCATATCTCAAGAGCTCGGACAAAACTTTGGATATTCATGGTTTTTTTATATCTTTAATCCATAATTATTGGCGACCGTCTCCGCAACCATTCTTCGGGCCTTGGTAGGTGGTGGAATGTTGAGATAAAGGTTAGGTGCTATATCTTGTATGGTTTTTCCATTCAACCACTTGTTGGTCCAAAATAAGACTCTTTCACCGCTCCCAACGACCACCTTGGTTGTCGAGTAAAAGATTTGCCGATCAAGTTCAACCGTCAGAGTGGCCAAGGAGTTCCATGGTTTGTGATCTCCAACTCTAAGGTTCCATGCCCATTTGAATCGCAGTGTCCTCCTTTTACCGCATTAGTTCCTGTCCAAAGGAATGCTTTTCTTGTTTTGTCGATGGCTTTGAAATCCCAGGTAGGTGGATCAAGCGATATCAAGTGGAAGATGGTAATTGCAATGAGAACCGATTGGACAAGAATCAATCTTTCACTTTGAGTAAGCATCTGAGTCTTCCAGGAAGCTAACATGTTTCTAATCTTGTCCATAAGAGCATGAAAATCCTCTTTGCGAGCTTTCCTGAAATGCAACGGTGTGGTGATCGGGAGTGCGGCGACAGGACAACTGAGCAGTGTAATAATCTCGGTTAAAATATCTTGCTGTACGAAAATGTTAAACTATCTTGCTGCCCGAAAATGAGGACTGAACTTTTCTCCATATTGCAATTCAGCTCAGAGGCACTTCCAAAGGCCTCGAGCAGCGACTTCACAACCCTAGCATCCGGTTTGGAGGCCTCTATAGAGATAAAATCGCATTGTCGGCATACAACGATAGTCGTTGTGGAATGGAATTCCCCACATGGAAAGGAGAAATCACTATTTCTTCTGAAAACTTATTTTCTACCTCGTTTAAATTCACATTGTTCATTTCAATATAGTCTAGATTTAGATTAGAGGTTCTAGTAACCGGAACCCAAATCTGTTTGTATGATGATTGAACAAGGTGTTCTCCATATCTTCTTGAGTGACCATCCAGACTTCTCCCTTGTTTAACAATGAATGAAAATATTTAGTACACATCCCCGGAGTTAAGCCACGTAAGCCTTGATCTTTGTCTCGCCATTGTTCTCCCAATCGAGCGTAAACCCATCAAGTTCTTTTTTATTGCTCTACGTAGCCATCTGTCACGAAAGCACGAAAGGACATGTTACGAGAGTCCGCCTTGTCTAACAGGCCGTTGATCGTATTCGCCCACACAATGACACAATCTGGTGTTTCATGTCACCAACGTTCTCTGCACCCTGTTAGAGTTAGAGTCGGTTATGGTTCTATACCGAACCAAACTAGACTAGGACTCCTTTCCTATCCAAAACTCGATGTATTCTCAGAATATAAATATATGTGTTGAGGGCTCTCGAAAATCAACCGAGTAGACCCGTTGCAATCTACCTGTTCTGAAATTTTACATGGTACCAGAGCCGGCTTCTTCGCCGACACAGCTGATCATCAATCAAACCCTAGTCCATCCCCGCCGCCACCACTTCGGCCGCCATGTCAACCTCCTCCTCGTCGGCGCGTCCAGTGAGCAACCTTGGATCTACTCCGACCAGCAAACTCACCCGCAACAATTACCCTGGATGGTGTGCCCAAGTGCTATGGCTAATCTGTGGCGCTCGCCTCATCGGACTACTAGATGGCACCGATGCCGAGCCGCCAGAGGTGTTGAAGATCGTCCTAGTAGATAAAGTCGCCGACAAGCCGACGCACACAAAGCCTAATCCCGACTGGATCTCTCGTGACCAGATTGTCCTCAGGTACCTCCTTCAATCTCTCTCATATGAAATCCTCCCGCATGTTCAGAGGATTGAGCACGCCGCCGGAGTATGGAAGGCTATTGAGGAGGTGTTCGCCTCTCAATGCGAGTCCAAGATCACGAACCTTCGGATCACTTTGGCAAATACAAAGAAAAACAGCAACTCAACCTCGACGTTCCTCACAAAGATGCAGGTCATCGTCGATGAACTAACCACTACAGGATGCATGGTCACCATCTACGAGCATGTATCATTCATCCTTGTTGGACTTGGAGTTTCCTATAACTCTCTTGTTGTCGCACTTGGTGTCGTCACCACCCCGATCACGCTAAGCTCTCTCTATGCCCAGTTACATGCCTATGATGAACGACAGGCAATGCTCAATGGCCCTCCAGAGATGACTTTTGAAACCTCTGCCAATGTTGCCTCTCGCCAGCAGCAGTACGGCCAATACTCCAATCGCCCTCATGCTGACCGCGGTGATCGCTGATGTGACCATCGATATGATCGACACCGGGACTACTCTGATGACCGCCAACCTCGCCAAGGACGTGGAGGTGGTGAACGTGCGCCTCCAGGAGGGGGCGTGGTTGCGGCCGAGGACGACATCGCACTACTCCATGGATCGATGTTACCTGTCAAATCTGCAATCATGAAGTCCACCCTGCCAAAGACTGTTGGTATCGTTTCCAAGATGGTGATGATGAGTCGTTTGGTGAGAAAGCGGCACATGTTGCCTCGTATGGAGTGGATACGAATTGGTACTCCGATACTAGAGAAACTCACCATTGTCACCAATGAGCTCAGCCTTGATGACATAAGTCAACTTGTAGGGGACTAGGAGGATCCTAAGATTGTGGAACCATACGGTGAAGTTGGTTCCATCAGTTTTCAGCTTGTCCTTCTCGAGGAAAGTGCTAAGGTTGAAGGTGGGTGGGCGAGACATCTACAATGGATTTGCAAAGTGTTTAGACCATGTTCATAATAATGAGTTCAAGTTTTAATCATGTATTCGAACTTAAAACTAAAGAACTCCCACTCAAACGAACATCCCTCAACTCGTTTAGTGATCACATGATCCCTATCCCCTGCACCTCCCCTGATCATCACGGCCATCAGTGAAGTATCAATGGTGGACATTCTCTAATGTCGATCACATCAACTATGTGATTCATGCTCGACCTTTCGGTCTCCTGTATTCCGAGGCCACGTCTCTGTAACGTGCTAGGCTTGCCAGTTCTAACTTGTGTGTATTCGCAGTGCAACATGGCTTACATCCACTGTATGCGAACGTAGATATGTCTGACCCCTACTCACCGCAGGGCGCCTCATACCGAAGAACTTTCTTGGTGGTACACACACAAGGGGAATACGATAACTGGAACAATACGAGAGATTATCTTATTATGCTACCGTCTAATATAAGTATATCAGCATAATAAGTAATACTTCAAAAGTAAAGTGTTATGACATGGATATAGCATTATGATCATCATCAATAGCTTCAATGAAAGTTTCATAAACTTGTCATTGCCATGTTATAATACTTGCCCCTATGCAATAATAAAGATAGACGCTTCTATATTATCTATTGCAAGTTTTATGAGGCTTTAGGGATTTCGCAGTAGAACCCCTTCCCACCTACGAACGTGGAGCCACAACATGGATTCAATGATTGCCGTTTTTCTTCCCATTTCAGGGCCCTCCAATGTCAATGCCATATCAACTACTATAGAGAGACAGACACCCCCTAAGCCACTTTGATTCGTGGACCAGTCTCGTCAATCACCATGTGAGGTCGGTTGGGGGCCGCTTCATCAAACAGTGCCGCGATATGAACAATAACATTAAAGAGGGTAACAACTAGAGAATCAATGCTCACATATTGCTATGTGTTCTATCCGTACGACATGTCTACCCATAGACCCGCTCTGATACCACTGTAGGGTTCCGTAGCAGAAAACAAAAAAATTCTATCTACTCGAACACTAATACCAGGATCTATACTATGTAGACATAAGTAACGGAGGAGGGATATGATATTCATACCTTTGAAGACCGAGGCACGCCTTACGCAGGAAGGCGTATATTGATGAAGACGAGCAACACCCCAAGTGTGGTGCCTCCGAAGTTCGTCACACGTCCTGTGTAGGAAACGTCAACCGAACTCCGATCCAGCCGAGCAGCGGAAGAAGTAGATGCCGGATCGCAGATCACACGACGGTGGTGTGAAGGTGGAGAACTCACCCACGAGGTCCTCCCCAATATTATGGAGAAGTCCTCAATGGATGAGAGAGAGAGAATGAGAGGGAATTGGGTGATTCCAAGGGGGAGGGGAGACCCCTATATATAGTGGGAGTGGGCGCACCACCCTAGGGCTAGGCGGTGTGGCACTAACCCCCACACCCGCCGGCCACCTAGGGGCAGCCGCCAGCCCATCGTGGGCCCCATTGGGGCGGCCCACCAAGCCTAGGCCGGTTGGCCCCCTCTCCCCAGGGGCCATGCCCTATTGGGCCTCCCTTCGGGTGAGGCCCATTAGCATTATGATGCCTTTAATAATAAAATAAAATATATATTTAATATTACTTCTCCAATTAATATTCAAATACACATATTGTATTAGTCCTTCACTCTAGAACATCTTAAGGACCCCTTCCGATCTCCATCGGATGTATCCCGAAACTATTCCTGTTTCTCTTTCTCTATTTCTCCTACGATACCTCATCTACCCTAAGCGTCCCTACCCTTAAGCGTGACATCCTTCGGTTCGGAAACACTCCATACATGATCGAGACTATTCTCACATCAATGATCAACAGAGGGACCTGGATGGCCATGTGACCCCCGTGCGTTTCACGAATACAATCGCTCGAACCGTGAGATAGTCGTTCCTCGTTCCCTTTGTCATATGATACCTAATTCATTCGAGACTTGATCTTCGGTATCCCTATACCTTAGTTCAGTCTCGTTACCAATGGACTTGTTTACTCGTTCTTGTGTTGTTGCATTCCATGACCAAGTCACATGCTTGCAAGCTTCATTAATGCAAAGTCACCGAGATGGCCACAGGTATCTGTCTTCTTGATGTCTACGCACTTCTATTCTTGTAGACAGTTGTTGGGCCTCCAAGTGCAGAGGTTTGTAGAACAACAGCAAGTTTCCCTTAAGTGGATCACCCAAGGTTTATCGAACTCAGGGAGGAAGTGGTCAAAGGTATCCCTCTCAAGCAACCCTGCAATCAAGATACAAGAAGTTTCTTGTGTCCCCAACACACTCAATACACTTGTCAGGTGTATAGGTGCACTAGTTCGGCGAAGAGATAGTAAAATACAAGTGCTATGGATATAAGACAACGGTGCCATAAAATAGCTTGATGGCGTGGAAGAGACTAAAGGCAAACTGAAATAAAGATGGAAGCAAGCAAACATGTAACAGATCTAGTTGCAAACGGTGTTTCAATGTTTAGAAACAAGGCCTAGGGATCATACTTTCACTAGTGAACACTCTCATATAAATATCTTCTCTTTATGATACTACTCTGAACTACTCTCCGGTTGGACACTCTAATCCATGGTAGGGCTATAACAGCACACCTCAAAGTAAGCATTTCCCATCTAGATAACCCCACACTATCACCTTGAGCACTAGATGGTTCAAACAAACACCACAATTTCATAAAGACATCCAACTCCAAATATAACTCATAACAAGTATTTGAAATCTCTAGCCTAAGTGCCACCATGGTGTGCACACTGTCAACTTCACACACATGGGGAGAGCAGAGATCTATTAAAGCACTTGAGTAGCAAGGTAGATCTATAGATTACAAGCTCATTATCTTAATAAGATCATGCATAGAGAGAGAGATGAACACATAGCTACTGGTAGAACCCTCAGCCTCGAGAGAGAACTACTCCCTCCTCATCATGGGAATCAGGAACGGTGATGGAGATGGTGGTGGAGATCGATGGAGATGGCTCCGGGGGCACTCCCCATCCGTGAGTGGGAAGAGACTTTCGTCCCAGATCTCCCCTTCGGTGGCGGCGGCGCTGCGGAACTTTTCGTGGCTGGAGGCTTGACGATTTAGGGTTTTTGCATCGGGAGGCATCTTATAGGCGAAGAGGCAAGGTCGGTGGGTGGCCAAGGGGCCCACACCACCTGGTGGCATGGCCAGGTCTAGCCCGCGCCACCATATGGTGTGGCCACCCTGTGGCCCCTCTCCGTCTCGTCTTCTGGCTCCGTAAGTCTTCCGGTAAAATATCGACTTTGGCTTTTGTCCGGTCCAATTCCGAGAATATTGATTTTCTGACTTTCCTGGAACCAAAAACAACAGAAAACAGGCAACTGGCACTATGGCGTCTTGTTAATAGGTTAGTCCAAGAAAGTGTGTAGAAATACTCCAAAGTGTGGACAAAACATAAGAAAGTGGATAAAAACCAAGCATGGAACATCAAAAATTATGGATACGTTAGCAACGTATCAACATCCCCAAGCTTAACTCCTGCTCGTCCTCAAGTAGGTAAGTGATAAAAAGAAAGAATAATTTTTGAGGTGACATGCACCATCATAAACTTGATCAAAGTATTTGTAAAACATTGATAGCTGGGATCATAGTACTTCAATCATAACATGAAAGATAAAGTTCTGACAATAAGACAAAGCAACTGTGCTGCAACATGAAAAGGCACAAACAAAAGATTCATGAATAACAATGCTTTGCAAGACATTTGTCTGTGTCACATAAAGAAAAAAAAGCATAGTGGCATTCAGCTTGTCCCTCATAGAGTAGCAAACATACATGCATAGGACACCTTCAAAGTTCATAAGAGTGACTAGATACAAATAGTTTAAAACAAGCAATATCAAAGCTATGCATCAATCAACAAGTCTTGGGACAATGCACATAGAACTAAGAATGGCCACTATGCTCTCAAAGTAGGTGCATAAAGATAGAAGGTGGAGACTCAACATAAAAGTAAAAGAAAGGCCTTCATAGAAGAAAGCAGGGATTCAAGTTTCATAAAGAGCTTCCAAAAATTATGGTACTTATTAGCTTTCAACTCTCATTGCCCTTATCATAAGCATCTTGAAGTGATTAAGGTTAAAGTGAACAACCTATGGTGTATATGCTTGACGAAGTATAAGTTGGAAATCTCATGTCCCTTGAATACGAGGGACGCTCCTCATGCTACTCAAGTTTAGTCACTGATAAGTTCTTGTCATTGTAAGTACATGTGTATCATAGAGAACCGCCGATGGGGTACCCCTTGCCCGATGATACGGAAGAATCCCCATATCAAAATGACAAGGCAAGCAGACAACAAGCATCTCAGCAATCTTCTTATTTACCATGGGAATATGGTGTTTTTTTTCTCTCTTTCCTCTTTTCATAATCTCTTTTTTTCTCAATATCTGACTCTTTTTTTATAAGAAGAATGCTTCATAGACAGCTCATTATGGTTACGCTGCAGGTTTCCACCATGACAGCTGTAGCACCCCGATAAAATCACTACTAGAAAATCGCGTTTTATTTTATTTTTGTGCATCATCATGACCACATGCTCATTTCATCATGCCACATTGCATTCGAGCATCGTCGTGTCATCATGCATGGTTTGCTTAAAACTATTTTCTAAAAGCCAATCGTTATTTTCTAAATATTTCCCATCTTTATTTCAAATCAAAACCCGGTCTCTTCCAGATCTTTTATTTGCTAAACTATTTACTAAAAGAATATTTAAAACAAAATAAATAAACAAAAACATATTTTTATAAAATCCTAGGGAGGCAGTCCAACCGATCCGACAAGAGGTCTAACCGGGCCAGACTACCTACTACCCGGTCCAACCCATCTAGACCCAAATCCTAAATCTATCTAGTCCAAACCCTAACCTAACCTACCCAGCACCCCACACTAACCGTCGCCACACACATCTACCCTGGACGCCACACACACCACCCCAGCCCTACTCCACACCTGACCCAGCCACCAAACCACCGCCACCGGTGCACCCCACTCGTACATGCCACAACACTGCTACCCCACACGCACCGTACACGCTAGCGGCAACAACACAATACACAGCATGCATCACACAAACCCAGACCCTGACCTGCCTGGCCCCACCCCGCAAGCAACCACGACGCACGCACAACCCCACCTACCTCGAACCATGCTCGTCTCCCTTCCCGCTCGATGCGCCGCCGCCTACCTCGATCCCCTCCCTCGTTGTAGCTGCGAGCTCCCCCTCGCCGCGAGCCGCGTCGCCGCGGACCACCTCACCGCCTCTCGCCTCTCCTCAGCCGCCACTCAAGCCGTCGCACGCCCACGTCCTCCCCGTGCCCTCTCGCCGGAGCCCGAGCTCCACGCGCCCCAGAGCAGAGTCCCGGTCTCGCTGCCCCTGTCCGCCTCCTCGCCCCGTCGACCCCGCGCCCTCGCCTTCCCTCATGAGGCCGATGTCGCCAGAGCTCCGTCCTTCCTGGCTCGCTCCTCCGCAACCGGCCGCCGAAGCTCAAGCCCCTGCATCGCCAAGCTCCGCGCCCGGCCCCACGTCTCCGGCCGCTCCTCTCCCTAGCGCGCCGCCTCGCGTCCTTCTCCCGTGGCCCGAGCCCGCCGCCTCTTCTCCTCCTCTCCACGCGAGCCGCCGTCCTCGAGCTCGCCGCCGTCGCGGGCTCCTCGCCAGCATCCCCCGTCCTGCCGTTCCACTGCCGCTCACCGTGCACGGTCGCCAACCGAGCTCGTCCCCAGTGCCCCAGCCTCGCCCTCCTCTCTGGTCACCCTACATCGTCTGCGAACCCCTCCTCCATCGCCATGTCTGCGACCGCCATTCCCATCCCCTTCGACCCCGGCGGCCACCTCGACCATGTGTGTGCCCAAGCGCGCGAGCCCGCCTCCTGTTGCCGTGCGTGTCCTGCAGCCTCTTGTGGCTCTCCTGTGCAGGCGTGAATGTTGGAGTACCGGTGTTGCTGTTGTGGTGCCAACAACCGATGACCATAACATCCCTAGGATGTACCCTGGTTTCATCAAGTTCGACCGACACCAAGAGCTGCCATGACCTCCACCGGCAAGTCAAGATCGATCGTCGACAAGACCACAATTGAACATGGCAGACAAGACCAACACGAGACAAGACCCGAGGGACTAGGCAAGACCACGACGCCAAACTCCCACACCTTCTCGGAACATCGAGTTCTCTGATATGAAACCCGAAGGCGATGATGCCGGTTCGACAAGATCTCCTGATATGGACTTCAAGGCCTCCTTCCCGGAAACCGAAGACGATGCCACTCAAGATCTTCTCGGACCCGAGACCGATCCTGAATCCAAACCCGACGCCCGAGACCGATCCCGTTGAAGACCCCTTCGAGCCCAAGATCTCTGAACCCCTAATGTGTGACCCTAAGCCTCTATTTTTATAATATGACATTATCAACTGTCGCATATTAAATTGTTCATGCATGCATACCTGTCTGTGGGTTTGGGGGCATTATAGTCGATTCACCTAAATTAAATATGGAGTGTTTATGCAGGATACATTTGTCTTATTCCGGACTCCATTTAAATTTGTGTAGCAAACCGATACCATGTTTTGCCTTGTTAAGACAACATTTAAATTGCGGGGTATCTAAATAACTGGAACCTATTAATTAATTGTCGGGACCCTGGTTCCGCTTAATATTGCCTAGTTGCATCGTATCTTTGCCATGCCATACATCATCCATGCATCATGCTTGATCTTCTGCCGTAGAATTAAATAGTGCACCCGATGTTTCTTTTAGTGTTTTGGTTCTTCGTGGATTAGGCCGTTGAGTGGATGCGAGTATCGACAATTTCTCTGGATATGAACCTTCGGCAGTGTTTCCCAGGCGAACATCTCTCCCCCTTCTACCTATTTTGCATTTATAGTCTTTATTTCCTCCTGTTGATCTATTGCTATCCGTGTCGCGATGCTTTAGTTTCCGTGCACCAGTTATATTCCTTGCAGCCCTATATTGCCTTGGACACATCCTATTGCCTGTTGTTTGATAAATAGTCGGCCTTGCGAGTCGTAGTTGCTTGCTCATGTGCTGCTTCGCGTTGTTGTCGTTCCACCGTTATTGGAAGGTTGGCACATGCTTAATGGTGGAGATGATCATGATTTTAAATACAACTATTAAATTGATGTGATAACTAATGAAAGTGGCACCAATGGGCAATTATATGTTATTTGGTTTTTCATGCCCACTTGTGTCCCGTAGGTCCCGAGTACTTGATACCTGTTCCTTGACTATCGCACTATCCGCATATGGGACCATGAATCCCCTTAGCCAGAGCTTGATTCATTTCTTATTTCTTGGGGCCACAAACTAGTTTGGGGCTTTATTACTATCCTGTACTTATGCCATGCTTTACCGCTTCATTTACGATTGTGCGTGGAGCACCTGTACTGTTTTGGATCGTGACACGTTTTCACTGTCTCGACAAGCCCAGTCACACTTTCGGGTTCCCAGTCGTTTACCGCCGTCCACACAAACCCTAGGTCCGTCTCGGAGCCGGCCAACTTCGTCGCGGGTAGCTTAGTGGGGTGGCCCCCTGAAATGATTTATGAACCCTGTGATTGCTTTGTCGTGAAAGCCTCGTTGGGTTTTGATTTGGTTTTTTCGAGGTTGATCGTGTGTGTGTTGCTATTTGTGCACCCCTGCAGGGTAAATCTTTCTGAAAGCCATGTCCGCGGTTATGGACGACTTGGAGCATAGTATCTTGATCATAGACAAGCATAACTAAATTAGTGCTATAAATTTGACTTAATATGTGACTAGTAATCAGCTTCACTACAATGGAATGGATAATAAAAGTGCAACAACTGATGGAACTGGGGTGTATCGTGTCATGTATACCTGCCTAGTAAGTATCGCAACTCCAATGGATTGAAATAAAAGTGCCAACAATTGCTAGGTTTCGGGATTCCTCAGGACAATTATATCTGACTAGTAAATGTTCCAACTACCACAGAATGATAATTAAAACTGCCCACTACTTTTGCTTCAGGATGACTCATGCTATCTATATCTGACTAGTAAGTGCTTCAACTATAATGGAATGAATAAAACTACCAACTATGTGAGTTCCTCGGTTTGACTTCCTCGTTTGGTCTCGAGGGGGAATACCAGAATGGGTATGATTGGTGTTAGTAGCAGGTGGTTCCGAATAGGTCTTTCTTATCTCTCTCTAATAGCCGACAGTTGTACCGCGTCTCTGTAGGTTGTTTAGTGCATCTTGCTTCCGCCTGATCCACCATACCTATGTAGGCGAGAGCCAATTCTAACCTCATGTCTTGGCCTCAAGATCGACGCTCCTCTTTTCCCTTCGCCTTTGTCGGCACCTTTTTGTTTAGCAGTACGAGTTCGGCGTCGTTAGCGGTGGTTACCTTCCCTTTTGGCACAGGCGGGTTATGGACGCCATTGGTTATTCTTCAGGGCTCTTAGCCCCATTTGCATCTTGTCCGTAGTCGGACGCTCTATCGTTTTCAAGGTGATTTGAATCTTTGTATAGTATATCTGTATTCTTGATTCATGGAGTCGTTGTTGTATAGATCTGTTCTATGGGTCCCATCGAGGACTGTTGTGTAATGGTATTACTTTGTTTTCCACCCGCACGAAAGTGCCTGGTGGGCGTCCTTGAATCGTTTCTATGCGGGTTTGGCGGAAAGGGCTAAAACTTGCATAGGGCCAATTCGAGGGTGTTATAGAGTGGTATCAGAGCTCAGCAGTTGCGATACCCCACTGGTCCAGCCTGTAGGATAACCTAGCTAACGGCTGATGTAGAGTGTCAAAACTATTTTGCAAAATCGGTTGGATAGATCTGATTAGGTCTGCTTTTACTCCTTACCCCTATGCTATTCTCCTCTTACCTCTGCGTGTTTTGAATCTGCTCTCTTATCTTTTGTTCGAGTCCAGGATTTCTCGTGGTTGGGTTCCGTCGTACCTTCAGGGTTTCACTTCCTCCTTTGGCAACTGTGTTTCTACCTCCGGACTTCATGATATCTGAGTGATCCTTTATCTGTGGTACCATTCTTTGTTCCTTGTTTGTGCCTTCCGGTGTTTTCTGACGCGACGACATCATCTACGCCAGATCTGATGCAGAGCCTGCATCACTCCTTTGTTCCGAACCTCGATTGTCGAGATCTTCATTCTGATTCCGAGAATGGTTGCACGCTTTACTACTGATTGTGCGGAGTAATAGTTTGGGTGCGGGATGGATTGGCCCCCATGCCGACTACTCAATCTATTTGCTCTCGTACATTGAAGTGGATTAGAATGAATCGTTTCTCTCTTGCCATCGAAGTTAGAGGTGGCTTTGTTTGTTGATACCTTTACCTTCGTCCTTTGTTCCCGGAGTGTTCTCTCGACGATCCTAGACAACAACCCCTTGTTGGTGGTGTCGCCGATTTCAAGGTGGACAAGGATCTTTGTTAGTAGTGTCGCGAGGATCTACACGAAGCGAGAAGATTCATGTCATCAGCCTTCTTCCCCAGACCATGAGGCGGATCTCGAGGGCGAGATCCATTGTTAGTGGTGTCGAATTATAGCACCCCGATAAAATCACTACTAGAAAATCGCGTTTTGTTTTTATTTTTGTGCATCATCATGACCACCTGCTCATTTCATCATGCCACATTGCATTCGAGCATCGTCGTGTCATCATGCATGGTTTGCTTAAAACTATTTTCTAAAAGCCAATCGTTATTTTCTAAATATTTCCCGTCTTTATTTCAAATCAAAACCCGGTCTCTTCCAGATCTTTTATTTGCTAAACTATTTACTAAAAGAATATTTAAAACAAAATAAATAAACAAAAACATATTTTTATAAAATCCCAGGGAGGCAGTCCAACCGATCAGACAAGAGGTCTAACCGGGCCAGACTACCTACTACCCGGTCCAACCCATCTAGACCCAAATCCTAAATCTATCTAGTCCAAACCCTAACCTAACCTACCCAAGACCCACTCACGCCCTTTGCATCTACCACAGACGCGCCATGCACACCACCCCAGTCCTGCTCCACACCTGACCCAGCCACCAAACCACTGCCATCGGCGCACCCCACTCGTACACGCCACAACATTGCTGCCCCACACGCACCATACACGCTAGCAGCAACAACACAATACACAGCGTGCATCGCACAAACCCAGACCCTGACCTGCCTGGCCCCACCCCGCAAGCAACCACGACACACGCACAACCCCACCTACCTCTAACCATGCTCGTCTCCCTCCCTGCTCGATGCGCCACCGCCTACCTCGATCCCCTCCCTCATTGTAGCTGCGAGCTGTGAAGGAAATATGCCCTGAGAGGCAATAATAAAGTTGTTATTATGTATTCCTTGTATATGATAGATGTTTATTTTGCATGCTATAATTGTATTGATAGGAAACATCAATACATGTGTGTTTAATAAACAAAAAGGGTTCCTAGTTATGGCTCTCTTATAGACTAGCTTGTTGATTAACAAGATGATCAAGGTTTCCTGATCATGGACATTGGATGTTGTTAATAACAAGGTCACAACATTTGTGAAATGATGTGATGAACATTCATCCGAAGTATAGCATTACGATCAAGTCATTATGTTTATATTGCTATAACATCATACAAAGTAATCTTTATCCTTAGACCATGAGATCATGTTAATTGCTAACACCGGAAGAGTATCTTGATAACATCAAACGTCACACCGTAACAGGGTGACTATAAAGATGGGTTCAGTACTACGAAGGTGTTATGTTGAGGATCATGGATCAAGAGTGGAATTTGTCAATCCAGATGATGGATAAATATACTCTGGGCCCTCTCGGTGATATCACATTAGGATAGCTTGCAAGCAAGTGATGTGATCACTAGAATGTTATATCACGGGAACGATAAAAGAGTGCATGTCGGAAACGAGATCAAACTAGGTATGGAGATCGATGATCGAATCTCGGACATGTAATATATCGAGAGACAAAGGATTTAGTTACAAGCGTTAAAGGTTCTCACGATCATAGAGTCATCGTTGAATGTGTAGGAGTCGAGACGGATCTCGGTCCGCTGCTGATTATTGATCGGAGAAGGGTCTCGATCATATACGCATTATTCATGCGAACCGTAGGGTGGCACTTAAGAGTTACCGGACACCATTTTGGAGCACATATGTTTCAGACGAAAGAATTGCAAAGCGCAGGAATTGTTTCAATAGAAACCGGAAATTGTTTTGGGTGAAATTGCAGAAGGTGGTTCTGCATGTGATATTGAAATATTGCAAGGGGCTATATGTGAATGTTTGTTAATTAAAGTAATTAACAAAATTCTGAATAAATTTAATAAAAAGATTTTTATTAAATGAGAGAGCATTAAATTTGGAGAAATTTAATGCATTTAAAGTGGAGACTTTAAAAGGGAATGTGAAGAGGCATTTTAATGTGGAGGGGTTACCACCACATGAATGGGGGAGGTGAGGTCACCCCCATGCGCCATGGAGAGAGGGGCAGCCCCCTCCTCCTATAAAAGGCCACCCATTCCCTCCTTCATCCTCACACCTCCTTGTGAAGGATCTCTCTCCCCCTCTAGAATTATTCCCCCATGGTCTCCGATTAGCGAGATACATGTTCCCGGTGGCATTTTGGCTGGAAGGAGTTGCTATTTCCGTTGGATCGCTGGAGCGAGGAGGTGGAGGTTGTCCGGTGGCTTGAACGTGTGTGCGAGTGCGGATGCGCTGCTGAGTTGTGGCGCTCGGACTTCCTCACGATCTTGAGATCGGCAAGTGTACGACTACATCAACCACGAGTTCCTACTCGTTAACAAAGCTCGTTGTCTTGAGGTAAGTTCTCCATGGATGTATGTCCACCCGTTGCTCTGTATCTAGTAGATAGATCTTGGCGTGTAGTTCTCATCGTAGGAAATTTTTTGTTTTCTATGCTGCGGACCCAACAGTGGTATCAGAGCCTGATCTATGCGTAGGTGCTTTGCACGGGTAGTACACATATGTTTATATGTGGGCGATGATGATCATGTTATTGCATCTTCCATGTACTTTGGATATTGGTGGCATAGTGGGATGAAGCGGCCCGGACCAACCTTACATGTCATCGTACATGAGACCGGTTCCACGACTGACATGCAACTAGTTTTGCATAAGTGGCTAGCGGGTGTTTGTCTCTCCTACTATAGTCAATATCTGATTTACAACGAGTTGCTAATAACTTGGTTATCCTCGTTGTGGTTCATGTTCGTAGGTTAGACCGGTTCTATCTCCGAAAGCCCTAAGCCACGTAAAACTTGCAATTGATAAATTAGAGGCGTCTAGTTTAGATCGTTGCTGGGCTAGTGTTTTGATATGGTATTGTTGTAAGTAGATGTATAATAGATACTCTTACAACTCACTTAACGTGTAAGTTCCATAGACCTTGGCCTTACACACAAAGGAATGATAGAGATCATACCACGATGATAATGATAGAGATCAAATGCATGGACCATATCACCTCACTTCACACATTAAATGTTAGCATCTTATATTGCTAGTTTGGCACTTTTGGTAGCATTATAAGATGATCCCTCATTTAGATATCAAGATAAAATGTGTTCTTCCTTAAGTATGCACCGTTTTGTGGATCGTGTTTTGAGGCATCACGTGATAATCGGGTGTTCTCAACTCTACGCTTTCATACAACGGGTGTAAGACAGTTTTACACACGCAAATACTAAGGTTCTTACTTGACGAGCCTAGCATGTACAGACATGGCCTCGGAACACGGACCGAAAGGTTAAGCTTGAGTCATATAGTTGATATGATGCCCATATAGATGCTCGCCTTTGAAGCTACACCGACTCACATGATGATCGGACTTGGTGTAGTGGATTTGGTTCATGTAATCACCAAAAGGACACGAGGGATGTCGTTTTTGAGTGGGAGTTCATTAGTAATTTGGATTAGTTAAACTCAATCTATCATAAACTTAGTCTAAATATACTTTACAAATTCTGTTGTAGATGGCACCACCTGCTTTTAATTTCAATGTGTTCATGGAGAAAGAGAAACTTGCTGCAAATGGTAGCAACTTCACCAATCGGCTATGAATTTGAGGATTCTCCTCCTTTCTGCAAAAAGCAATATGTGCTAGATGCGCCGCTAGGCCCCCCACCAGCTCCTGATGCCCCTGACGAGGAAAAGAACGTCTATATAACTCGTCAGGAGGACCACAACTTAGTTCATTGCGGCATACTGTATGGGCTAGAGCCAGAACTTCGAAAGCGTTTCGAAAATGGCAATGCCTTTGATACCATGGGAGAATTGAAAATGATTTTCGATACCCATGATGCCGTAGAGAGTTATAATGCTATAGAAAAATTCTTTAACTGCATGATGGAGGAAAACAGATCCGTTAGTGAGCACGTACTCAAAATGTCTGGGTACGCCGATAAGCTTGTGTCCTTGGGAATAACGATTCCCATTGACTTAGGCATACATCGTGTTCTCCAATCTCTGCCACCTAGCTACAAGAGCTTCGTAATGAACTATAATATGCAGGGCATGAAGAAGTCTCTTCCCGAGCTTCTGTCAATGCTTAAGACTACATAAGTGGAGATTAGGAAAGAACATCAAGTGTTGATGATCAATAAGACCACCGGTTTCAAGAAGGACAAGAAAGGCAAGCAGAAGGGAAAGAAGGGTGGCAAATCTGTTGCCGCGCCTGAAAAGAAACCCCGAGCTGGCCCTAAGTCTGACACCGAGTGCTACTATTACAAGGGGACTGGCCATTGGAAGCGCAACTGCCCCAAGTATTTGGCGGACAAGAAGGACGGAAAGGCAAACAAAGGTATATGTGATATACATGTTATTGATGTGTACTTGACTAGTACTCGCAGTAGCACCTGGGTATTTCATACGGGATCGGTTGCTAATATATGTAACTCGGTTCAGGGGCTGCGGAACAAGCGACAACTAGTAAGGGATGAGGTCACGATGCGGGTCAGCAATGGATCAAGAGTTGATGTGATTGTCGTCGGAACGCTGCCTCTCCATATGCCGTCGGGATTAGTTATAAACCTGAATAATTGTTATTTGGTGCCTGCACTGAGCATGAACATTGTATCCGGATCATGTTTGATGCAAAGTGGTTATTCGTTTAAGTCTGAAAACAATGGTTGTTCGATTTATATGAATAATATCTTTTATGGTCATGCACCTGTGTTGAATGGTTTATTTCTGTTGGATCTCGATAGTAGTATTACGCATATTCATAATCTTGGTTCTAAAAGGATTAAACTTGATAATGATATATCTACATATATGTGGCACTGCCGTCTAGGTCATATTGGCGTTAAACACATGAAGAAACTCCATTCTGATGGACTTTTGGAATCACTTGATTTTGAATCATTTGATACATGTGAGCCATGCCTTATGGGCAAAATGACTAGAACGCCGTTTTCCGGTTCAATGGAACGGGCGACAGATTTATTGGAAATCATACATACTGATGTGTGGACCAATGAGTGTGTCAGCGCGAGGTGGATATTGTTATTTTGTTACTTTCACAGATGATTTGAGTAGATACGGGTATATCTATTTGATGAAACATAAGTCTGAAACCTTTGAAAGGTTGAAAGAATTTCAGAATGAAGTGGAAAATCATCATCACAGAAAGATCAAATTTCTGCGGTCCGACCGTGGAGGAGAGTGTCTTAGTTATGAGTTTAGCACACATATGAAAGACTGTGGAATAGTTTCACAACTCACGCCTGCCGGAACACCACAATGTAATGGTATGTCAGAACGTCGTAATCGTACTTTATTGGATATGGTTCGGTCTATGATGTCTCTGACTGACTTGCCACTGTCATTTTGGGGTTATGCACTGGAAACCGCTGCATTCACTTTAAATAGGGCACCATCTAAATCCGTTGAAAAGACACCGTATGAATTATGGTTTGGAAACAAACCTAAGCTGTCATTTCTTAAAGTTTGGGGATGCGATGTTTATGTGAAGAAACTTCAACCGGATAAACTCGAACCCAAAGCGGAAAAATGCGTCTTCATAGGATACCCTAAGGAAACGATTGGGTATACCTTCTATCACAGATCCGAGGGCAAGGTCTTTGTTGCCAAGAATGGATCCTTTCTTGAGAAGGAGTTTCTCGCGAAAGGTGTGAGTAGTCGGAAGGTAGAGCTCGAAGAGGTTATTGAACCTTCTCTTCATGAAATGGCGAGTAGCGCAGCTCCAGAAGTTGTTTCGGAGTTGACTTCACCTAATGAAGAGAGAGCTAATGATATTGATAATGAAACTCCGAAAGAGGACACTCAGAACCTCGCGGAGTCAAGAAGGACACGCGGCTCACGAACTGTACGGCAATCCTGTTATGAATTTCATGATTGATGAAATAGATGACCCTGCGACGTATGAAGAAGCGATGATGAGCCCTGATTCCAACAAATGGCTAGAAGCCATGAAATCCGAGATGGAATCCATGTACGAAAACCAGGTTTGGACCTTGGTGGACTTACCTCACGATCGAAAGGCCGTTGAGAATAAATGGATTTTCAAAAGAAAAACTAATGCTGATGGTAATGTCACCATCCATAAGGCTCGACTTGTCGCAAAGGGGTTTCGACAAATTCAAGGAGTTGACTACGATGAGACATTCTCTCCCGTAGCGATGCTTAAGTCGGTTAGGATTATGTTAGCAGTTGCTGCATATTTCGATTATGAAATATGGCAGATGGATGTCAAAACTGCGTTCCTCAATGGTAATATTGAAGAAGAGTTGTATATGATACAACCTAAGGGTTTTGTCGATCCTAAGGATGCTGATAAGGTGTGCAAACTTCAGCGATCCATCTATGGACTGAAGCAAGCATCCCGGAGTTGGAATCTCCGCTTTGATGAGGTGATCAAAGAGTTTGGATTTGTCCAAACTTATGGAGAGGCTTGTATTTACAAGAAAGTGAGTGGGAGCAATGTGGAATTTCTGATATTATATGTGGATGACATATTATTGATTGGAAATGATATAGATCTTTTAAACAGTGTTAAAAGTTATCTAAACGACAAATTTTCGATGAAGGACCTTGGTGAAGCTTCATATATATTAGGCATTAAAATCTATAGAGATAGATCAAGACGCCTAATTGGGCTATCGCAGAGTACATACCTTGATAAGATATTAAAGAAGTTTAATGTGGACGGAAGTAAGAAGGGGTACTTACCTATGTTGCAAGGCAAGACATTGAGTAAGACTCAAAGTCCGGCTACGGCGGAAGAAAGAGAGATAATGGATAAGATCCCCTATGCCTCGGCCATAGGCTCTATAATGTATGCCATGCTATGTACAAGATCAGATGTGGCACATGCTATTAGTTTGACTAGTAGGTACCAATCTGATCCAGGTTCGGAACACTGGATAGCGGTCAAGAATATCCTTAAGTACTTGAGAAGAACTAAGGATATGTTTCTTGTATACGGAGGTGAAGAAGAGCTAGTCGCTAAGTGTTATGTCGATGCTAGCTTTGACACTGATCCGGATGACTCTAAGTCTCAATCCGGATACGTATTTCTCTTGAACGGAGCAACAGTTAGTTGGAGGAGCTCCAAACAACCTGTGGTGGCTGGATCAACGACGGAGGAGGAATATGTTGTTGCTTCAGAAGCAGCGCAGGAAGCGTTTTGGATGAATGAGTTCATAACGGAACTAGGTGTGGTTCCTAGTGCGTTGGACCCAATGGTGATCTATTGTGACAATAATGGAGCCATAGCCAATGCCAAGGAACCAAGGTCTCACAAGAATTCCAAGCATATTAAGCGCCGGTTTCACTCCATCCGCGAGCATGTCAAGGATGGAGATATAAAGATTTGTAAAGTGCACACGGACCTGAATGTAGCAGATCCGTTGACTAAAGTACTCCCTAGGGCAATACATGATCAACACCAGAACTCCATGGGTGTTAGATTTATCACTGTATAAACTAGATTATTGTCTCCAGTGCAAGTGGGAGACTGAAAGAAATATGCCCTGAGAGGCAATAATAAAGTTGTTATTATGTATTCCTTGTATATGATAGATGTTTATTTTGCATGCTATAATTGTATTGATAGGAAACATCAATACATGTGTGTTTAATAAACAAAAAGGGTTCCTAGTTATGCCTCTCTTATAGACTAGCTTGTTGATTAACAAGATGATCAAGGTTTCCTGATCATGGACATTGGATGTTGTTAATAACAAGGTCACAGCATTTGTGAAATGATGTGATGAACATTCATCCGAAGTATAGCATTACGATCAAGTCATTATGTTTATATTGCTATAACATCATATTAAGTAATCTTTATCCTTAGACCATGAGATCATGTTAATTGCTAACACCGGAAGAGTATCTTGATAACATCAAACGTCACACCGTAATAGGGTGACTATAAAGATGGGTTCGATTACGAAGGTGTTATGTTGAGGCTCATGGATCAAGAGTGGAATTTGTCAATCCGGATGACGGATAGATATACTCAGGCCCTCTCGGTGATATCACATTAGGATAGCTTGGAAGCAAGTGATGTGATCACTAGAATGTTATATCACGAACGAGAAAGAGTGCATGTCGAAACGAGATCAAACTAGGTATGGAGATACCGATGATCGAATCTCGACATGTAATATATCGAGACAAAGGGATTTAGTTACAAGCGTTAAAGGTTCTCACGATCACGAGTCATCGTTGAATGTGTAGGAGTCATGCGGATCTCAGGTCCATTGCTGATTATTGATCGGAGAAGGGTCTCGATCATGTCTATATATTCGCGAACCGTAGGGTGGCACACTTAAGAGTTACCGGACACCATTTTGGAGCACATATGTTTCAGACGAAAGAATTGCAAAGCGCAGGAATTGTTTCAATAGAAACCGGAAATTGTTTTGGGTGAAATTGCAGAAGGTGGTTCTGCATGTGATATTGAAATATTGCAAGGCTATATGTGAATGTTTGTTAATTAAAGTAATTAACAAAATTCTGAATAAATTTAATAAAAAGAGTTTTATTAAATGAGAGAGCATTAAATTTGGAGAAATTTAATGCATTTAAAGTGGAGACTTTAAAAGGGAATGTGAAGAGGCATTTTAGTGTGGAGGGGTTACCACCACATGAATGGGGGAGGTGAGGGGTCACCCCATGCGCCAAACCATGGAGAGAGGGGGCACCCCCCTCCTCCTATAAAAGGCCACCCATTCCCTCCTTCATCCTCACACCTCCTTGTGAAGGATCTCTCTCCCTCTCTAGAATTATTCCCCCATGGTCTCGGATTAGCGAGATACATGTTCCCGGTGGCATTTCGTCTGGAAGGAGTTCTTGCTTCACTGGATCGCTGGAGCGAGGAGGTGGAGGTTGTCCGTGGCTTGAACGTGTGTCAGTGCGGATGCGCTGCTGAGTTCTAGCCTGGACTTCCTCACGATCTTGAGATCGGCAAGTGTACGACTACATCAACCACAAGTTCCTACTCGTTAACAAAGCTCGTTGTCTTCGAGGGTAAGTTCTCCATGGATGTATGTCCACCTGTTGCTCTGTATCTAGTAGATAGATCTTGGCGTGTAGTTCTCATCGTAGGAAATTTTTTGTTTTCTATGCTGCGGACCCAACATAAAACTGCCCACTACTTTTGCTTCAAGATGACTCATGCTATCTATATTTGACTAGTAAGTGCTTCAACTATAATGGAATGAATAAAACTGCCAACTGTGTGAGTTCCTCGGTTTGACTTCCTCGTTTCGTCTCGAGGGGGAATACCAGGATGGGTATGATTGGTGTTAGTAGCAGGTGGTTCCGAATAGGTCTTTCTTATCTCTCTCTAATAGCCGAAAGTTGTACCGCGTCTCTGTAGGTTTTTAGCGCATGCTGCGCTGCCGCTTCAGTCCACCATACCTATGTAGGCGAGAGCTGCCAAATTCTAGCCTCGTGTAATCTTGGCCTCGACTGGACGCCTCCTCTTTCCTTAAGCCTTTGTCGGCACCCCTTTTGTTTAGCAGGTACGAGTTCAACGTCATTAGCAGGGTTACCCTTCTAGCTTGGCCTGGGCAGGGTTATGGACGCCATTGGTTATTCTTCACGGCTCTTAGCCCCATTTGCATCTTGTCCGTAGTTAGACGCTCTATCGTTTTCAAGGTGATTTGAATCTTTGTATAGTATATCTGTATTCTTGACTCATGGAGTCATTGTTGTATAGATCTGTTCTATGGGTCCCGTCGAGAACTGTTGTGTAATGGTATTACTTCGTTTTCCACCCGCACGAAAGTGCCTGGTGGGCGTCCTTGAATCGTTTCTATGCGGGTCTTGCATAGGGCCGATTCGAGGGTGTTACAACAGCATGGATTAGACCAGAGGCCCAGGCGTTTCTCTAACACATATACATAACTCCATGGACTTACAAGCTCCCCTTTCATTTCACACCGACGACATCCATAGACAAAAGAGCATGATATCAACTAGGTACAAAGTACAAGTGCAATGTTGAAAGCGTTCCCCATGACAGCATGGTTCCGCTAATCCCCAACAAATAAGTGCAAGCATATACAACATAGACGACACAATGGTTCAAGTTTATTAAGGGCAATAAAAGTAAAGTATGCCATCAAGTTCGTGAGAGCTTTAATCACTAGTTTTCTCATAACAAGTTTAATTCGGAAGGTAGATAAAAACATGAATATACTTGGAATATCATATGCTAGTAGGTAGGTATGGTGGACTCTTTGGAATAACTTTGTTTTAGGAGTTGGATGCATGAGTAGAACCCATACTTGGTTATGGAGGCTAGCAAAAGACGGGGAGCGACAAACTAAGAGAGCAATTATGGCCATAATCATGCAGAGCGACAAAACATCATTAATCAAAGCATAAAGTGATACTACAAGTTGAAAACTAAAGGATCATCAAGGCTATGGTGACTTGGGATAGTCATAACATGGTGTGAGCATGTGCCAAGTCAACCCAAATAAAACATCAAAGGAGAATACCACAATACTATGCTTTAATATGCTAAAACAACACATGATTCTTCAAAGGCGCATTAAGCAATCTCAATTGTTTATAACATGTCATGCTACATCAAATAATACTAAGCCTAAAGCCAAAACAATATCAAGCATGGCATGACAAAGCATAGGCCACAATCAAAAACAAGCTCTCTTTACCACTTAAGCATGAACTTTCCTACTCTTTTCCAATCCAAACCAAAGTATTTGAAAACCAATGCATGAAAGAGGGGGTCCAACCAATTTATTCAAAACACTAAGAAAACAAAGCAAACGAAAAACCAAAAAAACAAAAAAGAAGACGCTCCAAGAACAACACAACTGTGCATGAAACAATAAAAATGAAGTGTTTGGAAGAAACCTGGGATTTTTATTGATGAAGAAGGGGATGCCTTGGGCATCCCCAAGCTTTGACGCTTGTACTTCTTGGATAATTCTTGGGGTGACACAGGTGGCATCCCCAAGCTTGAGCTTTAGTCCATCCTTCATCTCATTACATCATTCTCTCCATACACCTAAAATTTTTCCTTCATACAAAACTTCACACGATCTTTATTAGCAACATTAGTGCACTCAAGATAATAAGTCTTTAGGTTCATTTGTAACACCAATAAAACTTCCATTAAAAAACTAGCTACTGTAGCACTTCCCTCAAAAGCTCAATTCCCCAAAAGAACTCAAAAAGGAACCAACAAGAAGCAAATGCAGAAAATAGCAGAAATCTGTCAAAACAGACCAGAAGGTATAGACGAATTTTTTCAAAGACCTTCTGTTGCTCAAATCGAAAAGAGTTGAACTAACGAAAGTTATATAACAACCTGGGGCATAAGAACAAAAATTCATGCCTCAAAAGGATGTACAGAGATTTTACACGAATTTTTATGGTGAAGCACAGAAATCTGTTTCGAGACAACAACTTTCCCAATCATTACTTCTCTCTCATTAGAGGTTACTCTTGGCACAAAAAGCAAATAAAAAGGATAAGGAGCGGTTATTACTGAAGTAATAACTTCCAAGACTCATCTAAAACTTTTGGGTTATCTCCCAATAAGTACTTTTCTTTAACGCCTTTAAGTTAGGCATGATAGTTTGAGAAGATGCTCACATCAGAAATATGAATTGAAGTAAAAGAGAGCATCAAGAAGAAAATTCAAAGCACATTTAAGTCTAACCCACTTCCTATGCATAAGAATCTTGTAAAGAAACAAGTCATGAAAGCAAAAACAATAAGCATAGTAAAGCAAAACAAGTGCAACGTCAAGACTTTCAACATAAAGAGGGGACTTAATATTGTTGAGATACATAAAACCATGTTTCCCTCTCTCATAATAACTTTCAGTAGCATCATGAATAAAATTGACAATATAACTATCACAAGAAACATTCTTATCAAGAGCCACATGCATAAAAGAATTAATACTCCCCACATAAACATAGTCATTCTTATTGATTATAGTGGGAGCAAATTCAAGAGAATAGCTATCATTATTATTTTCATCATCATAATCATCAAATATAGGAGGCATATTGTAATCATAATTTATTTCCTCCTCAATAGTAGGTGGACTGAAAATATCATATTCATCATTGCAATCATCATAAATTTGAGGTATAGTATCATCATAAGCAATAGAATAGTTATCCTCCAAAGTGTGTTCATTTGTAAACATATCATCATTGGAAGGATCATGGATAGCACTAATAGTATAACAATTATTAATATCATCATTTTCAGAATTGGTGCCGAAGAGATTATCAATATCAAAAGTAGTGTGCTTTCCCCAATCATGATCACTACTATAGGTAATAGGCATAGGAACATCATCGAGTTCAGACTCATCAAAAACTATAATAGGAGCAACATGCTTAGGGGAAAATACTGTTTCCTCTCTCCTTTTACTCCTCCGCTTCTTCCTTTTCTTCTTCTCTTTAGGAGGGAGATGCTTGAAAGGAAGCTTCTCCATATACCCTGGTTCATTGTTAGAGACAATAGAAGAAACTTTGGAGGATTCCTCATTTTCATTAATAAGAACAAAACACATATTAGTCATGTCATATTTTGGTAAAACCTCATCATTTATAATATTTTGTATATAAGTATTTGTGTGGCAATTATCAACACAATAAAGATGACGACCATGCAGGACGCTATTCATATCAAAAGCACTTATGTCTACCAAAGAGGTTTTTCTTGATAACTCTTCACACCCCAAAAATAACGTAAGTTGATCATGCTGATTAGGAGTGATCATGTCATCACAATAAAAACTGGTAGTACTCATTGGATTAGAAATGCTATTATTATGGCATGAGCATTGAAAATTGAAATGACACACTTCAAAGCAAAGTTCACAAATAAAAGGATAGAGGGCACAAACTTTTTTACCAAGATCATTTAGAGCCCTATACCACGTTCTAGTTTTTTCATTGCTGTGGGTGATGCAATATTCTTCTTCAATTTGATTATTCTCACAAGGTCTATGTATTCCACAAAAATTAACATGCTTATAAGAAGTAGTACTTTTAGAGGTTTGAGCATGTTTATTGCTATCATTAATAACAATTTCATTTTCCATGCAAGTGTCTTTATAAGGCTCATGATACATGTCCCATTTTCTTTAGGAGCATTAATATGAGAAGCAAAGGTTCTATAACAATCAACAATAATTTGAGGATCAAGACCATATTTAGCACTAAGCTCTTGAAAATCAGCAGTTTCAGCGAAAGACTTAATGCAATCATACTCATAGTTTATACCTGGTTCTTTACCTTTGTTGTTATCCCAATCTTCGGTATTGCTTTGAATTGTTTCAAGAAGATCCCACTTAGCTTTGACATCCTTACTTGTGAAGGATCCCTCTAAACAAGTATCTAGATAGTCCTTGTAATGTCCTGAAAGCCTTGCATAGAAATTATTAATATCAATATTACTAGAGAGCTCATGAATGGGACATTTGGGCATTAGTGACTTCAATCTCCCCCATGCTTGAGCGATACTTTCTCCATCATGTGGATGGAAATTATAAATGTAATCCCTATCTTTATGAAGTTCATGAGGAGGATAAAATTTATAGTAAAAGAGAGATTCAAGTTCTTTCCACTCCAAATGATGAGGATCGTCTAGTAGCTCATACCACTCCCTTGCTTTGCCCTTAAGTGAAAAAGGGAATAGCTTCCTCTTAACTTGGTTCATTGAAATACCTGCACACTTGAACAACTCGCATAATTCATGTATAAAGAGTAAATGATCACCGGGATGGACAGTTCCATCTCCAAAATGGCAGTTATTCATAACACTTCAACAATTTTTATAGGTATTTTAAAAGGGATGCTTTCAGTATGTGGATTTAAAATATCACAAGTATCATTAGAATTACCACATATGGGAGATAAAGTATCATCAGAGCAAATTTTCTTCTTTAAAGCTGGGGAACTAAAAAGATCATTTTCATAAAAACCAACTTCCCCAAGCTTAGACGTTTCCATAGCATTAGTAACAAAGGTGTTCAAAAGATTCATACTAATAACATTGCTATTAGCATGCAAAGAAAGTTCCATGGGTTTTTTAATTTTCTTTTCAGACTATTCATGTTCTATATTAGGAAAAAATACTAAAAAGCTCTATAATTTTTTTTTTGTTTTCCATTAAGACTAACTAGTGAAAACAAGAAACAAAAAGACAAAAGTGCAGAATCTAAAGGAAATAATTTCGAGCACTCGCACCGGAGGATGTGAGTACCTTTTACCTTACCTCCCCGGCAACGGCGCCAGAAAATAGCTTGATGTCTACGCACTTCTATTCTTGTAGACAGTTGTTGGGCCTCCAAGTGCAAAGGTTTGTAGAACAGCAGCTAGTTTCCCTTAAGTGGATCACCCAAGGTTTATCGAACTCAGGGAGGAAGTCGTCAAAGGTATCCCTCTCAAGCAACCCTGCAATCAAGATATAAGAAGTCTCTTGTGTCCCCAACACACCCAATACACTTTCCAGGTGTATAGGTGCACTAGTTTGGCGAAGAGATAGTAAAATACAAGTGGTATGGATATAATACCACGGTGCCAGAAAATAGCTTGATGGCGTGGAAGAGACTAAAGGCAAACTGAAATAAAGATGAAAGCAAGCAAACATGTAACAGATCTAGTTGCAAATGGTGTTTCAATGTTTAGAAACAAGGCTTAGGGATCATACTTTTACTAGTGAACACTCTCATATAAATATCTTCTCTTTATGATACTACTCTGAACTACTCTCCGGTTGGACAGTCTAATCCATGGTAGGGCTATAACAGCACACCTCAAAGTAAGCCTTTCCCATCCAGATAACCCCACACTGTCACCTTGAGCACTAGATGGTTCAAACAAACACCACAATTTCATAAAGACATCCAACTCCAAATATAACTCATAACAAGTATTTGAAATCTCTAGCCTAAGTGCCACCATGGTGTGCACACTGTTAACTTCACACACATGGGGAGAGCAGAGATCTATTAAAGCACTTGAGTAGCAAGGTACATCTATAGATTACAAGCTCATGATCTCAATAAGATCATGCACAGAGAGAGAGAGAGATGAACACATAGCTATCGGTAGAACCCTCAGCCTCGAGAGAGAACTACTCCCTCCTCATCATGGGAATCAGCAACGACGATGGAGATGGTGGTGGAGATCGATGGAGATGGCTCCGGGGGCACTTCCCCATCCCAGCAGAGTGTCGGAACAGAGACTTTCTGTCCCCCGAATCTCCCCTTCGGTGGCGTTTGCGCTGCGGAACTTTTCGTGGTTGGAGGCTTGACGATTTAGGGTTTTTGCATCACGAGGCATCTTATAGGTGAAGAGGCAAGGTCGGTGGGTGGCCAGGGGGCCCACACCACCTGGTGGCGCAGCCAGGGCTAGCCTGCGCCACCATATGGTGTGGCCACCCTGTGGCCCCTCTCCGTCTCGTCTTCTGGCTCCGTGAGTCTTCCGGTAAAATATCGACTTTGGCTTTTGTTTGGTCCAATTCCGAGAATATTGATTTTCTGACTTTCCTGGAACCAAAAACAACAGAAAACAGGCAACTGGCATTGTGGCATCTTGTTAATAGGTTAGTCCAAGAAAGTGTGTATAAATACTCCAAAGTGTGGACAAAACATAAGAAAGTAGATAAAAACCAAGAATGGAACATCAAAAATTATGGATACGTTAGCAACGTATCACCGCTACATGGACTAGACAAATCCTGGTCTTGATATGTACTCCTCTACGCATCCCTTTGGAAAACCTAAGTGGCATGTTTTGATCACCCTGTTACGAGATGATTCTTGATAACCATCTAAGCTTCTTCCGGAATGGTGATTTGCATTACCTCACGGTCAAAGGATCAGGTTGCGAGGTTCTCTATGTTTTATCATCAATGGTGAACTTTGTAACTAGATCTCATTTAAGATATAACGGTTGGATGTTTGTCTATCATGTTATTCAACCAATAACATGACCCCATTGTCAATTGGCATAAATGCCCATGATCTTAAAACTTAGATCATCCTCATGACCAATGAGCTAGTTCACTAGAGATAACTAGAGACACTGTTTGTTTACATACCACACGTGTATTAATGTTCCACATTAACACAGTTATAGCACAACATGAAAAGTATTATGAACTTATAGGAGATATATCAAATAATACACTTTATTATTTGCCTCTAGGGCATAACTCCTTTAGTCTCCCACTTGCATTAGAGTATAAACAAAACTAGTTTACAATAGGCAAGAACCTAACACCAATGGAATCTCGGTGTTATTCGTGATTTTCCTGATGGAGAGCTTTAGTCAAAGGATCTGCCATATTCAGTTCCATATCTACTTTGAAAATCTTGACTTCACCTTCGTCAACATTCTGTCGGATGACGTGAAATCTAAGCTTGATGTGTTTGGCTATGGAATGAGTTCTTGATTCCCTTGCGTTTGCA
Source organism: Avena insularis (assembly GCA_023614405.1). Lineage (NCBI taxonomy): Eukaryota > Viridiplantae > Streptophyta > Magnoliopsida > Poales > Poaceae > Avena > Avena insularis. The sequence goes on from CM042692.1 coordinate 455,204,311, forward strand.
ATAGCTCCCGTGTTATCACAATAGATCGTCACGGGGTCTTGCGCATTTGGAAAAACTCCTAGTTCGATGATGAAATTCCTTAGCCAAATAGCTTCGTTTGCTGCATCGGCCGCAGCAATGTATTCAGACTCCATTGAAGATTGCGCCACCACCGGCTGCTTCTTACTCTTCCAGCTTACCGCCCCACCATTCACTAGGAACACAAATCCTGTCTGAGACTTCGAGTCATCATGATCTGAGTTCCAGCTCGCATCCATGTAACCCATTACGTTTAGAACTTCATCACTTCCTCCATAGATTAGAAACATATCCTTTGTTCTTCTCAGATACTTTAGGATATTCTTTACAGTTATCCAGTGATCTGGTCCTGGATTACTTTGGTATCGGCTCGTCAAACTAAGAGACAATGCCACATCAGGTCGTGTACTTAACATTGCATACATGATAGCTCCTATGGCTGAGGCATAGGGGATGTAAGACATCTTTTCTCTATCATCGTCCGTTACAGGACATTGAGTCATACTCATTTTGCAATTCTTCATCATGGGTGTAAAACCCCTTTTGGTGTTTTCCATTTTGAACCTTTTCAAAACCTTTTCGATGTAAGTACTCATGATTCCCAATATGTATGCAGCTTCACCTAGATCCTTCATGGAAAACTGGTTACTCAAATATGTTTTCACGCTTTTCATAAGATCCATATCATTTCTCATGAGTAATATGTCATCCACATATACTACCAAGAAAACAACTGAGCTCCCACTCGCTTTCTTGTAAACACAGAACTCTTGTTGATTTTGGATAAATCCAAAACTCTTGATCACTTGATCAAAACGTTGGTTCTAGCTCCGAGATGCTTGCTTCAATCCATAAATGGACCGTTGAAGCTTGCATACTTTTCCAGCATCCTTAGGATCAACAAAACCTTCCGATTGCATCATATACAACTCTTCATCAATGTGACCATTGAGGAATGCGGTCTTGACATCCATCTGCCAAATTTCATAGTCGAAATGTGCAACAATTGCTATTAAAATCCGGACAGCCTTAAGCATCACTACGAGAGAGTAAGTCTCGTTGTAATCAACTCCTTGAATTTGTCAAAAACCCTTTGCGACAAGTCGAGCTTTGTGAACGGTCACATTACCATTCGCATTTGTCTTTTTCTTAAAGATCCATTTATTTTCCACGGACTTGCGGCCTTCTGGAAGATCTACCAAGGTCCAAACTTGGTTTTCATGCATGGATCCTATTTTGGATTTCATGGCTTCTAGCCATTTCTCGGAGTCAGCACTATCCATAGATTTTTTGTAGTTTGTAGGTTCTTCCTGTTCATCTAGGATGACAAACATTACAAGGCTACTGTACCAATCAGGAGTGGCATGAACCCTTGTAGACCTGCAAACCTCAGGAGTCTCGACGTTGTTGTTTTGATCATCATCAATGGGCTCTTCCTCCATGTTGGAGAGCAGTTTCGGAACAGCTTCCGTTGCGCTACTCGGAATTTTGAGAGAAGGGTCAACAATTTCATCTAACTCAATTTTCATTCCACTCACTCCTTTTGCAAGAAACTATTTCTCGAGAAAGGTGTCGGTTCTTGCGACAAACGTTTTGCCTTCGGCTTGGTTGTAGAAAGTATACCCAACGGTTTCCCTTGGATATCCCACAAAGATACATTTTTCTGATTTCGGTTCGAGTTTGTCAGGCTGCAGTTTCTTAACGTAAGCCTCACAACCCCAAACTTTCATAAATGACAACTTTGGCTTCTTCCCATACCATATCTCATATGGGGTTGTCTCCATGGATTTGGATGGTGCTCGGTTTAAAATAAAAGTGGCGGTTTCTAACGCGTACCCCCAAAAAGATACAGACAAATCAGTTAAAGAGATCATGGACTGCACACTATCTAATAGGGTTCGGTTACAATGTTCTGAAACACCATTGCGCTGTGGTGTTCCGGCTGGCGTAAGCTGTGGGATAATCCCAGTCCTTCAAGTGCATGTTAAACTCATAACTCAAATACTCGCCTCCTCGATCCGATCGAAGGTGCTTGATTTTCTTGTTAAGTTGATTCTCTACTTCTTTCTGAAATTCCTTGAACTTTTGAAAGGTTTCAGACTTGTGCTTCATTAAGTAGATATATCCGTATCTTCTTAAGTCGTCGATAAAGGTAACAAAGTAACGATAACCATTGCATGTTGAGACACTCATTGGTCCACATACATCCGTATGTATGGTTCCCAGTAGGTCTACAGCTCTCTCCACTATCCCGGAGAATGGTGTCCTAGTCATCTTGCCCATGAGGCACGGCTCACATGTATCAAGGGATTCAAAATCCAATGATCCAAGAAGCCCTTCTGAATGAAGCTTCTTCATGCGCTTTACGCCAATGTGACCAAGACGGCAATGCCACATAAACATGGAATTATCATCACTATGCTTACAACGTTTAGCATCAACACTATGGATGTGTGTATTAAAATCAAGATCAAGTAAGAATAAACCATCACACACAGGAGCATGAACATAGAAAACATCATTCATATAAATTGAACAACCATTTGTTCCCGATTTAAACGAATAACGGTATTGCAACAAGCAAGACCCACTCACAATATTCATACTCAATGCGGGTATATAGTAGCATTTTTTTTAAAACCAACAATAATCCTGACGGTAGACGGAGATGCAGGGTGCTGATGGCCATCACTTCGACTCTCGAACCATTGCCGACGTGCATCGTCACCTCATCCTTCCTCAGGCGCCTTTTACTCTGCAGATCTTGCTGAGAGTTACAAATGTGAGCAACAGATCCGGTACCAAATACCCAGGTGTTACTCCTGGCGCTTGTAAGGAATACATCAATAACATGTATATGATATATACCTTTGTCCTTGGCGGCTATCTTGTCGTCTCGCTAGTCTTCAAGGTACTTGGGGCAGTTGCGTTTCTAGTGCCCATCCCCTTTGCAGTAGTAGCACGTTGTGCCGGGCTTAGTGTCAGGCTTGGCAGCCTTTGAGGTGCTGGCAACAATCTTGCCACCCCTTTTAGACTTCTTACCCTTGCCTTTCCCCTTTGCCCTGGCTTCTTGAAGTTGGTGGTCTTGTTTACCATCAACACTGTGTGCTCCTTCTTGATTTCAACCTTAGCAGTTTTGAGCATGGCGAACACCTCAGCAAGGGTCTTAGTCATCCCTTGCATGTTGTAGTTCATCACAAAGCTCTTATATCTTGGGGGCAGCGAGTGCAACACCCTATCAATCGCGAGATCCTCCGGGATTTTGCAATCCAGGGCATTCAAACGCTTAACTTAGCCAGACATTTTGACCATGTGCTCACTAATACTGCCGTGCTCTTCCATTTTAGAAGAGAAGAAGAGATCGGAAGCGTCATACCTCTCTGCACGAGCCTGTGGAGCAAAGACGGCCTTGAGATCCTCAATGATCTCAAAATCATTCATCTTCTCAAAATGCTTTTGAAGCTCCGGCTCCATGGCATAGAGCATTCCACTCTGGATGAGAGAGAAATCGTCCGCCTTGGACTGCCAGAGATTCTTTTCGTCCTTAGAGGCGGAATCTGCAGGCGTAGCCGTAATCTCAGCCTCAATGACATAAGTCAACTTGTAGGGGACTAGGAGGATCCTAAGTTTGTGGAACCATGCGGTGAAGTTGGTTCCATCAGTTTTTAGCTTGTCCTTTTCGAGGAAAGTGCTAAGGTTGAAGGTGGATGGGCGAGACATCTACAATGGATTTGCAAAGTGTTTAGACCATGTTCATAATAATGAGTTCAAGTTTTAATCATATATTCAAACTTAAAACTAAAGAACTCCCACTCAAACGAACATCCCTCAACTCATTTAGTGATCACATGATCTCTATCCCCTGCACCTCCCTCGATCATCACGGCCATCAGTGCAGTATCAAAGGTGGACATTCCCTAATGTCGATCACATCAACTATGTGATTCATGCTTGACCTTTCGGTCTCCTGTATTCCGAGGCCACGTCTCTGTAACGTGCTAGGCTCGCCAGTTATAACTTGTGTGTATTTGCAGTGCAACATGGCTTACACCCACTGTATGAGAACATAGATATGTCTGACCCCTACTCACCGCAGGGCGCCTCATACCGAAGAACTTTCTTGGTGGTGCACACACAAGGGGAATACGATAACTGGAATACTACGAGGGATTATCTTATTATACTACTGTCTAATATAAGTATATCAGCATAATAAGTAATACTTCAAAAGTAAAGTGTTATGACATGGATATAGCATTATGATCATCATCAATAGCTTCAATGAAAGTTTCATAAACTTGTCATTGCCATGTTATAATACTTGCCCCTATGCAATAATAAAGATAGAGGCTTCTATATTATCTATTGCAAGTTTTATGAGGCTTTAGGGATTTCGCAGTAGAACCACTTCCCACCTACGAAGGTGGAGCCACAACATGGATTCAATGATTGTCATTCTTCTTACCTTTTCAGGGCCCTCCAATGCCAATGCCATATCAATTACTGTAGAGAGACAAACACCACCTAAGCCACTTTGATTCGTGGACCAGTCTCGTGAATCACCACGTGAGGTTGGTTGGGGGCCGCTTCATCAAACAATGTCGCGATATGAACAATAACATTAAAGAGGGTAGAAACTAGAGAATCAATGCCCACATATCGCTATGTGTTCTATCCATACGACATGTCTACCCATAGACCCGCTCTGATACCACTGTAGGGTTCCGTAGCAGAAAACAAAAAAATTCTATCTACTCGAACACTAATACCAGGATCTATACTATGTAGACATAAGTAACGGAGGAGGGATACAATATTTATACCCTTGAAGACCGAGGCACGCCTTACGTAGGAAGGCGTATATTGATGAAGACGAGCAGCACCCCAAGTGTGGTGCCTCCGAAGTTCATCACACGTCCGGTGTAGGAGACGTCAACCGGACTCCGATCCAGCCTAGCAGCAGAAGAAGTAGATGTCGGATCGCAGATCACACGACGATCGTGTGAAGGTGGAGAACTCACCCATGAGGTCCTCCCCAATATTACGGAGAAGTCCTCAATGGATGAGAGAGAGAGAATGAGAGGGAATGAGGTGATTCCAAGGGGGAGGGAGACCCCTATATATAGTGGGAGGGGGCGCACCACCCTAGGGCCAGGCGGTGTGGGACTAACCCCCACACCCGCCAGCCACCTAGGGGCAGCCGCTGACCCTAGGTGGGCCCCATTGGGGCAGCCCACCAAGCCTAGGCTGGCTGGCCCCCTCTCCCCAGGCGCCATGCCCTATTGGGCCTCCCTTCGGGTGAGGCCCATTAGCATTATGATGCCTTTAATAATAAAATAAAATATATATTTAATATTAATTCTCCAATTAATATTCAAATACACATATTGTATTATTCCTTCACTCTGGAACATCTTCCGGACCCCTTTCGATCTCCGTCGGATGTATCCTGGAACTATTCCGGTTTCTCTTTCTCTATTTCTCCTACGATACCTCATCTATCCTAAGCGTCCCTACCCTTAAGCGTGATATCCTTTGGTTCGGAAACACTCCGGACATGATCGAGACTATTCTCACATCAATGATCAACAGAGGGACCTGGATGGCCATGTGACCCCTGTGCGTTTCACGAATACAATCGCTCGAACCGTGAGATAGTCGTTCCCCGTTCCCTTTGTCATATGATACCTAATTCATTCGATACTTGATCTTCGGTATCCCCATACCTTAGTTCGGTCTCGTTACCAATGAACTTGTTTACTCGTTCTTGTGTCGTTGCATTCTGTGACCAAGTCACATGCTTGCAAGCTTCATTAATGCAACGTCACCGAGATGGCCACATGTATCTGTTCATTACATGGACTAGACAAATCCTGGTCTTGATATGTACTCCTCTACGCATCCCTTCGAAAAACCTGAGTGGCACCTTTTTGATCACCCTGTTATAAGATGATTCTTGATAACCATCTAAGCTTCTTCCGGAAGGGTGATTTGCATTACCTCACAGTCAAAGGATCAGGTTGCGAGGTTCTCTGTGTTTTATCATCAATGTTGAACTTTGTAACTAGATCTCATTTAAGATATAATGGTCAGATGTTTGTCTATCATGTTATTCAACCAATAACATGACCCCATTGTCTATTGGCATAAATGCCCATGATCTTGAAACTTAGATCATCCTCATGACCAATGAGCTAGTTCGCTAGAGATAACTAGAGACACAGTTTGTTTACATACCACACGTGTATTAATGTTTCACATTAACACAGTTATAACACAGCATGAAACATATTATGAATATATAGGAGATATATCAAATACACTTTATTATTTGCCTCTAGGGCATAACTCCTTCAAGTCAAATGTCTAGATTGACACCGACCAGGTTATATTTCGCGTGATGTTGTTTTTGATGAGGCTGTTTTCCCTTTCAAAAATATTCATCCTAATGCCGGTGCCCTTATTCTCAAAGAAATCCTATTACTTGATCCATCTCTTCACATGAATGTGGGGATGACAATGTTAATGACTCACATGTGATAAATTTCCATACTACTAATCCTATTTCTAGCCCGACTTCTGTTGTCCTACAGGAAATTACAGACCAAAATCAAGCTCCATGAGAAAATTTAGCTCAAGATGATGCTCAAGTGAGTCAAAATACCTCACATGAAATCTCAGCACAAGAGGACAATGGCTCACAACACGAGGATGATCGGCTGACAGATACGGTATCAGCCTCGGATCACGCATCATCGGATCACGCGCCGCAATCATCGCATGTTGCGTCTGACACTCATAGCGCGCGTAGTTTTCACCGCGGTTCTGGTTACATGTCAATCCCGTCCGGATCCTCTATGCCGCCTGGTTCCCCACCTTCCTCGCCATCTTTGCCCACAACAACGACCATAGGATCCAATGCGGGGGCTGGGGGCTCCACGACATCAACCTTTAGGACCGCATCTTCTGCTGCGTCATCAGGTACGCGCAGATCCTCTGTGTCTCCTCCACCTATTGATCAGTATGTGCCATTGCCAAATCTCCCGGTTACATGTGCGTCGAGAGGTGTGCTTCATCCAAAAGAGTACACTAATGGTATGGTCTGTTGGTGCTTGACGTCTACTACTACCGAACCAACAAATGTGCAGGATGCATTAGCCAGTTCTAATTGGAAAGAGGCTATGGATGAGGAGTATGGAGCTCTTATGCAAAATCAAACATGGAGATTGGTTCCCCCACGTGTAGGTACAAATGTTATCGACTGTCGGTGTATCTATAAGACCGAACACAAGGCTGATGGGTCTATTGACCGATACAAGGCTCGTATAGTTGCTAATGGGTTTAATCAACGCTATGGTATTGATTATGAGGACACATTTAGTCTGGTTGTCAAAATTGCAACTGTCAGACTTGTGCTAGCTATATCTGTCTCCCAGGGATGGAGTTTGCGACTGTTGGATGTCAAGAACGTGTTTCTTCTCAAAGAAGAGGTCTACATGAAACAACCACCTGGTTATGAAGACAAGAGGAAACAACATTATGTTTGCAAGCTTGACAATGCGCTTTATGGACTAAAGCAAGCACCTAGAGCTTGGTACTCTAGGTTGAGTTATAAATTGATTGAGTTAGGGTTCTTTGCCTCAAAGTTCGATACGTCTTTGTTTATATATCACAAGTAATATGTGACTATCTACATGCTTATCTATGTGGATGATATCAAAGTGCCAAGTTCTTCTCAAGATGCAACAGAGACTCTGTTGAAAGATGTAAGTAAAGAGTTTGCATTGAAGGATCTTGGTGATCTTCACTATTTCTTGGTCATTGAAGTTCACAAGGTTCATGGTGGTATAGTGCTCAATCAAGCTAAATATGCTCAATATGTTCTTGCACGAGTAGGTATGACAAACTGCACGGGTGTTCCTACACCCTTGTTATCTTCTCAAAGATAACTGCACGAGAGGGAGATTTATTAGGGCCTGAGGATAGCACCAAACACATGAGCATGGTTGGTGCGTTGTAATATTTAACTCTTACAAGACCTGATATATCATATGCAGTTAACAAAGTCTGTCAATATCTACATGCCCCTACTCCTATTCATTGGACAGCTACCAAGAGAATACTGAGATATATTAGTCATACAATGAGCGTTGGACTGACATTTGTGAGTGATGGGTTCGTAGCATGGAAAACAAAAAAAAATTCTACCGCAAGAACGAACAAAACCCAGATCTAATCTAGATAAAAGCCAAGATCTAATCTATTAGACATGTGCAACGAGATAGATCTGTACTAACCCTCGTAGATCCGAAAGCATTACGAGATTAGATCTCGGGGTTGATGTAGTCGATCACTTGCCGATCTCAAGATCGTGTGGACGATCCTTCCGGCGCCGCGTTAAGCGGCGCTTCCTGATCGGTCCTGCGTGCGAGTCGAAGCAGACCTTCCTCTCCCGTTCCAGCAAATGGAGGTAGTAGATCTTCTCCACGGAATCCCAGCGACGACGGTGTGGTGGTGGTGGAGTAGAGATTCTCTGAGGCTTCGCCTAAGCCCGAGAGGAGGGAAGGAGGAGGAGAGAGGCGGCGGCTAGGGCTTGAAGTGGAGGGGCCAGGGGGTGGCGCCCCCACCCCTCTATTTAAAGGAGGGAGGCGCCATGGGAGGGGGAGTCCTAGTAGGACTCCCCTCCCTCCTTGGCCAGCGGATTGGGAGGGGGGGAGGAGTCCTCCTCCCCCACGACTCCTTGTCTTACCCCATAAGGAATCCTTGATCCTTTCTTGGTTTTCAAGCAAACTCCAAGAAATCTCCTAGAACCTTCTAGAACATTCTGAAACCTTCTACAATCTCCATACAAACACTCCGGAACATTTCCTAACTTAGAAAATGATCCCCAATATATGAATCTTATTCTCCGGACAATTCCGGATCTCCTCGTGATGTCCCGGATCCAATCCGAGACTCCGAACAACATTCGGTCTCCAACGCATATTCCATATCTACTTAAAACAACTTCGAACCTTAAGTGTGTCACCCTACGGTTCGTGAATATGCAGACATGATGAAGACACCTCTCCGATCAATAACCATCAGCGTGATCTGGAGATCCATAATGGCTCCCACATACTCAACGATGACTTCGTGATCGATAGAACGTTTAACATACGAAACCAATTCCCTTTGTCACGCGATATTCTACTTATCCGAGGTTTGATCGTCGGTATCTCCATACCTAGTTCTACCTCACATCGATAAGTACTCTTTACTCGTTCCATGTTATGTCATCCCTTGTGACCTAGTCACATGCTTGCAAGCTAACTGGATGACATTCCACCGAGAGGGCCCAGAGCATATCTATCCGTCATATGGATGGACAAATCCCAATCTTGGTCCATGCGCTTCAACACATACTTTCAGAATACCCAATGACACCTTTATAACCACCCGATTCTAAGCGGTGTTTGATGTCATCAAAGTACCCATCTGGTGATGGTGATTAACATAACCTCATGGTCGAAGGATTAGGTTACTATGCATTTGAAAGCTTATAGCAATACGAACTTAATGACTTGATCTTATGCTACGCTTACTATGGGTGTGTGTCCATCACATCATTCTCCTAATGATATAACCTTGTTATTAATGACATCCAATGTCCATGATCAGGAAACCATGATCATCATTTAATCAACAAGCTAGTTCCACAAGAGGCTTACTAGGGACTCTTTTATGTTTACAAAACACACATGTATCAGTGTTTCCTTATAATACAATTATAGCATGGGATGTAAACATTCATCATAAACACAAAGATATAATAATAACCACTTTTATTATTGCCTCTTGGGCATATCTCCAACAGTCTCCCACTTGCACTAGAGTCAATAATCTAGATTACATGGTAATATACCTAACACCCATGGCGTTCTGGTGTTGGTCATGCTTTGCTCTCGGGAGAGGTTTAGTCAACGGATCTGCCACATTCAGATCAGTGTGTACTTTGCAAATCTTTATGTCACCATCTCGGACATACTCGCGAATAGCATGGAAACGTAGCTTGATGTGCTTCAGCTTGCTATGTGACCTTGGCTCCTGTGCATTAGCTATGGCACTTGTGTTGTCACAGTAGATGGCCATCGAGTCCAACGCACTAGGAACCACGCCAAGTTCAGTAATGAACTCCTTCATCCATATGGATTCTTGTGCAGCCTCCGAAGCAGCTATGTATTCCGATTCAGTTGAAGATTTCGCCACAACGCTTTGCTTGGCACTCCTCCAGCTCACTGCAGCACCATTCAAAATAAATACGTATCCAGACTGTGACTTCGAGTCATCTGGATCGGTGTTCCAACTAGCATCAGTGTAACCTTTTACAACAAGCTATTCGTCACCTCCATAAGAAAGAACCATATCCTTAGTCCTATTCAGGTACTTTAGGATATTCTTGACCGCTGTCCAGTGTTCCATTCCAGGATCACTTTGATATCTGCTAGTCAAACTAACAGCATGTGCTATATCCGGTCTTGTACACAGCATGGCATACATGATAGAACCTATAGCCGAGGCATAGGTAATATTATTCATCTTTTCTCTATCTTCTGCCGTAGCCAGACTTTGAGTCTTACTCAAGGTCTTACCTGACAACATGGGCACGAACCCTTTCTTGCTCTCTTCCATTCTAAACTTCTTTAGAACTTTGTCTAAGTATGTACTTTGTGAAAGCGCTATTAGGCGTCTTGATCTATCTCTATAAATCTTGATGCCTAGAATATATGTCGCTTCGCCAAGATCCTTCATTGAAAAACTATTATTCAAATAGGTTTTGACGCTATTAAGAAGTTCTATATCATTCCCAATCAACAATATGTCATCTACATATAGTACTAGGAATGCTAAAGAGCTCCCACTCACTTTCTTGTAAATACAAGCTTCTCCATAAGTTTGTATAAATCCAAAGTTTTTGATTACTTTATCAAAACATTGATTCCAACTCCGGGATGCTTGCTTCAGTCCATAAATGGAGCGCTGAAGTTTGCATACCTTGTCAGCATCACTAGGATCGACAAAACCCTTGGGTTGTACCATATACAACTCTTCCTCAATGTCACCATTAAGGAACGCCGTTTTGACATCCATCTGCCAAATTTCATAATCAAAATATGCAGCGATTGCTAACAAAATCCTCACAGACTTTAGCTTCGCTACTGGTGAGAAAGTCTCATCGTAGTCAACTCCTTGAATTTGTTGGAACCCTTTCGCGACAAGTCGAGCTTTATAGATGGTAACATTACCATCAGCATCTGTTTTTCTTTTGAAAATCCATTTGTTCTCGACAGCCTTACGGCCATCCGGTAAGTCCACCAAAGTCCATACTTGGTTTTCGTACATGGATCCCATTTCGGATTTCATGGATTCTAGCCATTTGTCGGAATCTGGGCTCACCATAGCTTCTTCATACGTCGCAGGGTCATCAGTGTTGTCCACCAACATGATGTTCAAGGCAGAGTCAGACCAATCAGGAGTGGTACGAACTCTCGTTGACCTGCGAGGTTCAGTAGTAACTTCGTTCGAAGTTTCATGATCACCATCATTAGCTTCCTCTCCAATTGGTGCAGGCGGCACAAAAACATCTTACGATGCTGCGCTACTCTCAACTCCGAGAGAAGGTTCAATAACCTCGTCGAGTTCTACTTTCCTTCCAGTCACTTCTTTCGAGAGAAACTCCTTCTCAAGAAAGGATCCATTCTTGGCAACGAAAACTTTGCCTTCGGATCTATGATAGAAGGTATACCCAATTGTTTCTTTAGGGCATCCTATGAAGACGCATTTCTCCGCTTTGGGTTCAAGCTTATCAGGCTATAACTTCTTTACATACGCTTCGCAACCCCAAACTTTAAGGAACGACAACTTAGGTTTCTTACCAAACCACAATTCGTACGGTGTCGTTTCAACGGATTTAGATGGTGCCCTATTTAAAGTGAATGCGGCTGTCTCTAATGCATAGCCCCAAAACGATAGTGGTAAATCTGTAAGAGACATCATAGACCGAACCATATCTAAGAGAGTTCAATTACGACGTTCGGACACACCATTACGCTGTGGTGTTCTTGGCGGTGTCAACTGCGAAAGTATTCCACATTTCTTTAAATGCATGCCAAACTCATAACTCAGATATTCACCTCCGCAGTCAGAACGCAGAAACTTAATCTTCTTGTTACGATGATTTTCCACTTCACTCTGAAATTCCTTAAACTTCTCGAAAGTTTCGGACTTATGTTTCATAAAGTAGATATACCCATATCTACTTAAGTCATTCGTGAAAGTGAAAACATAACGATATCCACCACGCGATGCTACACTCATTGGACCGCACACATCGGTATGTATTATTTCCAATAAGTCTGTAGCTCGCTCCATTATCCCAGAGAATGGAGTCTTAGTCATTTTTCCCATTAAACATGCTTCCCATCTTTCAAGTGATTCAAAATCAAGTGATTCAAGAAGTCCATCAGAATGGAGTTTCTTCATACGCTTCACTCCAATGTGACCAAGGCAGCGATTACCACATGTATGTAGAATTATCATTCAATTTTATTCGTTTAGCATCTATGTTGTGAACATGTGTATCACTACTATCGAGATTCAATAAGAATAAACCATGCATCTCAGGTGCATTACCATAAAAGATATTACTCATATAAATCGAACAACCTTTATTCTCAGACTTAAAAGAGTAACCGTCTCGCAATAAACAAGATCCAGATATAATGTTCATGCTTAACGCAGGCACCAAATAACAATTATTTAAATTTAAAACTAATCCCGAAGGTAGATGTAGAGGAGCGTGCAGCGATCACATCAACCTTGGAGCCATTTCAACACGCATCGTCACCTCGTCTCTTGCCGGTCTTTGTTTATTCCGCAGCTCTGTTTGAGTTACAAATATGAGCAACCGAACCAAAGATCAAATACCTGTGCACTACTACGACTACTAGTAAGATACACATCAATAACATATATATCGAATATACCTTTCTTCTTGATGTTGCCGTTCTTGAGATCCGCAGTACTTGGGAAGTTACGCTTCGAGGACCAGCACCCTTGCAAGAGAAGCATTAGGTTCAGGTTTAGGACCAGCCTTGGGCTTCTTAGCAGGTGCGGCAGCTTTCTTGCCGTCCTTCTTGAAGTTGTCCTTTTTCTTAGGCTTGCCCTGTTTCTTGAAATTGGTGGTCTTATTGACCATCAACACTTGGTGCTCCTTCTTGATCTCCACTTCAGCAGTTTTCAGCATGGACGATAGTTCAGGCAACGTCTTGTTCATGCAGTGCATATTGTAGTTCATCACAAAGTTCTTATAACTCGGTGGCAGTGATTGGAGGACACAGTGAATCCCTAACTCATTAGGGATCATTATCCCCAACTCTTGGAGCTTGTTTGCGTGCCCAGACATAGTGAGCACGTGCTCGTTAACGGAGCTTCCCTCTTCCATCTTGCAGGTAAAGAACTTCTCGGAGGCATCATAGCTCTCCATGGCCGCGTGAGTCTCAAAAATGAGCTTGATCTCCTTAATGATCTCGAACGGATCGTGGTGCTCAAAACGCTTCTGGAGCTCCGTTTCTAAACCATACAGGATGGCACACTGGACTGTGGAGTAATGATTTTTCCGAGTGGCGTAAACATTCTTTACGTCATCGGTGGCATCATCTGCAGGTGGGTCACCTAGCGGTGCTTCGAGCACATAGGTCACCTGACCAGCCCTAAGGACAATCTTCAGACCACAGAGCCAGTCCGTGAAGTTGCTTCCATTGTTCTTAAGCTTTTCTTTCTCTAGGAACGCATTGAAATTGATGGAGAGATTCGCCATAATCTACAACAAATTTGCAAGTAGTTTAGACTAAGTTTATGATAAATTGAGTTCAATTTTAATTCTTAAATTAACTAGGTGAACTCCAACTCAAAAACAACATCCCTCACATTGTCTTAGTGATTACACGAACCAAGTCCACTAGACCAAGTCCGATCTTCACGAGAGAAGATGTAGTTTCATCGGCGAACAATCTTCATGTTCATCATATCACTTATATGATTCATGCTCTACCTTTCGGTATTCCGTGTTCCGAGACCATGTCTGTACATGCTAGGCTCGTCAAGATTAACCTTAGTTTCTGCATGTGCAAATCTGGCTTGCACCCGTTGTATGCACACGTAGAATCTATCACATCCGATCATCACGAGATGCTTCGAGACGACGAGTCTTAGCAACGGTGCCAACTAAGGACGAACACTTTATTACTTGAAATTTAGTGATAGGGATCATCTTATAATGCTACCGTCGCGATCTAAGCAATACAATATGCATAAAGGATTAACATCACAGGCAATTCATAATTAGTGTGATATGATATGGCCCTTTCTTCTTATGCCTTTGATCTCCATCTCCAAAGCACGGACATGATCTCCATCATCACCAGCATTGCGTCAAGGTCAGTGGCGCCGCTTCATGGTTGTCCATCATCACTAGCAACTATTACAACTACTTGGAATAAAGCTATTACAAGATGAATAGACACGCAGGTCTTAACAGAATTAAAGACAACCATTAGGCTCCTGCCGATTGCCATATTACAACAAGGATCATTGCATACATCAAATATAATCACAATCACATGATGGCCATATCACATCACAAAACCCCTGCAAAAACAAGTTAGACGCCTCTAATTTACTTTGCATGTTTTACGTGGTTTGGGGCTTTCGAATAAGAACGGATCTTACCTACGAAACTGAACCACAATGTTGATACAAGTGCTATCGAGTGCAAAGTGTAGATTGGATCTATACTATGGTGGGAGAGACAGACACCCACAAAGCCACTTGTGCAAAACAAGTTACACGTCAAGCGTGGAGCAAGTCTCATGTGCGATGACATGTAATGTTAGCCCGGGCCGCTTCATCCCACCATACCGCAAGATGCAAAGTACACAAAGCAAAAGACGGCACGAGCACCAATGCCCACAAAACCATTGTGTTCTACTCGTGCAACAGATCTACGCATAGACAAGGCTCTGATACCACTGATGGGTTCATAGCATCGAAAACAAAAAAAAATTCTACCGCAAGAACGAACAAAACCCAGATCTAATCTAGATAAAAGCCAAGATCTAATCTATTAGACATGTGCAACGAGATAGATCTGTACTAACCCTCGTAGATCCGAAAGCATTACGAGATTAGATCTCGGGGTTGATGTAGTCGATCACTTGCCGATCTCAAGATCGTGTGGACGATCCTTCCGGCGCCGCGTTCCGGCAGCGCTTCCACAGTCGGTCACTGCGCAAGTCAAGCAGACCTTCCTCTCCCGTTCAAAGAAGCGGCGGAGGTAGTAGATCTTCTCCACGGAATCCCAGCAGACGGTGTGGTGGTGGTGGTGGAGTAGAGAATTCTGCAGGCTTCGCCTAAGCTGAGCGAGGAAGGAGGAGGAGAGGCGGCTAGGGGCTTGAAGTGGAGGGCAGGGGTGGCGCCCACCCTCTATTTAAAGGAGGGAGGCGCCATGGGAGGGGGAGTCCTAGTAGGACTCCCCTCCCTCCTTGGCCAGCGGATTGGGAGGGGGGGAGGAGTCCTCCTCCCCCACGACTCCTTGTCTTACCCCATAAGGAATCCTTGATCCTTTCTTGGTTTTCAAGCAAACTCCAAGAAATCTCCTAGAACCTTCTAGAACATTCTGAAACCTTCTACAATCTCCATACAAACACTCCGGAACATTTCCTAACTTAGAAAATGATCCCCAATATATGAATCTTATTCTCCGGACAATTCCGGATCTCCTCGTGATGTCCCGGATCCAATCCGAGACTCCGAACAACATTCGGTCTCCAACGCATATTCCATATCTACTTAAAACAACTTCGAACCTTAAGTGTGTCACCCTACGGTTCGTGAATATGCAGACATGATGAAGACACCTCTCCGATCAATAACCATCAGCGTGATCTGGAGATCCATAATGGCTCCCACATACTCAACGATGACTTCGTGATCGATAGAACGTTTAACATACGAAACCAATTCCCTTTGTCACGCGATATTCTACTTATCCGAGGTTTGATCGTCGGTATCTCCATACCTAGTTCTACCTCGTTACTGATAAGTACTCTTTACTCGTTCCATGTTATGTCATCCCTTGTGACCTAGTCACATGCTTGCAAGCTAACTGGATGACATTCCACCGAGAGGGCCCAGAGCATATCTATCCGTCATATGGATGGACAAATCCCAATCTTGGTCCATGCGCTTCAACACATACTTTCAGAATACCCAATGACACCTTTATAACCACCCGATTCTAAGCGGTGTTTGATGTCATCAAAGTACCCATCCGGTGATGGTGATTAACATAACCTCATGGTCGAAGGATTAGGTTACTATGCATTTGAAAGCTTATAGCAATACGAACTTAATGACTTGATCTTATGCTATGCTTACTATGGGTGTGTGTCTATCACATCATTCTCCTAATGATATAACCTTGTTATTAATGACATCCAATGTCCATGATCAGGAAACCATGATCATCATTTAATCAACAAGCTAGTTCCACAAGAGGCTTACTAGGGACTCTTTTATGTTTACAAAACACACATGTATCAGTGTTTCCTTATAATACAATTATAGCATGGGATGTAAACATTCATCATAAACACAAAGATATAATAATAACCACTTTTATTATTGCCTCTTGGGCATATCTCCAACAGTGAGGTCAAGTTCTACAATTGTGAGTGCCTTTTTCAGATGCATACTAGGTTGGTTGTGTTGATGATTGTCGCTCAACTGGAGGCTTTGCTATGTTCTATGGATCAAATTTAATCTCTTGGGGTGTTAAGAAACAAGCTACAGTCTCCAGGTCTAGCACTGAAGCAGAATACAAGGTTATGGCCAATGCAACAGCTGAAGTGATATAGGTTCAGTCTTTACTTGCAGAACTTGGCGTTAAATCAACTCAAGTACCATGCCTATGGTGTGATAATTTAGGAGCAACATACTTGTCAGCTAATCCTGTTTTTCATGCAAGAGCCAAGCATATTGAGATAGATTTTTTATTTCGTCAAAGAACGAGTGATGAATAAATAGTTAGAGATTTGCTTCATCTCTTCAAAAGATCAAGTAGCTGATGGTTTTACTAAACCGCTTCATGTAAGAAATTTTATAGAGTTTAGACACAATCTCAACTTGTCTAAGTTGTGATTAAGGGAGGGTGTTAGAGTTAGAGTTGGTTACGGTTCTATGCCAAACAAAACTGGACTAGGACTCTTTACCTATCCTTATAAAGAATTGATGTATTCTCAGCATATAAATATACGTGTTGCAATCTACCTGTTCTGAAATCAACCGAGTTAGAGTTGGTTACGGTTCTGATATCAACCGAGTAGACCCGTTGCAATCTATCTGTTTTGTAATTTTACACACCCCAGCTTTGTAAAGGTTGGGCTATCTTCATGAGCTTCTTGTTGAATTTACCAAGTCTTCTCAATGACCTAAGAAAACCATTCATGCTGAGCCAATGAGATTCCGTTTATTCTTCATTGAGCTGAAAACGGTGGATAAAATAAGTGGGCAATGGTCAGACGAAGCTGAGGAGAGCCCCTGCAAAAAAACATTCAGGAAAATTGTTGTGCCGCTCGATCGAGCCAAGAACTCTATCAACCCCGCAAAGGGTACTACTTTACTTATTATTTGTCCAAGTATATGTTTTCTTTACGATTGGTACATACAACTTTTTTATTTTGCTTATTATTATTTTTCCAAGTACATGTGCGACCATTTAATTGTATGTCCATGAGCATCAGATCATCAACCAAACAACTGAATTTGCTCATCATTCTTTCTAAAAAAATTATGACTATTTTTTTCCTTGGCATCAAGTATGAGGTTAAAATCATCTATTATCGTCCAAGGCCCCACACACATATCTTCGAGAGTTATTACTCAGAGAAGTTTTTTTAACGGTAAGCGGGACCTTTACCTCGGAGCTGCAAATATTAACATTCAACGCGTGGCGTATACAAATTTACATAGAGGCCTATGACATCTCTTTCCCTAACAAACTAGATACTTGAGAATAAGGCCTCTAAATTTACAAAAAGCCCCGTAACACAAAAGGTAAAAACACAATCAGGTGCTTAGGAGCCTCCGTCACCAATCGTCGGCGACCTCTAGGTGTTGGACACACTGAGGTATGCGAGGAAGAAGAAACTTGAGTTGTCCTCTTCTCTGGTGATGAACCACTAACGCCAGCCACCACGATGTCTCTGGGAACGTACCACTTGGTGACAACGGGATGACGAGCTCCGGTACAAGATTCCCCAAAGGGCCTCCTCGATGGAGGTTGAAGAAAGGTCGTCTTTTCGGCCGAAGAAGATCGTGGAGGCCACCATGGCCACCGCGTAATCCGCTCGTCGCTGCAGCTACCATGAAGCTCGTCCCTCTAGTAGCTCCCTCCACCTCTCGCCACCATGGCATCTAGAGAGAAGAAGTAAAGATACGAGCTCCAACTGAAGACTTCGACCGCCATCGACAAGTCGCTGAGGAAGACATGTGGCGCTGATTCTCCTCCTCGCCTCCACAGTCAGCCAGGAAAACTGAACCACCGCTCCCCGCACCGCCTCTCCTCCCCTCCTCCCGCTACCAGAGCCAGCCAGGAGAGGTCCAGCGTCACAACACCACAACGCCACCTGAAAGCCCACGACTTTATTTGCGGAGATAGAGGCTCCTCCGTCGCCGCCGTGCTTCATCCAGAGAAGCAACAACAACAAAAGAAGGACCCTAACCCAATTGATCTCGCCATCAAAATCTAGGGACTAGCTCCAAGGTACCACTAAGGGGCTACATCTAGACCTAAACCTAAGACTACGACTGACAACTCCCCTCAGCCAACCCTCACCGACGGCACCAGCAACAACAGCCTCGGTTTAGGCCGGATCTTCCCGAGAGAGCCTCAAGCTACTGTAGCATGGCATGGGGAGGGGGGGGAGGCCAGTGCTGCATCCATTACTCAGAGATGGTACTCTACACCATACTCTTTCCAAGGCCCATCAAGTATGAAGTTATTACTCTACGTCATACTCTTTCCGTCCGCTAAAGAGTGTTACTCGGTGTAACATAATTTTAGGAAATGGGTACTCCTAAACCCGACTATATTTCCTATATCATTAAATTACATAGTTATATGCACATTAAGTTAAAAAAAATCTAAATTGGCGGTTCCTTCTGATTGTTCATTTAAAACTTTATTGTTTTTGTTTAAGCTATATAATTTTTAGTTTCAGTACGCGCAAAAAATCACGAGCATATATGTGTGCTGCCTTTACTTAAAAATATATTTTTCGATTTTTTGAACTTTATTTAATACGATTTTCGATTTTTTTTAAAAGGCAGGTACCCATGCTCCATCACCACGGCGAAGGCCCGAAAACCATCACCATCCTTCAACGCATCGGCGAGAAGTCAACCAGGCAGCGACCCCAACCATCAAAGTCTAGCACAGGAAGGGCGGCCTCCACCTTCAGGTGCCGTAGCCCCACCGCCTCACCACGATGCCGATGGACACTCCGCCGCCGCGCGCGGCAGCGCTGTCCGACGACGACCGCCTGCTCGTCGCCCACTGCGCCGCGCTCTCCTTTCCCTCGGGCTCCCGCTCCCCGTCCTCCGCCACCGCCTCCTCCTTCCAAGTGCACCACGCGTCCCGCCCGTACCCCTGCGCGGCCTTCGTCTTCACGCCCACCTGGTCCGCCGCCGGATGGATGCCCTCCTCCCCCGACGCCGGCGGCCGCGCGCCGTTCGGGGACGCGGAGGTCGACCCCGTGCTCTTCCCGTCGCTCCGCAGTGTCGGGAGCGGCGTCCCCGCGCGCGCCAACGCCGCTTTCGTCGCCGCCTTCAGAGGCCTGCTCGACGGCTCGCCGCTCCAGTCTGAGGTGAGGACCTACTTAGAATAAACTATATCTGAACCTTCTGCACTTCGCTACTTCAGTTGCTTTGGTAGGACCTAATAACACACTGTTTCAGGAAACCATTTTTCTCTTGGAACAAAATCTTCATCTCGGTTTTCATAGAAGATACCTAGAACTCTCCTTCTGTATAATTATATTTTGTTGCTGCTGCTGCAATTGTATCAAAATATCTGAACCGGCACTGAGCTATGGGTAGGGATGTGGACTGGTGTATTTGGAGATTGGTGTAGTGGCTCTGGTGTTTTAGTCCCTTCCTTTCTTTCTCAAAAAAAAGAAAGGGCCATGGGAGTATAGGTAATACCCTAATAGGGAGCCAGGAGCCTCTTTCTCCTTGTCTGATCTATAATTGTTGCAATGCATTTAAAGTATTTTTTGGGTGGGTTTTCGTTTTCCTAGTGCTTTTATGGCTCATATGGTTCGATCTGAGCTTATGAAATAGAGTGAGAAAGGTGCTGTGAGTCCGTGGTTACAGTCTCAGATTGCTAGAGGTAGATGGTAGGCTACAAATTAGTTCGGCCTAGTGCCATTTATGTTCCTGAAACAAGTAAAATGAACTAGATGTTTTATAATTTGACATTAAAAAATGAAGTGACCATGGTGAGTACTGAGTTCGGTAATATGACCGATTTCTTTTTGTTGTGGTCATAGACCTTTCATAGTCTTACCTCATGTTATGCTATATTTATATCAACAGAGTGAGTGTCTTGATATGGTAGAATTTCATTCGAACTGTATTTTCCCGAGTGGAAAACTGGTCATTGTTGCTGCTTTGTGTTGCAGGTATCTAGAGCAGTGGCAGAGGAGAAACGCATCGTATTCACAGGCCATTCATCAGGGGGTGCAGTAGCCACCCTTGCTGCCATATGGTTTCTTGAGAACTGTACCAGACGGGGAAGTGTCAATCAAGCTCAGCCATTTTGTGTGACCTTTGGGGCACCTCTTGTTGGAGATAATGTTTTCAACCATGCTGTTAGAAGGGAGGGCTGGTCACAGTGTATTTTGCATTTCGTCATGCCACTAGACATCATCCCACGAATACCACTGACCCCGCTTGCATCCTCTAGAGATCAAATTCAATCTGTTCTCGACTGGTTATCTCCCCATAGTCAAAACTTCTCACCGGCTGGGAATTCGCTTGTCATTCCTGAGTTCTATGAAGCTCTGTTGAGAAGCACACTATCTATTGCCAGCTATGAGGCCTGTTCTTTCATGGGATGCACTAGCTCGATCCTAGGAACACTGACATCCTTCATTGAGCTCTCCCCTTACAGACCCTGTGGAACTTATCTTTTCATGACAAGTCCCGAGCAACTGATTGTTCTCACAAACTCGGATGCTGTATTGCAGTTGCTATTTTACTGCCTACAGTTGGATCCCCAACAACAATTGCTTGATGCTGCTGCCAGAAGTCTAAGTGCTCACTGGCAATATGAAACGATTAAGCAATGTGTGGCACAAGAGATAGCCTGTGTGGATTACCTAGGAGCAATTTCATCATCCCTTCCTGGTAGGCCAATGAATGGAACAGCAATTGGTGGACTTGAACTGGTAAACAATCCCCTTCTTCAAAAAACAACTGTCGCTTACCATTGTAAACATCTGGTTTTTGGGTGAGCTGTTATGTCTGAAGGCAGTAGACTGGAAACAATCAGTGTTGGATTTTAGCATCTGATCATTCCTTTAGTGTGTAGCCAAAGGCAGCATATTTTTATTTCCGAAAAGGGGAGTATACCCTGGCCAGAGGCAACACATATGTTTGTAGGTTAAGAAATAGCAATGAACACATCAGGTTTATACCAGTAACTGTTTCTGATGACACTATTCTACGAGTTCTGTTTTCATTTCTATTTGTCCCCCAAGTTTCAACCACTAGTAAATTAAATTTAATAACCAGTCCAATCGCATAATATTCCAGTTGCCACTTTCATATTACAGAGTAAGGAAGCTATGCTGAGCCTTGCTGCAGCTGGACAATGGGAGAAGCAAAGAGAGATAAACCAAGTAAAGATAGATGCAAACTGCAGTAAAATTCAGGAAGCCCTCAAGTACCTGAACGAGTACAAGCGAACATGCGAGCTCCATGAAGTGAGCTACTATGATTCCTTCAAGCTTCAGCGGGAAGTGCACGACTTCAATTCAAACGTACGTAGGTTGGAACTAGCGGGCCTTTGGGACGAGATAATTGAGATGTTGCGAAGGCGTGAACTTCCAGATGCGTTTGAAGGGCGAGAAGAGTGGGTGAATCTGGGAACCTTGTATCGGCGGCTGGTTGAGCCCTTGGACATTGCAAACTACTACAGGCATTCCAAGAACGAGGACACCGGCTCCTACCTCTGTAAGGGGAGGCCGAGGCGTTACAAGTACACCCAGAAATGGCGCGAGCAGTCACTGCGCATCCCATTAGGTTCCAGCCTCGAGTCGTGCTTTTGGGCAATATCTGAGGAACTTCAGGCCGAGGTGATCAATGGCAAATCATTTGAGGATCTGAAAGACAGGGTGGGCAAACTCGAGAGCGATGCACTTGGATGGTTCACCTCTGGAAGTCTTGGCAAAGATGTGTTTCTGAGCAGCTCATCCTTTGTGATATGGTGGAAGACACTCCCAGAGCAGCACAGGTCTGCGTCCTGCATCGCGAGGCTTATTCCTCCATAAGGTTAGTTCTCTATAGAGCTGGCCGTTTACGATATACCAGGAACTTCTGCCACTGTAAGGTATACTGCTTTGTGTGTATAGTGCTTTGTATGTATTTTCCAGGGTAAACGGTCTATTGAAAAATTCGAAACAGTTGTCAGATGAGACTAACGTACCTGTGGTTTTATGTCGCCTGAACAAATTAAGTAAGAAAAGCCATTGTGAACAAGGAAAAGCCTTCGATGCTCTCCGTCTTCTCCCACTTCATTGTACGTTTGTTGAGTTTGAGGATGTTGACCGGTGTCCCTCGGTGCCCGACCAGTACGGCCATGAGCTTGCGTCGTCCAGACTCGAAGAGGTAGCAGTCGTTGAATTTAAATCGAAACCCCCAGCCCCAGGGTTTGTCGAGGATTTCAGATCGCTGGCCATGTCTACTCCTCCCCTTCCTGTCGTACACAACCAGCCTCCCGTCTGTTCCCATTATGTAGAGCGAACAGTCGCGGAGGACCGGGTTGCAGTCCGGCGACGGTGTAAACGCCGTGGGGTTATGATAATCCATGATATGCTGAACCTTCCACTCGCCCCACTCGCCGTTACTTCGCCTGGTAGCATGTGAGACATCGATGCCGGCAGTCACGTTGACGCCGTACATCCTATTCCTCTTCTTACCTACGCCTCTGTGCACCGCGAAATCGAACTTGGGCTGAGTAACCGGTGGCAGCTCGCATGCTTCGCCGGTGCCGAGATCGGCGTTGACGACCTTGTCCAGCAACCCCAACGTTACGTGTAGTCCTCCTGTGGCGCAGAAGATCTTGACGCCGGCTGGCGCCTCCAGCTTGGTGTCGATCTCGAAGTTCTTGTGGTAATATGGGCTGTAGTACCGGAAGCTGGTGGTCCCGACGTTGGCGATGTTGAGTAGGAGAGGGGTGATCCACGTCGGGTAGAAGGGCGACAGTGCACGCGCGGGTTGCCATTGCCGGCAGACGAGACCGAAGCTCGGGTGGCTGGACCACTTGATCCGACTCAAAAACTGGGCGAGGACGTCCACTGGCAGAGAGGACCAGTCCCGTTCTTGCAGTGTCGTCGCCTCCATTGCGCTCTCAATCGTCTACCTGTCGACGGGAGCTCGGGCACCGCCGCTGTTAATGCCGGCTGATGACACGAGATTGTCCTGGACTAGCTAAGGCGCCGTTTCATGATGGTCTATCTTGGTGCTCGTGTTTACTTGAGTTCGGACTCGTGTCCAACTAGGAACATCTTTCGTGCCGTCGTATGCGGCTCGGTCTTACTAGTTTGGAAAGATGCATCACATTCTAGTGTTTAACGGATCTTTATATATAGGCAAACCAAAGTCAATAGACGAGAGTGCGGCGAGGTATCTACGAAAGGCAGAGAAACGCGGCCAGGAACCGAGCAAAGCACCGGCGCTAGCTAGTGAGCTCGTGAAGGAAGTACCGGTATGTGTATTTGAGGCTTGAGATTTTTTTCATCTCTTCTTTAGCTTCAAGAAACAATTCATATGCAGGATAATTTTCGAAAATTAACTTCTTGATGAATCTCTTTAAAACCGCTAGCTTATTGGGATAGAGTTGATGTAAGTGTTTTTTTGTTTCATTCATAGCATCGTCGTGGTTGAAGGAACCTTCAAATTCATGGATCAAAGTGAAGATTCATCTCTACTGGATCCTTATTCCGTTATCGTCCCCCTTGTTACTATATAATTGTGACTTTTATCAGCTCCGGGGGCGACAATACAGATGACGATCATGGAAGCGTTGATTGTGAGCGTGACGAACAAGAAGATCACGATGGAAGTAAAAGTGACCGGCACCAAAGAAAGTGACTACAATGAGGAGGACGGGAAAGAAAATAGACTCCTCTTCTACTATGTTTGTTTTTCTGCTTCTGCTTTTAGCTCCAAAAGCACTAGCCCAAACAAACAACTGCAAATAGCAAAGCGCGGCTGTGAAATACACCGCGAGCACGGGGAAAGGGGAAGCGACGCAAAGCGAGGCGCGGGGTGCTTCCCGCAGCTTTTTTCAACTTCCCGAGTTCACTGGACCGGAATGCACTCAATATTTCGTATTATTTACCAGAGTTTTGCCATCCCGAAATAGCCCAACTGGCCTTGCAATTTCCTTACTCCTTCTTGTACAATCATGGCGGTAAGGTTAGGATTTCCTCCATCACCTCCGCTGTTGTTCCCTGTCGGCAGCACCAATCTTCCTTGTCGCCGTCCCCGCTCATTTCCCGGTCGCCCCGTCCCTGACTCCTCCCTCCGTTGGTCGACAGGAAAGGAGTCGGTCGCCATTCCGAGGTCTTGACTTCGCCGCCGTCTCCTTGGCCGGAAGAAGCTCGACTCCTGCCCTGTCAGCGGCGAGCCACAGGCGTCAGGGGCAGCGGGGAGGCACAGGGGCGACGAGGGCCTGGATCAGCGCCTAGGGCATGGCGGCTACAGTGGTGCCTGGACATAGGGGCGGTGACGGCGGTGCACAGAGAAACGACAAGGATGGTCTCTGGAAGTGATCTGGCTTCATTGATTTGTCCTTTGCTCTTCCTCGGCTAAAATGATACCCCTCCCTGCTCTACACACATGTGCTTTTCTCACGTCTCCCGTCTAGAGAAACGATTAGAGCATATCCACTCGTGCCCCCGAGAACCCCCCTAGGAGCCCTTTTCCCGTCCGGGTGGTGAAAATCGGCCAAGTCGCGCCCCAGCACCTCGTTTTAGGCCAGATTTGGCACAAAATCTTTCCAGCGAACACATGCCAAACCCAGCGCGTCAGGGTTCCCCTGGGGTTGCCGGACGAAGCGAAGAGACGAGTGGGCCAGCTCTGTCGGTGACAGAAGCCACATTCCACTCAAAGATTCGCCTCCCTAGCGCTTTGCTCACTCCTTCCCCCTCGCCATAGTTTCGCTGCCGACACCACCCCTCTCCGCTCCGCCGCAAAAACGCCTTCGCAAAAAAGAACCAGCCACCACCGAGTTCCCCTCCCCCTCGTAGTGTTTTTCGCGACGTGCTTTTTGTGTCGTGGTTCAGCGCCATCGGCTGTTCCGTGGCTAGATGCACGCCCAACACGCCCACTAGGTGTTCGGCATTTTGCCTTGGCCAGGGACTCCGACGACGATGAGCAGGTGTTCATCGCACTGATGGAGGAAGAAAAGGCCATTGTTGCTATCGATGATGAAGAGCACATGATGATCCTCTCCTGCCTGGCCGGCCTATACGCACGGGAAACAAAGCCATGACACGGCGGCTCGAATCAAGGACACCGAAAGTGCAAGTCGAGGCAGCGGATGGAGGGTTACTACATGTTGTACGCTGACTACTTCGTTGATGATCCATTGCACGACAAGACAGTGTTTCGGCGCTGATTTAGGATGGGCCGGAAGCTATTCCTCAAGATTGTGTATGCCCTCTAGGACTTCGACACCTACTTTAGATGCAAGAAGGACTGCACCAGTATGGTGGGATTTTCCTCGCTCCAGAAGTGCATGGTGGCTATGAGAATGCTCGCATATGGAGCTCCCGATGACACACAAGATGACTACCTCCGCACAGCCGAGTCCACCTCCACTTTTTTGTATAGGTTCTATAGGGCAGTGATTGTAGTGTTCGGACCATGATGCCTAAGATCACCCACTATCGAAGACACTGCTTGAATCCTAGCAATCAGTGAAGTTAAATGATTTCCTTGGATGCTTGGAAGTATCGACTGCATGCATTGGAAATGAAAGAACTATCTGTTTGCTTGGCAAGGAATGTACAAAGGCCACAATGGAGGTTTAATTGTTCTCTTGTCTAACGACCATGCTAACTAAAGTTTTTCTACAGTCAGGATGGCTTTGATACCAAGTTTGTGGGCCCCCTGGATTAGCCATCCGAGAATCCCTTATGCATCCAACCACGACCCCATGATCAGTGTGTCGTGGAGCATAATCGACTAGTATCAAAGTAAACATCCATTACATAAACGGTTACAAGTCATATTTCAATGCTAGTATGGCTATACTTTACGTAAGCCTTGAGGAGCTAAGGTCAATCATTAGCAGTGGAACTTTATCGAAGCGTCAAGCCCAATTCAACCCTTAACCCTACATGCAACTAACTAGGAGAACGTCCTAGCTCGCATAGTCGTCAACACCACTTTATTCTTCACCTTTCTTCTCGAAGTCGTACCAAGTAAATAGCCAGGGACAATGGCAATGATTACGCTTGAATGTACTTGCAAATCACCTTAAGAGAACAACAATAAGAGGATGTGCAATATGGCCGGGGTAGTAGGATGGCTCTATCTATGGTTCTTTTCTAAACTAGTTTCTCTTGTAGATATGACATATCTATATCTTTGTTGAAAATCTTTTGAAAACATTTGGAAACATTTGAAGTTGAAAACCACTAGATTAGGGTCGCCCACTGTCATCTCCCGGTCATCCCATGACCAGGTCACCTTCCTTTGGCGGTCTTCCCATGACCACACCTCTTCTTCCCTTCCGGTCATCCCATGACCAAATCATTTACAAAGTCTTTGCTTTCTCAAAACATTGTTGAAAATAAAACCAACACCGCTAAGCAGCAACCTTCCCAGCCGTCCATGACCGCCGACACAACTATTCGAATATATTTACACTCTATAGAGGTTGTACACTTTACCCACAAGATTTGAGTACCTTGCTCTGATCCCGCATGAATCGTGGGTCGAGTAACCAAACGAAACTCTTGGAAAGCCTACCCCAACATGGGCCCTACCCTATGAGGAGTTCCTCTCAACGCCGGGACATCGGGTACCAACGACCAATCGGAGCGCATTTTACGCTCCTCTCGAGTGGGCGCTTTCAATGAGAGGCTCATAGTATCATTAGGTTGCCTACAAGGGCAGTTCTCATCTCCCCCTAGGCCATTGTTCCGAACAAGTGGCCCTTTCTATTGGGGAGACATGATATCCGAGGGGCTCAAACCCTTATAGTAGTTGCGAGGTATCCCATGCTAGAGCAAACCAACTTCGAGCTAATCCACTTCTCATTCCAAGGTAATGTGATTGCACGGTTTAGTTGTTTTAGCAAACTACATAAAATCAGGTGTGTTTTCATAAACATTTTTCCTCCTCTTTTCTTCAGTAACATTTGTAAGACAAAACCTCTTTCCTTCTTCCCAAACTTCCTCTTGGCATGGCAACCTTACCAAGTTTTTACCATAGAAACCATTCCTAAACTTTTTGATGGTTTCCCAACCTATAGTTTTAAATTTGGCAAAAAGGATTTCCATGGGGGCATGATGTTAACCAACAACCTACTAGTCTAGGGGATGAGTAGGTTCCATCAAGGGATTGTACTTAGCGGTACCATGGTGTAATAGCTTGGAGGAGCCAAACTGCTACTCCCTCCATTCCAAAACAAGTGTCGGAGATGTATGATGAACTTTGTACTAAAACAGTACTAAATCACCGACACTTATTATGGATTGGAGGGAGTATTAGGTATAAACATCAACATAGTAAAACAATGCAATTTGCATTAATAAATAAGTAAAACATACAAGAGGTAAATAGTAGGATGAGCTTATGAACAAGTAGGTGGCTTCCTATGGTCAGCAATATGTCCGTGGACTTCTTCTTAGAAATCCAAAATAATATTTGCCTTCTCCTTCTTGAATTCGATACGATCGCAACTATCATCGTCACGGATCACACATGCAAACAAGAAAGGTACCACAATCAACACAAGGAAAACAAGGAACCAGTACAATACATCAAGCAAAAGAACAAGGCATCAATACACTTCAGTAGGTTTTGAAATTATCAATTTATAACAATTGGAATCATTTCAATTGCCTTTTTAAAACGTCTTTTATGATTTAAATAATAAGCACTTCTTTAAAAAGGGTTTTATACCAAGGCCAAGTTCTGTAGGATATAAGTATAAGAATGTTGTATCAATAGGTAGGTATTGAAATAACAAAATCACCAGAAGTGGTTTCATCATCTAATCATTTTTATTTAGTTAGTTATGAATTTCCTAGTGAGGTTGACTCTTGTTTTGGTGTTTAATTCACCAAGATTATATGGAGGTCAAATAAATTTGTCCTCAGATGGGGTTGTAGATACTTGAGTTCTAGATCATGGGGAGTTGTATTCACTTCAAAATAATTACCAAAATGCCCTTCAAAAATTCCCAAAGTTAGTTGTGCAAGCAAACTATCTTTTTCATTAGATTTATTCTACATGTTTTTCTATGAAATCAAGGACACCTAATAGGCATCACTGATACCTTTTTGAACAAATTGATTTCATTACTTTTAGAGTTGTGAAAGTCCAGTATGCTTTATTGAGTGAAACAACTACATGTAGAAGTATTTAATTCTCTAAAATTCATCTATTGCTCGATAAATTGAGAGATACTAGGTTTTGGTAGATCTTGCAGTGGCACATCACTGAGAGTTGGAATAAACTCCAAATCTATGGAAGATCTACCTAGGGAATTTGTTGACGTCAGATGTGTAATGTTTTTGTTATTTATATTACTGTAGATCTACAGATCTACTTGGTATGAATCCAAGGTCATATGAAAGGTACCTTTTATACCACCCAATACAAATTGGATTCACCCCATTTAGATTTACAAATCTCTAGAAATAATTTTTTGAGTGAAAAGGACATATTTTGGTAGATTAAATGCGAGGAAATGTGAAATGATTATTTAGGCTAGATTTTTCTGCATGTTGTGGAAAAAATCTAGGAACATGCACAAAATTTGATCTAGGTGTTTTTATGTATTTTATATTTTTATTTGAATTTGTTTTAAACAATATTTTAGTAGATCTAGAGAAAATAATAAAGGTTCTCGAGAAAAAGAAATAACCGCGGGCCAAAATGCAGCAGGTTTAGCCGAGCCGCGATGGGCCGGCCCAACTAGCGCCCCGAGCGAGCAGGCAGAGCGTGTTTGAACCAGGCCAGACAGGGCCCATCAGTCAGCCCTAGTGGGCCAGGAAGGGGCATCGCGCGACATCGGCCGACGGATCAACTCACGATCGACAGTCGTGGCACGTCTTTTGCCTCCAGCAAGATGCGACATAAGGAAACCCTAGGGAGAGCAGGGAGGTCACGGGGGGCTTACCTAGGGCCTCGGCGGTGAGGATAAAGGGGTGGAGGGGATGTGGTGCATGCCAATAACCATGGAGAGGGGCGGCTGTGGCAGATTTGGGGTCTGGTGTGCGAGCGCATCCTTGCCGGCGAACGCATTCTGGAACTTGACAGGGAGGTCCCAGAGCCGATGCATGTCGATGTAGAGGTGCCAAGGTGGACTGGGGACGTGCCCGAGGTCATGGGGTGGCCCTTGGTGAGGCTGCAGATGCTCGGAACCATCAGGCTCGCCGGAGGAGCTATCTTCGGGCATGCACTGGTGGTAGCATCTCCGACGTCCCTACGAGAAAAAGGAGGGCATGGGGCAAGTAGATCTAAGCATGGGGGCCGTGTGGATGCAGAGAAAGGGAACAGAGGTGGTCTAGGTCAGAAGCAGCCTTAGCTTTTTGAGGAAGGCCGAGGGGAGATCTTATCCCTCTCCAGGGCAAGGCAGGCCATGGGGAAGGATCTGGAGCTCAGGGGTGGTAGGTGGAGGGGGAGGAAGGAAATGTGGCAGTAGGAGAGAACTGGATGGCCTCGACCCCCCTTCTATCTTGAATCTAGGCTCATGGTGGACTATGTCCATGTTTTGGACAAGGGCAAGGGAGGAATCAGGGGATTGGCCATGAGGGGTGGTGAGGGAGGTGGGTGGGGTCTGGCAAGAGCATAAGAGTGGAGGAGGGGTGATGGATGCTGTAAGATATTAATTTGCAAGATATGAGATAAATGCATGTGAACTCTTTCTCTCTCTCTTTCTTACCTCACCAAGCACTAGGGTTCATAGGGAATAGTGCTATAGAGATATTTTGACAAGAGAGAGAGGGTAAGGTGATGGGTGATCAACGAGGGAGGTTTAGTGGTCACTAATTGATTTCTAGAGGTGGACGTGATCATATATGTTGGTACCACTATTTTGCTTTCATTATTATTCTTGTGATCCAATATTAAGATGTGGTCACAAGTGAAAGAGGAGGGGATGTAGTGATGAGGTGGTGATCACCGAATTGGTTTGAATTTGAATTCAGCACAAAAAGGTAGAAATTCAAAGGCATAGGTGATCTAGGGTCAAAATATTGACTTACGATCTAAACCTTGCTAGATTTAGTGGCGGAGAGATCTAGTTGGGACAATAGGGTAGATGGGGTGGTAGAATAGGTGATGTAGATTATAATGGTGCAAAGAATTGATCAAGAGAAAGTTTGAGTGAGTCAAACTTGGTTGCCAAACTTAGTTATTTTTAACAGGATCAAAACAGAATATTGCCTTACCTACAAAACCAAGTTAGTTTAAGAGTCTCACGGCTCTATTGGAAACAAGTAGGGTTTGGGATGATATACTAGGTTGATTAGATCACATACATGCAAATAATTGATCCAGAGAAGTTTTGATGGAGTTGGGAGCTTCTCCCAAAGTTGGCATCTTGAAATAGTTGTCAGAACAGATTATTTTCTTGACTACAAAACCATCAAGGAGAAGGGGTCCAAGAAGGATCTAGTCAAGGGAAAGAGTGTGGTTTGTAAGTGCATATGTTGCTGTGCAAGGTGATCCAAGTGCATATCCAAAATGGTCCATGGTTGATTATAATTAGTGGCTCAAAGATTGGATCTTGATAGTAGTTTCAGAATTGGACAAATTTAGTAGTTTAAGAGTTTTTAAATAGAGTAATAGATTGAGTTGGATAGGTGAGTGGCAAGGTTCCAAACTCACCATTAAGTGAATGTGGTTGATGAGTAGATTGAGTAGAAGGGTGACATGCATTAAGTTGGTCTCCATGACTTTGGAAAACACAAAAAGGAATTAGCTCAAAACTGAACCTGATAAGGAAACAAATGGTCGAGTTAATGAACAGAGGTCAAGACTAGCTTAGGAGACTTGGTATATGGGTTCCTTGACCAAAAGCAACTATGGGTGATGAAAAAGCACATCACAAGGAAGAGTATAGAATATGCACATTTCCTTGGATCAAGAGTTAAGGGTCTTGGATAGAGTTCCAAAATGTAAAGCTGATAACTAGGAGGAAGATGGTCTTCCTACAAGGGTTTTGATGTTTTTCTCTCAAAATATCTAGTGTGAGGTATTATTAGGATCAACTATCCTTATCTTGCTTGACAAGGGGTTTGGTAAATGTGATTTGTTATAAGGGAAGTGCTAGGATCTATCCATGCTTAAAGAGTTGAGAGGAGAATGATTTCCATTTGACATCTTGAGGTTTAGAGGGTGTATTTTTGGTTTTGTCACTATAGGTTGAGTTCCTAGAGTATCTTAGATAAATTCCTAACAAGCAAGTCAAATCAATGCATGCTAAAGACAGCAGATCAGGGCAATTCATACAAACATCTCAAGGAAGAGAAATGGACATACACAAGCATTTCTCTGAAGGATATGTGCCCTAGAGGCAAATAATAAATGGGTTTATTATAATATCTCAAACTAGTTCATAACAATTTCATACTATGTTATAACTGTATCAAGAGGGAACATTGGTATAGGTGTGGTATACAAACAAACTTGTTCCCTAGTAGCCTCTATTCAACTAGTTCATTGGGCAACCAGTGATCAAGGTTTCCTGATCATGGAGCATTTATGCCAGTTGACAATGAATTCATGTCATTGGGGAATGATATGATGGACATTACCCACATAAGTATTACAACGTTATCTAGTCACATGGTTCATCGTTGTGATAGTTAAAAACGAAGTGACCTTCTCCCTAGACCGCGAGATCGTATTAATCACTGTCTCCGGAGGATGCTTTGATCACATCAAGTGTCATGTCCATAACTAAGTGACTATAAAAGTGTGTATTGGGTATTTTAAAGGAACAATTGAGGCTTATGCATTAAGCTTGGGATTTGCCCACCTGTGTGACGGGAAGATACACTAGGCCCACTCGGTGAGATTGTATCCAATAAAACTACAGTGTATGACTAGGTCATGGGGATACAATATAACGATAACGAGTTAAGTAGACTTGCCGGTAATGAGATTAGTATGTTGATGCTAAAGATCAAATCTCGGACAAGTCATGTATCGAAAAGACAAAGGGAATAGGACATAGAGTTTATGGTTCGAACACGACAGAATTTTGTGGAATGCATGGGGTTCATTATGGATATCCCGGTCCTTCTATTGATCATTGATCGGAGAGTGATCTCGATCGTGACTGTGCCATTCCCGAACAATAGGGTAAAACACTTAAGGGTATGACAACGTTCTAAGATCGCTATGGAAGTGAAGGGATCACCGATGAGAAATAAAGATTGGAATATTCCAAGAAAGGATTGTCAGAATAGTTTCGAAGATGTTCGGAAGAAGGATAAGACCGAAAGGTGTTTTGGATAAATATCAATTTATAATATGCATTTGTATATATTAATTATGAATTAATATACTAAATTAATATTTATGGGGCAACTTTCTCTATATGGCCAAATCCCCGGAGGGAATCAGCCTAGAGGAAAGCCACCCTGATGGGCAGCATGAACCGACGCTGCAGGTGGGCACCGGCCAGCCCACGCAAGAAGAAGGGAAGGCGTCGTGTGGGCGTGCGGCAGCTGGTCACCTCCAGCGGCCCACCCGGCCATGGCCCACATGGGCGTGGGCGAACGCGGGCTGGCGCTAGCGCGTTGGCAGGCCGTTAGCGGCCCACCCGGCTAACGTTGCTGCCACACCTGGCCACCGCCTCACAACCACCAGTTGGGCTGGATTGGCACGCACACGTGGCGGGTGCTAGGGCCCACCCGGCTGCTCTTGGCCTAGCTGGTTGTCCTCTCCTTTGTGTTTTTCCTTTAGTCCCACATGGGGACTTGAGAGAAGAGAGTACCCCTTTTTTCCCTATATAAAGAGGTGTATATTGAGGGAAAAGACACACAAAATAAAAGGGGATTTCCTAAGGCTATTTCCTTAGGGAATTCCCCCTCTTTCTTAGTTGATTCTCACGAGTGCGGTTTCGAGAAGAACTACATACGTGGGAGTCGACAACCACCAGCACGTTGTTGCACTACTGGATCCCGATTCAAGATGGTATACTTCCACATCCCTGATGGATCAGGGAGAACGAGATTTGTTGTCAGACATTGTTCGTGTGCAATACCTTGAGGGTGCTTCCACTTGTGGCGCTGGGCTATCGTGCAAGGACCAGGAGGAGACAAGCGAGGAGCTTCATGACCTTGAGGTCATGAGGGTACGACTACTTCATACACGTTCCCCGCGGGACTCTAATCGCGTTTCGATCTACAAGGGTATGTAATCGAAACCTCATCCTGTTACTGCATTAGCTCATAGATAGATTCTAGCTTCGGGTGTTGCGTTAGCTAGTAAAAATGGTTTTCTATTGCGAACCCCTTCAGTGGTATCAAAACCAACTTACGTGTAGTTATGCTAGTACGGGTTGACCACGTGTTGAATGTGGGCACTGATCGCTTAGTTGTTACCCTCCCACATGTACTTGTTCATATCACGGCACTATGAGATGAAGCTGTCCGGACTGACTTTACGTGAGATTACACGAGACTGGTTTGGCGCTTGACATATGGTTTGTACCGTATAAGTGGCCAGCGGGTGTCTGTCTCTCTCATAGTAGTTGATATGGCATTTACAACGGAGAGCCCTGATGGCTCAATGCACGGCGCCCAGAAAAATGCTTGTTGGCGGTGTTGATGTAGAGCTCGTTGGGAACCCCAAGAGGAAGGTATGATGAGCACAGCAGCAAGTTTCCCTCAGTTATGAAACCAAGGTTTAATCGAACCAGTAGGAGCAAGGAAACACCCCAAAGGTGTTACTAGCTGAGCTTTGGCAGGGCGCACTACCGGTGCTAGTAGCAACGTGGAGACCTGCACAACACAACCACAGAACTTTGTCCCCAACTTGCAATGAGGTTGTCAATCTCACCGTGTTTTGTGGAAAACAAAGAATTAAACGTATCGAATGGAAAGAAGTAAAAGTTTGCAGAAACCTAACCCAAGCCTTCATGAGAGTTTCATTTTCATCTTGTTTAAAATCAAATATAACCTTTTTGTGAAGAAGGGTGCATTTTACAAAAAATTTCCAAAAACAAGGCTCTCATATTAAATCATGATATAAATCTCTTTTATGTGCATTTTCATCCCATAATCTAGTGGCTCTTGTTAAGGAGCGTGGGAATAACTTTACTCTCAATATTCCTGGGTCAAGGTTAGGAGCTATTGTCCCACACAGTCTATCAAAATTTATAACGTGCCACTCTACAACTAGTGAGTTACCATTAGCTAACCGGGTAGAGTAGAGTGTGCTTATTACTTTTTGGTCAATATGACATTCAAGATACTTTGCATGAGGAATATGGTTTCTAACTTTTGTTTCCAACTTTAATTTTTTTCTTTTTCTACTCATGTTTGCAAACATAAGGTTGATACTAATTTTTATGTGTTATTGTGTTTTAAAGAAAAACTAAAAGGACTAAAAACAAGACAAAGAAAATTATTTTTAAAATCTAAAGGAGAAGGAAAAGCTCACAGTGGTGCAACGTCCCCAAGCTAAGGTGTTTGCACAAAGTTAGTGTTGTTGGCGCCAGAAGATGTTCTCACTCCAACTTGATGAAAATGTAGTTGTGATGTCCCTCTTTGTCAACACCCGGATTTTTAATACCAGATGTCTGTTATGCCATACATCGCAATCCTAGGATTACCATTTTTGCAAGACATAACAGATTGGTATCACAGTACATCATCCATTACAAACCATAATAAGGTCTTACACAAATAAAGGATCTCATGATCCAGTCTTAGACAAACAAGTAGCGGAATAAATAGCGTAGCGGTGGGCTCCATCTTCAGTGTCACAGGCAATGCTGACGATGGGAGATGATCCTAGTTGTCGTAGCCGTCCTGTTGTCCTCCTTCAGGGTAGTCCTCCTCATAGTCTGGCCACGGGAATAGCCAGGGACAAAAGCTATGAATACTCTTTAAGTACTCGCAAACTATCACTAACAAGTAAGGTAGTTCTAGTAGGAATGCTAAGTTCTAAGTTTATTTGTAAGTTAAGTTTGAAACCTAAGTTGAGTTCAGAAACAAAGAAAGATAAAGTAAAGTTTGAAATCACCTAAGTGGGAACTTAGTTGTCATAGTCACAACCCTGTTGTGGTCAAGTCATGTCACAATTCATTTCATAAGTCATTTTGAAAACATCTGACAACGGAACAGTATGGCCACTCCAACTATCCATAATCATGACGCGCTTATTCGAATAGTTTGACACTCTGCAGAGGTGGTACACTTTCACCACAAAATTCGATAATCTGTCAGGGATAACCCTGAATCATCATACTTAGTATGCAGATAATCAAACATAACCTTTCCTTTACACACTCTAGTATAAGCACCTCCCTATGAGGTTGGCCTCCCAGCCATGGCCATCTGCCATCCTAGTCACTCCATAGGTGGACAATAGTGAGAGGTAGCCTCAGCTCAGACCTCTCCCGCGAGGGAACTAATAATAATGCATATAAACTTCCGGCTAAGCCTTACCCAATTCAGGTATTGTGGTTGTACGGTAAAATTGGAATGGTATCGCATCCGAACCCAACCATCAGTTTTTATAAAGGGGCTAAGGCTCATGCCTCTACATTTTCATCATCATCATAAACCATTTGTGTTTCTCAACACATGTCAAAACATCTCAATAGAATGACTCATCATTCCAAGGTTTTCACAAGTCATTTTGACCAAGTATTCCCATCTAAAGTGATCAAGTTTTTGGTTTAGCTCTAATCACTAAGTTAATAGTGTTCACTAATGTGGGATATTAATCTCAATCTCATGCCATAGAATGACATCAAAGTCTAACTAGATAGGCCAAGTTTTATACTCTTTATGCTATCTATAAACAAAGTAAAGGACTTTGGTAAAGTAAAAGAAAGTAAAGCTTGTAAATAAAACTTGGAGTAGGTATAAGTCAAAAGGTATAACCAAAGCATGCCTAATGCATTTGCTTAGGTTATCTTGCTTAATTCTAGCTTGCTAACAATAGCTTGCCTTGGTTGGTGCAGTGGTTGAAATTTTCCTCGTCTTCTTTGGGGTAGAACTCCTCCTCCTCGTAGACTTGGTCGGTACTATCGTTTATAAATACATACGGAATACACAATCACCAAACAATACTTAACTAGTCTACTTAGCACTCTAAGGCACACATTTGATGATCTAGTATCATCATATTCATCACAAGGTTTAATAAACTAGTTTCATTTATTTTATTTGGGAAAAGTAATTTCTACTCATTGAAATTAACTAAGATTTAATATTCTCCAATTAAAATATGGGATCATGTGGACACATGTCATCACCACATATTCTAATGCATGGGAATGTGATTTAAATGTTGGATCACATTTTAATAAGTTTAAGTTTAATATTTAATGGTTTAAAGTGACTAGAAATGCCTATATAGCATTATTTTGGTACTAGTCCAAAGTCACTGCATGCAAACCTTAATATTATTGCATATTCAGATAGGTATATTCAAATTTGATTTTTGAGAGGTAGAATCAACTCAAAAGCTATTATGGTTGATTTTAGAAAAATGTCTGATTGTGAAAAAGCTTCTGTCTTGTTATTTTTTCTAGGAGAGATCTATAACACTAATTGATTTAAATCCAACAGGCTTGGATAGATTTAAAGTATCTTTCCAACAAAATTGGAATCACCCAATTTGGTTCAGTAGATCTTTCTGAGATGATTTTCAAACTAAGGGACATAACTAAGTCTCAGCTAAAAGGAAAAAGATTTATTTCAATCTGCTGGGTTACGTGGGAATAGTAATGGGCCGGACCGGTTTCACTCCGCGGCGCTGAGGACAACTGAAAGTTGGGTCCCGCCTGTCAGTGGCTCTTTAAACGTGAAGCGGTACGGGGCAACATGGACCGTAGGATTAGAACTAAGATCTACGGCTGGGGCTTATCATCGACGACGGACCTGTCGGCCATGAGTGGAACCTAAGCGGCTCGGTGGGGTGCAGGGCGCATGCAGGGCTCCAGCGAAAAGCGATGGGGGCGATCGAACAAGACGATGACGACGGACTCAGGCGAGGTCGCGGTAGCTCCGGGGGTGGACGAAATCGATGGGGGCATCTTCTCCTCTACTACGGCTATCTCCGGCGAAATTCCGGCGGCTGGCTCCTCGAGCGGCTCAGGCGAGAGGTGGGGTAGGACCAGTGGTGAGAGGGGAGCTGGGTGGTGTGAAGAAATGGTCCTAGGGAGGCTCCCTTATATAGGCTCGACGAGGCGGCAGAGAAGCATGGGCGGAGCTCGTCGGTGACGATGGCACAGGGTGCTATCGGCGTGGGCAAGGTAGGCGGACAGTGGGCGGTTCCCTGGCGGTCAGTTAGGGATTAATGGCGATGCTAGAGGCGGTGGGTAACGGTCAGGAGCGTCTCACGCTCTAAGTGACAGAGGCGGTGGTCGACGTGGTTCCCGGCGGCTGTGGGTCGCGTGGCGGGGAAAGGTCGTGTCTGGCGGGGTGATGTGGTCAAGGCGGAGCGGCGCAGGCGGGCTATGGTCGAGGGGCGGCTTGTGGAGCTCTGTCGGGAACATCGCTCTGGCATGCGCTGCGCATGGCACAGAGGCGGTGGGCGCGGGCGAGGTGAGGTGGTCCAGGGGCTTGCTGGGCTTGAAGAGCGGACAGGAGGCGGTGGTGCTACCACGCCTACCTCCTAGACATGGCGAGAGAGAGAGGGGCGTGCTCCTGTGGCTTGGGCACGGTCGGCCGAGGATCATGGCGTCGGGGTGGCGCTGCACTGTGGCTAGGGACTAGGGAGTGTGTTGGTTATGGACTGGTTGGGACTAGGGAGACAAGGCAGGTTAATGGTGATCAAATGGCTCGACAAAATTTGATCAAAACAGTATTAGTTAGGCAGGTTTGATTCTGCTCACAGGGTGTTCGACACAATGGCCGCAAGAATTCAAATTTTGAATTTGAAGTGAATTTTGGTGGAGTTGTTAGTCACATACTTAAGTATCTGTAGTTTCCAGGATTTGTCAAATTGAATTCATTTGCATGGTTTTTGAAAAAGTGGGATCTAGACATATGAACTAGATTCCATTTTCAAATGTCATTTTAAATTAGGGTTTAAATGTTTTTGCAAGATCACAAGGTGGGCCTTGGTACATCTTTACTTGTATTAGCAAGGGGTGCAAAGATCCACAATTGTTTCTGTTTGATTTTGAGTGCTAGGAACACCTAAAGTGACCTAGTTGATTAAAATGGCTCAAGTGACCATTTCCATTTATTAATTCTATTTGAATTCTTTTTCTTTGGATTTTGTTTGGGAATGATCTAGATGATGTGGAATTCATCTTAGAATCATTTTACAACCATTAGAACAATCAAACATGGCATTTTCAAACAATTCTATCTTAATGCAAACACACATATTGATGACCCACAAGTATAGGGGGTGTATGGCAGTATTTTCGATAAGAGTGTCGAACCCAACGAGGAGCAGAAGGTGTTGGCTAGTGGTATGGATCAGGAATTCTCTGCAAATACTTAGCAAATGGATTTTTAGGGGTTTTTGATAATGCAAGTAAATAAAGTACGAGTAAATAAAAGACAATAGGAATAAATGCAGCAAGTGGCCCAATCCTTTATGCAGCAAAGGACAAGCCGGTTGTATTACTTAAGAAGACCAAACGTTCTCGAGGACACATGGGAAGACTATCAAGTGCTTTCGCTTCATATAGTATATTAATCTTTTTTAACTTGCTAAGTGTTGTGTGGGTGAACCTGTGCTAATGTATCGACCTTCCTAGGACTAATACATACTTGTGATTATACCCCTTGCAAACATCCGTAAGTACAAGAAAGTAATTAAGGTAGAAACCTAACCACAACTTTAAACTCTAAGACCCTTATGTCCCTTGTGCAATGGTTTCCTAACGGGGGTTCAGGTTTCTGTCACTCCGGCAACCCCTACGATTAGTAGCCAAATACACAATGCATTCCCCTAGGCCCATATAGGTGAAGTGTCATGTAGTCGACGTTCACATGACACCACTAGAAGAAGTACACCACAACTTAAATATCAAACTATTGAATCTTTCTCAACACAACTCCACTACTAACAACATGACTTCTCCCATGTCCTCAAGAACAAAACGAACTACTCACAAGACATCATATGGATCATGATCAGAGATGGAATAATGATGTATAACAATCTGAACATAAACAATAATTCAACGGTTCACTCAATACCATCAACTACAAAGAGTAATCAACATCGGGAAAGTCTCCCCTATGAACTATGCAACATTCAACCCAATTGTTACAGCAATATGGAGATGGTGATGAGGGTGCCGATGGTGATGATGGTGGTGATGATGATCCCGATGAAGTCCAGCTTGATGGTGGTGTTGATGGCGATGATCTCCCCTCTCCGGGAAGGAATTCCCCCGGCAAAAATCTGTCTGCCGGAGAGATATTTCTCTCTCGATGTTTTCCGCCCCATAGAGGTGGCGGAATCTTTCTGTGGTCCCTCCCCGAGTCTTAGGGTTTCGGGAGGATAATATACGCCAGAGGGGAGTGCCAGGGGTGGACCAGGGTGGCCACACCACCTGGTGGCGCGGCCTAGGCTGGCCCGCGCCAGGGGGTGGTGTGGGCCCCCTGTGGCCCATCTCCAGCCCCCCTTATGGCTTCCTTCGTCTTCTGGAAAAATAGGATTTTCTATATATTTTCCCGGATTTTCTGATCTTCGCGAATTTTGCCTCGAAACAACACCTTTTCCATCAGAAACCTGACTGCAGCGGTCCATGCTCCAAAAGTCATCAACCATGCAAAAACAGATGAAATAACATAAGTATCACCTCTTAATACAAAATATATCAATGAATAACAGTGAATTATGACATAGAATAGTGATGCAAAATGGAGGTATCGACTCCCCCCAAGCTTAGACTTCGCTTGTCCCCAAGCGAAACTGAGCTCAATAAACATGGCCTCAAGTTTATGGAGTGAAGAGTCGATAAAAGAATACGGACAAGAAGCATCACATTCATTAATACATAGATCATAATAGAAGACAACTCACTATTATATAACTCAACTTGCAATAAGCAAAGGAAACACAATAAAGATACATGAAGTAAATCATAATTGGTAATGGCAAACTCAGCTCTTGGTCGAAGAATAGTTGATAATTTGCTGGAGTTCACAAATAACTGGTTTCCAATGATAGCTTTCAAAGTAGTAAACATCAAGATAAGAGCAATGTGTAAAACAAGGAACATAAGAAACATGATTGAATAAATCATCATATGAATGAATGAAACACAACAACTCAAAATACTTGCTGAGATAGAAGGGAGTAGGTTTACTGACTCAACTAATAAGTAAAATAAAGGCCCTTCGCAGAGGGAAGCAGGGATTTCAAGTTTCATAAAGAGCTCCCAAAAATTATGATACTTATTAGCTTTCATCTCTCATTGCCCCTATCATAGGCATATTTAGGTGATTAATGTTAAAGTGATCAAATATGAGGATATGCATTGACAAGTTGTAAATTGAGAATCTCATGTCCCTTGAATACGAGGGCCGCTCCTCATGCTACTCAAGTTTAGTCACCGGTAAGTTCTTGTCATTGTAAGCACATATGTATCATAGAGAACCGCCAACGGGGTACCCCTTGCATGATGATACGGAAGAATCCCCATATCAAAATGACAAGGCAAGCAGACAACAAGCATCTCAGCAATCTTCTTATTTACCATGAGAATATGGTGCTTTTTTCTCTCTTTCCTCTTTTTATAATATCTATTTTTTTTCTTTTTCTCTTTTTCTCAATCTCTATCTCTTTTTTTTGTAAGAAGAATGCTTCATAGATGCTCGTTATGGTTACGCTGCAGGTTTCCACCATGTCAGCATGGATTAGACCAGCGGCCCAGGCGTTTCTCTAACACACATGCATAACTCCATGGACTTACAAGATCCCCTTTCATTTCACACCGACGACATCCATAGACAAAAGAACATGATATCAACTAGGTACAAAGCACCAGAGCAATGTTGAAAGCGTTCCCCATGACAGCATGGTTCTACTAATTCAGAACTCACAAAGCGCAAGCATATACG
The DNA here is from genome assembly GCA_023614405.1 of Avena insularis. NCBI lineage: Eukaryota > Viridiplantae > Streptophyta > Magnoliopsida > Poales > Poaceae > Avena > Avena insularis. The sequence continues at coordinate 455,246,175 of CM042692.1, forward strand.
CAACATAGATGGGCACAATGGTTCAAGTTTATTAAGTGCAAGAAAGTAAAGTGTGCCATCAAATTCGTGAGAGCTTTAATCACTAATTTTCACATAACAAGTTTAATTTGGGAGGTATATAAAACAATAATTTACTTGGAATAGCAATAATGCTAATAGGTAGGTATGGTGGACACAAATGGCGTGGGTTTTGGTTTAAAGGAGTGGATGCATGAGAAGAATTCCCTCTCAGTACAGGTTTTTGGCTAGCAAGGCTAGGTAGCAAGTATAAGAGTCGAAGGAAACAAGCAAACATACAAGTGATAAAGACAAACATGCAATCTTCCTTGGAAGCACAAAAGATCTTAACTAGAGAATACTAGACTTATGAGCAAATCAAGAAAGAAAGATGATGAAATTATATTTCTTTAGAGTACTTTTATCTTTTTCATTCAACTCTCAAAAATAGTGTGCTACTGACCGAGCCAGGTTTGCCAAAAAACCAACTAAATTAACTCAATGATCCCAAAGTGATACCAATACTAACAACAAGATCAATCATATAACCATGAATTGAAAACTAATATAAGCTATGCAAAAGAGTAAATGATAGAACTTCTCATTAATATTCCATAACGGCAACTCACACCAAGGGATACATATCTAACGAGAGAGGGGACACTTCCATAATGCAAACCATCCTACATAATAACTTCTCTATTCATGATATGACTCTACTAAAAAGGTAAAAAGATAGAAGATAGTGATATGATACCGTGGCACTCCCCCAAGCTTGGAACAAACCAAGGGGATGCCAAACCTGATGACGAATTACTCCTTCGGTGGTGGTATCCTCTCGATGATCTTCTTGACCAATTTCCCCAAGTCCTCAATCTCGAAGGTGAGGGTACGAATCAACTCTGAGTTGTGCTCGATGCGGTGCATGATCATGTCAGATTGTGGATCCTAGATCTTGTGATTCTTTTTCCGCTCTCCTTCCTTGCGGTCTTCTTTTCCTGCATGGTTATGGATAAAGGTATGGAAGGGACTCTTGGTGCTTGGAGAAGGCGTCTGTGGTGCCAAACAGTGACGCGGAGGCTTCCCTCCAGTTGACATCCGTACAGTCCTTCTGATCCTGGCAGGGTTGGCCACCACTCCAATGCTTGCAACGGTAGTGCTGGTGTGCTTTGCCTCCTCTTCACCTTCACTCTTGATCTCCTTCTCCTGCCCGGGGTCTTGGAGATCCTCCTCCATAGGCTCCTTCCCTTTATCCTTGGCAGACACCATTGTGCTTCTAAAATTTCAAAGATAGTTTCTGGCAGAAACAGATCGAAACAAAAACACGACGAAAACACGATATACGAACCTCAGGGGATCGGGGGGGTTATATATTACGAAGTTTCACAATAAAAGGAAGGTACTGGGAGAAAACAAGTCGGAGACGGAGTCTAGAGTGGCCACACCACCTGGTGGCGCGGCCAGGGGTGGGCCCGCTCCACGGGGTGATGTGAGCCACCCTGTCTCCATTTCCGTCCCTCTTTCGCTTCATAGCTTTCCTTATTGTCTAAAAACTGTAGAAATATAGTTGGATAGTATCTTCGTGGAACTTTTCTTACCAGAACTGTTACCTATTTGAAAACGGACTCTGCGGGTCTCTAAATTTGGTATCTAGTAGATTCTTCCAGAGTCACCACTTGAATAACATTGATATCTTCATCTTCATACACTTATTACTTGAGTCATAAAACCTTTCACTTCCTTACTACACCATTATCTCCACTACCTAGAAATTTCTTTCACACAGTTCTCATTAGCAACATTAGTATAAGTGAAGTGATAAAACCTTTTGAGTTCAACTTCAACTAAAAACCATCAAAACATAAGCTACCGTAGCAACTCCTTCCAAAAACCCAAAAAGAATTCAAAAAGGAAATCGAATAAAGAAGCAAATGCAAGAGTGACAAAATCTATCAAAACAGACCAGCAGGTAAAGATCATTTTTTTCGAAAATCTTCTGTTGCTCAAATCAAAAAGTGCAAAACTAACTAAAGTTAAAAAAATAACCTGGGTCATAAGCACAAAAAATCACAGCTCAATCCGAAAGACAGAGATCTCTCACGAATTTTTACGGTGAAGCACAAAAATCTGTTTCGGGATAGCAACTTCCCAAATATTACTTCTCTCTCATTAGAGGTTGATCTTGACACAAAAACCAACAAAAATGGATAAGGAGAGGTTATTACCGAAGTAATAACTTCCAAGACTCAAAGAAACAAAAACAAACTGAAAGCAAAAAAATAAATTGGGTTGTCTCCCAAAAGCTCTTTCTTTATAGCCATTAAGATGGGCATGGTAATTTCAAAGATGCTCACATAGGAATATGAATTGAAGTGAAAGAGAGCATTAAGAAGCAAAAATACACGCATTTAATTCTAACCCACTTCCTATGCTACGGAATTTTGTAAACAAACAAGTTGTTGAAACCAGAGGCTTCTTGCATAAGAAGGCAAAACAAGTGCAACATAAAAACTTTCAGCATAAAACGAGGAAACTTGATATTATTGAGATACATAAGAACACTTTTCCCTCTCTCATAATAACTTTCAGTATCATGCATAAACTTAACAGTATAACTATCACAAGAACCATCATAGCAATGATCACTTATTCTAACAGAAAACACAGGAATACTAGCTCTCATAACACTACTATGTGAAACAATATTAGAGGTATACTTACAAAGGATAGTGTGTCCCTCTTCTTCATATTTAGTAACAAAGTTTTTCACATTTTCTACTATAGGTTCATCAACCATTTGTTTATTAGGTTCAACAGCTTTATTTGTACTTTCATTAACCATACTAGCTATCATAGAATGTTCCTTTATCTTAACTGGGAAAGGCATTTTCTCAATATAAGGTTCCGGTAAAACATGATTAGCAGTATAAACTTCAGTATTTCTTGCAGGAACACTCTTAGCAATATCTTTATAAGGTTCATGATACTTATTCCACTTCTTTTTAGGCACTTCAATGTAGGAAGCAAAAGCCTTAAAATAAGAAGCAATAGCTTGAGAGTCTAGACCATAAGCATTTTTAATATTTTGAAAGTCATCAGTTCCCATAAAAGATTCAATGCATTCATAATCATAATTTATACCTGACTTTCTACCTTTGTCATTCTCCCATGCTTCAGAAGATCCCATTTAGCTTCTTCTTCCATGCGGGTGAATGATCCAGCACAAGAAGCATCCAATAAATCCTTATCATGTAGAGGAAGCCTTGCATAAAAGTTATTAATAATAATATTGTTGGGGAGCTCATGAATGGGACATTTGAGCATAAGTAACTTCAATCTCCCCCAAGCTTGAGCTGTACTCTCTCCATCAAGAGGCCAAAGGTTGTATATTTGATTCTGATCTTTATGAATCTCACTAGGAGGATAAAATTTTGAATAAAAGAGAGGCACTATTTCCTCCCATTCCAGAGCTTGACCATTCTTCAGGAGCTTATACCATTCCTCAGCTCTTCCTTTCAGTGATAATGAGAATAACTTCTTCTTGACTTGATCTGTTGTAATACCTGCACACTTAAACAACCCGCATAATTCGTGTATAAAGAGCAAATGATCACCAGGATGGACAGAAAATAAAGCAACTATAGAAGTGAACAATACTCACAGTAGAAGTTTCCTTTACCAGTTCCACTCTCCAATAGCGCTTCACTCCCCGGCAACGGCGCCAGAAAATAGTCTTAATGACCCACAAGTATAGGGGGTGTATCGCAGTATTTTCGATAAGTAAGAGTGTCGAACCCAACGAGGAGAAGAATGTGCTGCCTAGTGGTATGGATCAGGAATTCTCTGCAAATACTTAGCAAACGGATTTTTAGGGTTTTTTGATAATGCAAGTAAATAAAATACGAGTAAATAAAATAAAATAGGAATAAATGCAGGAAGTGGCACAATCCTTTATGCAGCAAAGGACAAGCCGGTTGTATTACTTAAGATGACCAAACGTTCTCGAGGACACATGGGAAGACTGTCAAGTGCTTTCGCTTCATATAGTTGATTAATCTTCTTTAGCTTGCTAAGTGTTGTGTGGGTGAACCTGTGCTAATGTACCGACCTTCCTAGGACTAATACATACTTGTGATTATACCCCTTGCAAACATCCGTAAGTACAAGAAAGTAATTAAGGTAGAAACCTAACCTGACTTTAAACTCTAAGACCCTTCGTCCCTTGTGCAATGGTTTCCTAACGGGGTTCAGGTTTCATCACTCCGCAACCCCTACGATTAGTAGCCAAATACACAATGCATTCCCCTAGGCCCATATAGGTGAAGTGTCATGTAGTCGACGTTCACATGACACCACTAGAAGAAGTACACCACAACTTAAATATCAAACTATTGAATCTTTCTCAACACAACTCCACTACTAACAACATGACTTCTCCCATGTCCTCAAGAACAAAACGAACTACTCACAAGACATCATATGGATCATGACCAGAGATGGAATAATGATGTATAACAATATGAACATAAACAATAATTCAACGGTTCACTCAATAGCATCAACTACAAAGAGTAATCAACACCGGGAAAGTCTCCCCTATGAACTATGCAACATTCAACCCAATTGTTACAGCAATATGGAGATGGTGATGAGGGTGCCGATGGTGATGATGGTGGTGATGATGATCCCGATGAAGTCCAGCTTGATGGTGGTGTTGATGGCGATGATCTCCCCTCTCCGGGAAGGAATTCCCTTGGCAAAAATCTGTCTGCCGGAGAGATATTTCTCTTCTCGATGTTTTCCGCCCCATAGAGGCAGCGGAATCTTTCTGTGGTCCCTCCCCGAGTCTTAGGGTTTCGGGAGGATAATATACGCCAGAGGGGAGTGCCAGGGGTGGACCAGGGTGGCCACACCACCTGGTGGCGCGGCCTAGGCTGGCCCGCGCCAGGGGGTGGTGTGGGCCCCCTGTGGCCCATCTCCAGCCCCCCTTATGGCTTCCTTCGTCTTCTGGAAAAATAGGATTTTCTGTATATTTTCCCGGATTTTTTGATCTTCGCGAATTTTGCCTCCAAACAACACCTTTTCCATCAGAAACCTGACTGCAGCGGTCCATGCTCCAAAATTCATCAACCATGCAAAAACAGATGAAATAACATAAGTATCACCTCTCAATACGAAATATATCAATGAATAACAGTGAATTATGACATAGAATAGTGATGCAAAATGGGCGTATCACATATGCATGCTTAATTATTTAAATGAGAAAAAGTTTTTGTTAACCCTAAATTGGGTGATTTGGATCTTAATATATTGGATTAATGTTTTGGGATGTTACAAACCTCCCCCCCTTAAAAAAAATCTCGTCCCAAGATTTAAGAAAGAAAACTAGGAACTAAAGAGATCTGGGAACTCAATCCTAATGTAATCTTCTCGCTCCCAAGTGGCTTCTTCTTCGGTATGGTTGCTCCATTGAATCTTGAGAAACTTGATACTCCAAGTCCTGGTGGTTCTGTAAGCTTCTTCCAAGATACGAATGGGCACTTCACGATACGTCAGATCCTTGTTGATATCAAAGGCTCGGTGATCGATGTTCTTGAAAACTTCGGTCTTCTCCAGCACTTCTAGGCATTTGCGAAGTAACGAGATATGGAACACATTGTGGATGGCAGACATCTCTTCAGGCAGTTCTAGTTGATACGATACTTCTCCTTGACGATTCAAAATCTTGAAGGGTCCGATATATCTGGGGGCTAACTTTCCTTTCAGACTAAAACGTTAGGTTCCCTTCAATGGCGAAACCTTGAGATACACAAAATCTCTGACATTGAAAGTCAGGTCTCTCCTTCTCTTGTCAGCATAACTCTTCTGTCTGGATTGGGCGGTCTTGAGGTGCTCATGGACTTTGTGAACCTTCTCTTCGGCTTCTCGTAGGATGTCTGGTCCAAAAATCTGACTCTCTCCTACTTGCGACCAATTCAAAGGGGTAAAACACTTTCTTCCATATAGGAACTCAAATGGGGCCATTTGCAAACTGGCTTGATAACTGTTGTTGTATGAGAATTCTGCGAAAGGCAGACAATCTTCCCATTTTGATCCATACTCTAACACACAAGATCTCAACATATCTTCCAAGATTTGGTTGCCTCTTTCAGTCTGTCCGTCGGTCTGAGGGTGATAAGCTATGCTGAAATTTAACTTGGTTCCTAATCCTTCTTGGACTTTCTGCCAAAATCTTGAGGTAAATTGGGTTCCTCGATCCGACACTATGGTCTTGGGGGTTCCATGCAAACTAACAATTTTAGCAATGTACAACTCTGCTAGCTTCGAACTCTGGTAGGTTGTCTTGATAGGTCTAAAATGAGCTACCTTGGACAGTTTATCAACAATGACCCAGATTGAGTCATTTCCCCTACTAGAAGTAGGCAAACCGGTGATAAAGTCCATTCCGACGGAATCCCATTTCCATTCTGGAATCTGCAATGGTTGCAACAGTCCTGCGGGCCTTTGATGTTTCGCTTTGACTCGCTGACAGATATCACACTTGGCTATGTAGCTTCCGATTTCTCTCTTCATCTTGTGCCACCAAAATTGCTCCTTCAAATCCTGATACATCTTTGTTCCCCTGGGTGGATAGAATAAAGATTATCATGAGCTTCTTGCATGATAACTTGTTTCAGCTCCGAATCTGCTGGCACAAAGATACATCCTTTGTACCACAGAACTCCTTTGTCTTCGGTGAATCCAGGTACCTTTCCTGTACCAATACGACGCTTGATTCCATCGATACTTGCATTTCCCTTCTAGGCTTCCTTGATTTGGCTAATCAAAGTGGGCTGAAGTTCAATGCTAGCTAAAAATCCTTTGCTAACTAGCTCAGTTCTAAACTCCTCCAATTCCTCATACAAACTTGGTTGCTTCTCCTTGATCATAGTGTTTAGCCTACACGGCAATCTGCTAAGAGCATCCGCTACCACATTGGCTTTGCCGGGGTGATAGTGAATGTCAAGGTCATAATCCTTGATTAACTCTATCCATATCCTCATATTCAACTCCTTCTGAGTGAAAATATACTTCAAGCTCTTGTGATATGAATAAATCTCACAGCGATTACCCATAAGATAATGACGCCATGTTCAAGATAAATCTCACAGCGAATAAATCTCAAAACTACGACTGCTAATTCAAGATCACGGGTAGGATGGTTCTGCTCATGCTGTTTCAGTTGTCGAGACAGATATGCGATGACTTTGCCTTCTTGCATCAATACACATCCGAGACCAATCTTTGATGCATCACAATACACATCAAACGGCTTCTTGATATCTGGCATAATCAAAATTGGGGCTAAAATCAATCTCTTCTTGAGCTCTTGGAAACTTTCTTCACATTTGTCAGTCCATTCAAACTTCTTGTCCTTCTTCAACAATTGGGTCATCGGTCTTGCGATGCTCGAAAATCCTTCTACGAACTTGCGGTAATATCCCGCTAATCCGAGAAATGCACGGACTTGGGTTTGAGTGGTTGGGGCTTCCCATTCTTCGACATCTTTGATCTTGGCGGGATCAACACGACTCCTCCGGCAGACACAATATGTCCTAGGAATCCTACTTCTTTCAGCCAAAACTCACATTTGCTGAACTTGGCATACAATAGATGCTCTCTAAGGGTTTCAAGAATGATTCTCAGATGTTGCTCATGCTCTTCTTCTGATTTGGAGTAGATAAGGATATCATCGATAAACACAATGACAAACTTATCCAGAAAAGTCATAAAGATCTTATTCATGAGATTCATGAAGTAAGCGGGAGCATTGGTTAATCCAAAAGACATGACCGTATACTCATATAATCCATATCTGGTGGTAAAGGCGGTCTTTGGAATATCCATTGCACGAATCTTAAGTTGGTGATAACCAGTCCTATGATCGATCTTAGAGAACACACTAGCACCAGTCAACTGATCGAATAGATCCTGTATCTTTCGCAAAGGGTACTTGTTCTTGATTGTGACATCATTCAGCTTCCTGTAATCTGTGCACAAACGGTTGCCTCCATCTTTCTTGTCGACGAACAACACGGGCGATCTCCATGGTGATGCGCTTGGTTGAATCAAGCCTTTCTCCAGCATAGCATCCAACTGCTTCTTCAGCTCCACTAACTCTGAGGGGTTCATGCTATAGGGTCTCTGAGCTATGGGACCGGTTCCGGGGATTAGTTCATTGATGAACTCAATATCCCGATCCAGGGGCATACCGGGCAATTCATCTGGGAATACGTCGGGGTATTCATAGACTACTCTAACTTGGTCTATGGTGGGTAGGGCTAGACTCTTGTTGCACTTGAATTGACGGGGCAAGGTTTCAGATATATGCTCTACTGATACTCTAGAGCTACTGGTCATGGTGATGGCTTTCTTGGCATAGTCTATCAATCCTTTATGCTTTGACATCCATTCCATTCCTAGTACTACTTCCAAACCTTTGGTTCCAAGTACTATTAGATTGGCATAAAAATCTATCCCATGTATTCTGATAGGGATAGCTTTGCAAATTTTTCTAGCTTTTGTAGTTGAACTAGGTATTTGAACTATCATGACATGCTTCAAGTTGGTTGGGTGAATCTTACTAGTGCATGCAAATTCTTCGGTGACAAATGAGTGTGATGCTCTAGAATCAAACAACACTCTTGCTAAAACTGAGTTGATAGAAAACATACCCAGCACTACATCTGGCGCTTCTTGGGCTTCTTCGGCGTTCATGTGGAAGAGACGGCCGTTGCGGTTGTGAGGGTTCCCTAGGGCGAATATTCTTCTGGGTTGAACACGACGTTGTTGTTGAGCTGGGGCATTCACATTGGCAGTGGCGGCAATCTTCTTGGGACACTCATTGGAGTAGTGACCCTTCACTCCACACTCGAAACAAGTAATCTACAACTTGTCTTTTGCTGCCACAGGCACAACATTGCTTCCAGTTCTCGGTGTAGTGTTGTTGTTGATGATGATGATGTTCTTGGGAGGTGCACGGTTGAAATTGCTGGAGTTGCTGGGGTGGTTGTTGTTTCCTCCGGACTTCACATTTCCTCCGCTGCGGTTGGGGTAGCTTGGGCGAGACATTGGGGGTCGATTGTTCCGCGGGGCATATCTGGCAGACGGGTTGGGACGGTACTTCTGATGACTGCTGGATCTAGCTTGGTGCATCATCCGACGTTTGCGATTGTCGTTTGCTTGATTAATCTTCCCTTACATCTGAATGACAGAGTCGACTAGCTCTTCGAGATCCTCGAAACGGATGTTGACGAGTATTGTCTGCATCTCATCATGCAGTCCGTTCAGGAATCTCTCTTTCTTCTTGGCCTCCGTGTTGATCTCATCGGGTGCATACCTGGTGAGGGACAAGAATCTGTCACGGTACTCTAGTACAATCATTCTGCCTTGCTTTAGTTCTCTAAATTCATCTCTCATTCTGGTGACTAGACCCTGCGGCACATGGGTGCGGCTGAACTTGACTTTGAAGGCTTCCCACGTCATCACTTGACCATGGTTCATCATGCGGGTGCTATTCCACCATGCTCTGGCATCTCCTGCCAGATAGTGGGTGGCAAACAGAACTTTCTCGTTTGCATCCACTCCGGCGACTTCTAAGTTGTTCTCCATGGTCTGTAACCAATCATCAGCATCCAGTGGGTCTTCAGACTTGCTAAAGATTGGGGGATTGGTATTCTGGAAGTTTTTTAGTTTGGATCCATGATGATCCTGATTTCTGGTTATGATTGTTGTGAGCCATCTAGGTGATTTGCTGTAGTGTGGCTAGATTTGCTTGGCAATCTGCCCTACTAGCTTCACGGTCTACAATGAGCGTCTGCAGAATCTGCAGCATTGGGTCTTGCGATGAGCTTCTCCTTCCTTGGTTTCCACGAGTCATCTGAAGATTGAGATAGATAATGAGGTAAGAGGGAAAGTTCTAAGGTTCATGGTTTTGGTTTCAAGCTAAAACTTTGAGTTTGACTCAGGTTTTGCAACTAACTTATTTTCATTCATTCAAGCAAGGCACACGATACAAACACACACACACACACCACAACAAAAGGAAAAATAGATGGTTTTAAGAACCATTATGTAAGCTAAGATACAAGGGGACCGATACTTCTCACGCCTACGATAGTGCTCTAGTGCATCTACTCATCATCGATGAAGTCAGAGTCATCATCGTCGGTGTAGAAGTCCATGGCATCATCCTCCAGACAGTCATCATCATTGCTGAGGTACGAGTGAATATCCCCCTGGATGTCTTCACCTTCCTCCTCTTCTTCTTTTGCTGCAAGCTGAGCTTCTTGATCCTTGATGGTCTTCTCGAGGTCGGCTACCTTCTTGCGAAGACGATCGATGGTGTGATCCTTCTTCGCATGTTGACGGCGAAGAGACTGACGATCCTTGACTAGCAGTGAGAAAGTCTGGGCCTTCTGGGCGGCAATGGCAAGGTTGTGGTTGGCGAACTCTCTAGCATTGTCCAATTCCTTCTGTCTATCGTACAGTAGGAAGTCAAGGTTCTCCACTTGACGTTTCAACTCCAGGTGACTTGGCATATCTAGCGGCATTCCCATAGAATCACACCATGCATAGCGAGCAAAGCGGGTTCCTTGGATCAGGTTGACATTCTGTGTGCAGAGACGAGCGAGAGCTTCATGCATTGCCCTAGCTAATCCATCTAGCCAGTTATTCTCTCTTACGGAGAATTGAATCTTCTCGGACATTGGAGCCTCTAACTTGCCTCGAAGATCGACAACTACTAGCCATTGTAAATCTCCTCCTGGGGGACCATTGAGTTGAGCTCCAAAGAATTCCGGATGCGGATGCTCCAAATGCTCAGACAGTGCATCAAGATCCCTCTCGAAGATCAGTTGGCCTCCGTTGCCCAACTGGTAGAACTTGCAGTACTAAACTTCCATCTATAAGAATTTAGGATGAGAAAGTTAGTGAAGTGATCAAGTGTGTCAAAATTTTATGTAGTAATGTAAGAATTTTTGAGGAACATGTATTTTTTTGAGAGAAAGAATCCCAAGGGTAAGAGAGGAAATAGATTTTCACAAATACTCACTTTGGTTTTGAAACTAAGTTTTTGTTCGGACATCCATTCTAACTAGGGTCTCCTATGGTCAGGATGGCTCTGATACCAACTTGTCAACACCCGGATTTTTAAACCCAGATGCCTGTTATGCCATACATTGCAATCCAGGATTACCATTTTTGTGAGACATAACAGATTAGATATCACAGTACATCATCCATACAAACCATAATAAGGTCTTACACAATAAAGGATCTCATGATCCAGTCTTAGTACAAATAAGTAGCGGAATAAATAGCATAGCGGTGGGCTCCATCTTCAGTGTCACAGGCAATGCTGACGATGGGAGATGATCCTAGTTGTTGTAACCGTCCTGTTGTCCTCCTTTAGGGTAGTCCTCCTCATAGTCTGGCCACGGGAATAGCCAGGGACAAAAGCCATGAGTACTCTTTAAGTACTCGCAAACTATCACTAACAAGTAAGGTAGTTCTAGTAGGAATGCTAAGTTCTAAGTTTATTTGTAAGTTAAGTTTGAAACCTAAGCTAAGTTCAGAAACAAAGAAAGATAAAATAAAGTTTGAAACCACCTAAGTGGGAACTTAGTTGTCATAGTCACAACCCTGTTGTGGTCAAGTCATCTCACAGTTCATTTCATAAGTCATTTTGAAAACATCTGACAACGGAATAGTATGGCCACTCCAACTGTCCATAACATGAGGGCAGCTATTGAATAGTTTGACACTCTGCAGAGGTGGTACACTTTCACCACAAAATTCGATACATCTGTCAGGGATAACCCTGAATCATCATACTTAGTATGCAGATAATCAAGCATAACCTTTCCTTTACACACTCTAGTATAAGCACCACTCCTATGAGCTTGGCCTCCCAACCATGGCCATCTGCCATCCTGGTCACTGCATAGGTGGACAACAGTGAGAGGTAGCCTCAGCTCAGACCTCTCCTGCGAGGGAACTAATACTAATGCATATAAACTTTCGGTTAAGCCTTGCCCAATTCAGGTATTGTGGTTGTACGGTAAAATTGGAATGGTATCGCATCCGAACCCAACCATTAGTTTTTATAAAGGGGCTAAGGCTCATGCCTCAACATTTCAATCATCATCATAAACCATTTGTGTTTCTCAACACATGTAAAAACATCTCAATAGAATGACTCATCATTCCAAGGTTTTCACAAGTCATTTTGACCAAGTATTCCCATCTAAAGTGATCAAGTTTTTGGTTTAGCTCTAATCACTAAGTTAAGAGTGTTCACTAATGTGGGATACTAATCTCAATCTCATGTCGTAGAATGACATCTAAGTCTAACTAGATAGGCCAAGTTTTATACTCTTTATGCTATCTATAAACAAAGTAAAGGACTTTGGTAAAGTAAAAGAAAGTAAAGCTTGTAAATAAAACTTGGAGTTGGTATAAGTCAAAAGGTCTAACCAAAGCATGCCTAATGCATTTGCTTATGTTATCTTGCTTAATTCTAGCTTGCTAACAGTAGCTTGCCTTGGTTGGTGCAGTGGTTGAAATTCTCCTCGTCTTCTTCGGGGTAGAAATCCTCCTCCTCGTAGACTCGGTTGGTACTATCGTCTATAAATAGATACGGAATACACAATCACCAATCAATACTTAACTAGTCTACGTAGCACTCTAATGCACACATTTGATGATCTAGTATCATCACATTCATCACAAGGTTTAATGAACTAGTTTCATTTATTTTATTTGGGAAAAGTAATTTCTCCTCATTGAAATTAACTAAGATTTAATATTCTCCAATTAAAATATGGGATCATGTGGACACATGTCATCACCACATATTCTAATGCATGGGAATGTGATTTAAATGTTGGATCACATTTTAATAAGTTTAAGTTTAATAATTAATGATTTAAAGTGACTAGAAATGCCTATATAGCATTATTTTGGTACTAGTCCAAAGTCACTGCATGCAAACCTTAATATTATTACATATTCAGATAGGTATATTCAAATGTGATTTTTGAGAGGTGGAATCAACTCAAAAGCTATTATGGTTGATTTTAGAAAAATGTTTGAATGTGAAAAAGCTTCTGTCTTGTTATTTTTGCAAGGAGAGATCTATAACTCTAATTGATTTAAATCCAACGGGCTTGGATAGAGATTTAAAGTTTCCAACAAAATTGGAATCACCCAATTTGGTTCATTAGATCTTTCTGAGATGATTTTCAAACTAAGGGACATAACTAAGTCTCACCTAAAAGGAAAAAGATTTATTTCAATCTGCTAGGTTGCGCGGGAATAGTAATGGGCCGGACCGGTTTCACTCCGCGGCGTTGAGGACAACTGACAGGGGGTCCCGCCTGTCAGTGACTCTTTAAATGCGAAGCGGTACGAGGCAACATGGACCGTAGGATTAGAACTAAGATCTATGGCTGGGGCTTATCGTCGACGACGGACCTGTCGCCGGCGAGGTGGAACCCTAGCGGCTCAGTGGGTGTGCAGTGGGGGCGTACCAGGGCTCCAGTGAGTGCGGCGATGGGGGTGATCGAACGAGACGACGACAGCGGACTCAGGCGAGTTCGTGGTAGCTCCGGGGGTGGACGAAATCGATGGGGGCATCTCCTCCTCTGCTACGGCTATCTCCGGCGAAAATCCAGCGGCTGGCTGCTCGAGCGGCTCCGACGAGAGGTGGGGAAGGACCAGTGGTGAGAGGGGAGATGGGTTGTGACATGGGTATACTCTACAGGTACTCGAGCTTGGTATATACAGTCTGAATACGTATAGGCCCACAGTGTCGCCAAGGCCCAAAACGAAGGATTCTAGTAATCTGTGGACTCCCGATTGCTTGAAGAACAAGAAGAAGCTAAAGATAGAAAGTTTAAAGGGGAAAACCCTAACTTGTAAGTGACTCGACCTGCTACCCGAGACCTAGCCTATCTATATAAAGGCTAGGAGGGGGCGGCGAGGAGAACACACGCAACCCTAGTTTCCACAACCCTCGTCAGATTGCATCTGCACACCATTGTAACTTTCGATTCCTTCGATAATTCCACGAGCAGACAAGCAGGAGTAGGGACCTCTACGAGGCCTGAACCTGGGTAAATCTTTGTCCCCTGTGCTTATCATTGGCGATAGATGTCTCCAGCGCTCCCTCCTTCTCCAAAACCCAAGTCCATAACAATGGACATTGACGAGTTAAACCCTCGTCAATGGGCGCCGTCTGTGGGAATTGGGAGTGCTGATGTTGCGGCTTCTTCGGCCCCATCAACTACGATCTACAACTCCGCAACAGCGGAGATTCGCCAGCTCTTTGGTGCGTTCGACTTCATCGTCCACATTGGCTACTACCCGCCTTGAGTTCGTGGGTGACGGAATCAGCTGGCGATCGGAGCTTCCACTTCCAAGTTGGTCGATGGGCACGCCGCATGCACGATCGCCCGACAACCGGCGATTGCCCGATCGTGGTTTCCTCCATTGATCGGCACCCTCAGCGAGCTCAACGCCCGACAACGATCGAGAGAACATCGTGACGGCGATCGCGACTACGCACGAGTGATCTGGCCACTAAAGATGGAACCTACGGTTACGGATCGAGAGTTGTGGAAGCGGCTTCCCAATCACTTCATGCGCCGTCATCAACACAGCGACACCTCGCCAACCGCGACAACGGCGGCAATCACGACAGAACCGACCCTTAACGGCGCAAGCGGTGGCAATGGCGATAACGGTGGCAATCGGCGTCCCGTTGACAACGGAGGCGGTCGAACCTCCAACCATAGTAAGCGAGCAAACGAGCAGCGTCGTAATCAAGCTCAACGAGCAAGAATGGGCTACATTCTCGCGAAACCCCGCGAGCACCCTCCGCCGGATCCCGAGAACTGCTGATGGGTTATCACTGGCTCCTGAAGGAAGAATTCAAGTGCCAACAACAAACAATCGCGCAACTCGAGGCACGCAAAAAGGCGGCAGACGAGTCGAGCCTTCGCCGTGCTGGACTCTCCTCCTACGGAGAATCCTCCTCAAAGGGCAACGAGCACCTCGCCAAGAAGAGGCAGTCTCGGATGGCCCACCTCACCGAGCAGGAACGCATAGAGGCCGCAAAGGTCCTCGACTTTGGCTCTATGACAGTCGACACCAGGGGCAATGTGGTCTCCAAAACACCGAGGCTATGGTGACAGCGGCCACCATGTACCTCTTGAACAACCAACCACCAGCTGGAGACCCCCGAGCCGCCATGCACCAATCTACGATCGCGGGCTTGGGATTAATCGAGGCCACCCTCGACAAGGAGCCAACACCAGAGCCAAAGAAGGGCAAAGCGCTAGCAAAGCGGTACTCCTCGCCCTCATCCAGTGATGACGGCCATGACTTGTCTCGACGTCGCCGCTCACGACGACACGACCATGACTACGACGCACGTGATGACATCACGCAGCGCAAGATCAACAAATCAAGAGCAGGACATGCTCGGTCGACTGACTCAAAAGAGGAGGATGTGGAGCTCTGCGGCGCCAGATGCTTCAGCAGATCCATTAGGCAGAAGCGAATGCCTAAGGGGTTCAAACTCCCGTCGGAGAACCCGAAGTTTGACGGTCTACAGGACCCCAAGATCTGGCTGGAGGACCACATCTCCTCCGTCAAACTCCATGGAGGCAGTCGAAGCACTGCCATGCAATGCTTGCAGCTACAGCTGCAGGGCGCCACCCGAGCATGCCTCAATAACCTCCCACGCGGATCCATTCGCAGTTGGGATGAGCTGTCTTACAGCTTCGTGCGCAAATTTAAGGGCACGTACAAACGGCCCGCATCAATCGAAGAGCTGAGATGCTGCCAACAAAGATCTGGCGAATCGCTATGCTCCTACATCCAAAGCTGGTCCATCATCAAGAACTCCATGGAGAACATCTCGGAGGATCGCGTGATTGACGCATTCAACGGTGGTGTCCGCCGTTTAGAACTCGGAGAGGAGCTGGGCCGCTCAAAGCCCAAGACCATCGACCACCTGATGGAGATCGCGAATCGGTGGGCCGATGGAGAAGACTCGGTAAAGAATTGCGTTCACTCCGACGAGGAGGCGGATCTCGAGCGCAGACGCGATCGCCGAGGCAAGCGTCGCATGCGCATTTATGACGACCGCGACGACGTCAACATGGTCACGTCTGGCTACGCCGAAAGACGCGACGACAACCGCAACAGCGGATACCGTAGCAGCGGATACCGTGACTCCGGGAAAACCACGCAAGTATGGCAACGCCGCACTCGCGATGAGGCACCCGCGAGCTCCATTGAGGACAAACTGTCCGGGCCATGTACGGTGCACTTCTACATCGACAAGCATGATGGCAAGAAGAAGTCCAGCCACCTCCTCAAGGATTGCCGCGAGTTCCTCAAGTTACATGAGGGACTGGTTCGGATGAACCGCAATGCAGTCGAAAGAGGCTACGGAGCCGCTCTAGGCGCCATGGCACATGGCGCACCGCCACCACCACCTGGGCCACCCCCGAACGGAGCCGCACCGGACCAGCACCACGGAGGTGTACCGTACCCACGGGCCATGGGCACCATGATGATCCAAAAGGGACGCCCCTCCAATAGGGTGCAGAAGGCCATCACTCGCCAAGTCAACTTGGACACGCACTCGCCACCATCCACCACTGAGTACCTCAGTGGAAGCGATTCATGCATCACCTTCGACAAGCGCGACCACCCGCCTCAGATACCCCGTCCAGGTCATTGCCCCCTCGTACTCGAGGCGCAAATTGGAGGCTTCGACATGAGTCGCGTCTTCATGGATGGCGGAAGCGGCATCAACCTCATATTCGCGAGTACCTTGCGAGCAATGAGAATCCCTCTAACCTGCATGGAGGCATCGGACACAACATTCCACGACATCGTCCCAGGGATAGGCGTATACCCCCTGGGAAAAATCAACCTCGACGTCATCTTCGGCACGCCGAAGAACTTCCGGCACGAGCGCATTGATTTTGAGGTCGTCGACTGGCCCTCACAATACCACTGCATCCTCGGGCGCGTCGCATTCGCTAGGTTCATGGCAGTGCCCCACTACGCCTACCTGCAGATGAAAATGCCAGGTCCCAATGGCGTCATCACGATCAACGGGAGCTTTGAACGATCGGCGATTGCGACGAATTCAGAATCTCCCGATCCTTGGCATGCGAGGAACTCGCGAGATTGAAGGAGACGACAGATAACAGCCTGCCTCCCCTGAGCAGGCCAAGCTCACTTGATCTCTCCTTCGACTCATCTATGCACACAAAGAAGGTGCAGGTCCACCCATCGGATCCCGCCAAGACGGCCCTCATCGCCAACAACTTGACTCCCGCATAGGAACTCGCGCTCGTCGAATTCCTCCGTGAGCACTGGGAAAATTTTGCCTGGTGTCCTGCGGACATGCCAGGAGTTCCCAAGGAATTCGCCGAGCACGCACTCAACGTCAACCCTGACGCAAGGCCAGTCAAGCAAACAATCAGGCGACTATCTGAGCCACGAGCGCAGGCAGTCGGAATGGAGATCAACAGACTCCTAGAGGCCAAGTTCATACGCGAGATCAAGGAAAGCACTTGGCTCGCCAACACGGTGCTGGTACCAAAAAAGGACATGGATATTCTGCGGATGTGCGTGGACTTCACTTCTCTGAATAAGCATTGCCCAAAGGATCACTTCCCGCTGTCACGGATCGACCAGATCATCGACTCCACCACAAGATGCGAGCGCCTCTGCTTCCTCGACGCCTACTCAGGCTATAATCAAATTCGAATGAAGGAGGAAGATCAAGAAAAAACAGCGTTTACAACGCCCTTCGGGCTAAAAAACGCGGGAGCCACCTACCAGCGGTGCATGCAGGCTTTCCTCAAGGAACAACTGGGTCGCAACATCCAAGTCTATGTCGACGACATAGTAATCAAGACCAAGGAGGAAGCCTCTCTAATCAATGATTTGCGCGAAACCTTCGCCAACCTCGACCGCTATCGGATCAAGCTCAATCCGGACAAATGCGCCTTTGGCGTACCATCTGGGCAGCTACTCGGGTATCTCATCTCCGCGAGGGGAATCGAGGCGAACCCGAAGAAGATAAAAGCCATACTGTCCATGGAGAAGCCGAAGAACATAAGAGGCATCCAGCAACTGGCCGGATCAATCGTGGCCCTCAGTCGATTTATCAGTCGAATGGGTGAAAAGGCACTGCCCTTCTACCAGCTCCTCCGCAAAGCTGAAAAATCGAGTGGACCAATGAAGCGCAAGAAGCATTTGAAGATCTCAAGCGCCTGCTATCCACTTCGCTAGTGCTGGTGACTCCACAAGAAAGGGAACCACTATTGTTGTACATCTCCGCCACCAACCAGGTGGTGACCGATGCTAAATCATCGGCGAGCTGAGGAAAACAAGGTTCACGGCGTACAACGCCCAGTCTACTACCTCGGCGAGGTCCTCATGCCAACAAAACAGCGGTACCCGCACTACCAGAAGCTGGCATACGGCGTCTTTATGACCGCCCGGCGACTGCACCACTACTTCCAGGAGCACCCAATCATGGTAGTCAACGACTCCCCGCTGGGACATATCCTCAATAACCCCGACGCCACGGGGCGAGTCGTGCTTTGGGGAATAGAGATGTCTCCACGAGACATCACATACGAAAAGCGCAACGCAATCAAGTCGCAAGTTCTCCCTGACTTCCTCATGCACTGGATGGAGAACCAACTCCTGGACAAACCAGATATGTCCTACCTATGGACAATGCACTTCGATGGGTCCAAGCGGAAGGACGGAGCAGGCGCATGTGTCATACTGACATCACCTCAAGGGGGCAAGCTAAAATACATCTTGTGAATGCAGTTCACAGCCTCAAACAACGAGGCTGAATACGAGGCCCTGTTGCACGGGATGAGGATGGAAAAATCCTGCGGCGCCAAGAGGCTTATCATATACGGCGACTCCAAGTTGGTCGTCAACCAAACAATGCATGAGTGCCATGCACTGAACGACAACATGATCGCGTACCGTGACCTCTATGACACACTCGAAGGAGACTTCGACGGGTGCGAGCTGTGACACGTAGGTCGCGAAAGCAACGAGGAAGCAGACGCACTCGCCAACATAGGCTCTACCTGCGCCCCCATACCACCTGG
Source organism: Avena insularis (assembly GCA_023614405.1). Taxonomy (NCBI): domain Eukaryota; kingdom Viridiplantae; phylum Streptophyta; class Magnoliopsida; order Poales; family Poaceae; genus Avena; species Avena insularis. Next base: position 455,265,383 of record CM042692.1, read on the forward strand.
GGTATTTCTCGAGCGCATATGCGAACGCTCCATCAAGCCAAAGTGTAACAACCTCAGACCCTACGCTCTAAGTTCAAGCCTAGATGAACCAAAAGTGGTTAAGGAATTACAGCGGGGGCCCAGGGCCACCCACGTGTAGGCCCGTCGGCCGCCATAACCACTTCCAAGAACATCGGGACAAGAGCGAGCGGCGTAGGCAACAGGCGAAGAGATCAAATACATACACAAGTGAGTATGTATGCAAGCTACCTTACAACAGTTCTCAGAGCCATACCATCTAAAAGAAATAGAAATATTGCAACGCCATACGGCAAGATCCAAATATCCTAGATAGAGATAATGGTGTAGGATAGTTTCTCATACATCAATCAACAGAGTATCAAGCGGAAGCGGGAAACAAAATCCTAGTACGGATAAGAAGCAAATCGGCATAAGATGCCACATAAGTAAGCACATCCCGCCCACAGATCTCACGGATCCCCATCCCCAGAATCTCTACACCGAGTGATCGTTGTCAACATCATCTGTCTCCTCCACCCAGTATCCATCTTGCGAATACACTTGTTCATCTGAATCAAACAATTTATCGTGTGAGACCCTAGGGGTACTCAGCAAGTCTTTATTCCTCTAAAGGGGACATATACCTGGGGTGACGCAATTGCAGCGAAAGATAATAACTAACAAGTCTATAGATACTCGCTAACCATCCTCCTAACCAATGATAGGCGGATGTCCGTTAATTAGAAACAACAGTTATAACAGTATAAAGTAACAGATCCATCCTCCTTCTCGCTTACCAATGAGAAAGCGGACGAACAACCCATCCGTTGGCAGTTTTTATTAACCATTCCATGAGTATTGCACTAATTACTAGTCAGGTATTTAGTCAAATTAAAAGCGGTACTTTAGTTATGCTTGTCTATGATCGAGAAACTGTGCTCCAAGTCGTCCATAACCGCAGACATGGCTTTCAGAAAGATTTACCCTACAGGGGTGCACAAATAGCAACACACACTCGATCAACCTCGGAAAAACCAACTCAAAACCCAACGAGGCATTCACGACAAAGCGATCACAGGATTCATAAAATATTTCAGGGGGCCACCCCATTAAGCTACCCGCAACAAAGTTGGCCGACTCCGAGACGGACCCAAGGTTTGCGCCAATGGCTGTAAACAACTGGGAACCCGAAAGTGTGACTGGGCTTATTGATATCGCGGAAACACTCCATAATCCTAAACAGTATAGGTGCTCCACGCACAATCGTAAATAAAGTAGTAAAGCATGGCATAGGTACAGGATAGTAATAAAGCACCAAACTACTTTGTGGCCCCAAGAAATAGAAATGAATCAAGCTCTGGCTCAAGGGGTCCATAAGGCCTCCCAGATGTGGATAGTGCGAATAGTCAAGGAACAGGAATCAAGTACTCGGGGTCCTACGGGACACAAGTGAGCATGAAAAACCAAATAACAGATATTTCCCACCGGTGCCTCTTTCATTAGTTATCCCATACTACTCAGGTTAAGTTGTTTAGGTACCTCGTTATCCATCAGACTCTCACATACCCTACACATGCTGTTCTACGACTCGCGTGGCTCAAACAACTCCTGTAGTAATGGCTCATGGGATGGAGGAACAAGCTCGGTGGGGTTTAAGTAAAGGCTATGCAGTACTTGGGATTCAATTTAATGCATTCGTGACTCAATGATGCAAGAATAAGATAGAGGCAATAGGTACTATATGTATGCAAGCATGTGGTAGTGCTTGCTTGACAGCTCCGTTGAAGTGAGAGATGGATCTGGGTAGTACTCCTGGGATTCCTCATCATTCCCCTGCTCGGCGTCTATTCGAAAGAAGAACCAAACAAATAAGGGCCAACATAAATATAGTGCACAAACATATGAATCAAATGCGACAAGCAACCAAGCATGCCATGATGAATGATGCACAATTTACATGGCATAGCATAGCATGGCATGGGTGAGGTGTGGGGTACAAGAATAAAACATTTTATTAAGTTTTTAGTCATGTTTTGCTCCCATATAACTTGATGTCCACTTAATATTTATATGATGCGTGCTTCAAATCATATCATGAAATGCACAGTTAGAACGGGCTCGTCGCGCTGATCGATTTAGACATATTATTAGTCAAATTTGGAGTTATAGAATTAAAGTTATTAATTAATTAAGAAAAGGCATTTTTATTGCAATTAAACAATTTCGAAAATTTAAATTAGACAAACATTATTTTGGATGGCATATTTGAATTCCTCACATTTTTCTGATTCAAAAACATATATTATTTGTATTATTTGCGTTTGCCAATTAAGAGTTATTTAATTTCTGGATTTAAAAATCATTTTAAACATTTCTGGAAAACATTTTTATTAACAGAAAAGGACGCAGGTTTTTTATACTCAGACAGATCTAAACACTTGCCACGAATGGGCGGCTGAGTCGCACTAATGACACAATGACGGGAGGAGCTCTACTTGGTGTGCTTAGCTGAGGCCCGAGTGGGGCGGACGTTTAAGCGAAGGCCTGGCATGGCGAGAGGAACGGCAACACGTGGCCGAGACGGGGACTGCAGGTTGAGGAACCAAAAAGCCTGGGTATCTTTTTATAAAAGGGCAACCACGAATGACAGGTGGGTCCAGGCTGGAGCGCGGGTTGAGGAAACAAAAGGGCAGGGGGGCATTCGCAAAAGGGCCTCGATTATTGTTTTTCTTCTCGTCAGTTTCGTCAGACGCAGACACCGGTACGGCGGGGGATTGATCCCGCGACCTAGCGCGTGCGCACGGCGGCCGCTACCGATGGGACGGGCTCGGATTGGTGATGGGAAACGACGGCGCGGCAAGGTGAGGTTACTGCGGTGCAACGACGGGAAAACGAACGCGGACGCGGTGCACAGAGAGTGCTCGTCGGAGTGCGCAGCGTGTCCAGGAAGCAGATCGGCAAGAGGAGGTGTCTGGGAGGGTCGGATGCTCACCGGGAGTGGTTCGGTGGTAGCGGATCGGCCTAGGACGCAGGGGAACGGCGGCGGAGCTGATGACCTGAGGCTAGGGTTTCTCGTCGGCTTGACAAGGTGCAGCGTGTACCGACCGTCTCCTCCTCGCCGCCGTGTACTGGGACGGTCCAGGGGCTCCACTAGTTCTTCCTCGGCACCCCAACTCCACGCCCGCCTCCTCCTAGCTATGGTGGGGAGCTGATGCCGACAGTGGGCGATCGAAGATGGAAGAGAGGGTTGGTAGGGTAGATGGGGAAGGGTGGTGAAGGGCAGCGCCCAGGTGAGATCTAGGGAGGCTGCAGGCGGCAGGGGAGGGGTAGATAAGGACAGAGGAGAGGGGGAGATGCACATGGGGGCTCGGCGTAGCTAGGGTTTAGCTAGGTGTAAAGAGAGAGGGAAGATAGCTAGGTGTATCTAGAAAAAGAAAGAGGGGAGGGAGTAAAAGATATCACATGTATGCACACATGCATGTGTAGATGATGGACAAGGTTAGGAGAGATAGATGGATGAGCTAGGGTTTGGAGTGGATAAGAAACACCAAGGAAGTTTGAATTAAGACAAAGGGAGAAAACCAAAAGGACCAAGAGAGAGAGAGAGGTGGGAGGAAAATATGATCTTGCATGTGGCATTCCCTCATGCACATGATAATATTTGGTGAAAACAAAATATATATCCCATGTATGCTTGACAAAGAGAATTTCCACTAAAAGAGTTGCAAGGTGGGAGAAAAATGGATTAAGCATTTATTTGGCTCATTTGTTTCAATTGATTCCAAACAAACTCCACCCAAATATCCCAAAAGAAACCCAAAATAGAAGAACAAGAGAGAGGCCTTGCATGGGCCATGCATGATCCTTAGATAGGCCACATTATATTTGTGACAACAAAGACAATATCACAAGGCTCCATCTAGTGACATGCACTCAAATTGAATAAAGCCCAAGCAAAAGGATTGGGAAGGTTGAATAAATCATCAAATGGAAGAACTAGAGTAAGATGGGGATGTGGGGTTTATGTATCATGTGACATGAAACAATGGTCCCACACATAAGATATATGCACAAGGAATTAACACATGGCTTGGATTAACCCCTTATGTCCAAAAGTGGAAGAAATAAGCATGAATGAATATAATGGATTTGCTAGTGTGTGTGTCCCACTAGACAGTATATAGCCATAATTATATTCATTCATGATCAAATATTCCAATCCAAGCCATATGGAAGCTAGACAAGGAAAACTACTCATATATCATGCAAAGGTGGCCATGTGGCTCTTCCCATATCGATATTGTGGAAACAACATGATGCATATATGAGAGCATGTGTAAGTAGAAGTGGATCCATCCCAACCCACATGAGCTAGAGGTAAACCAAATAAAATGCAAGCCTCACATATAGTTGGATGGTGGAATTATGGGGTGGTGACAAAGAAAGGTGGAGTTAATAAAAGATATGCCCCCAACTCAACTTGGGCATCAAGCATTTATCAAGAACCAAATACAATGTATCAAGAGGCAAATACAATTAATAGTGCATATGAGATAAGAACCAAATGAAAAGGGTTTTATATGATGCTCAACTGCAATGTGGCATGATGACATGAGCATGATATAATTATGATGCAACAATTATATGTAGGAAGGTAGCATATATATAGATTAGGATAGTAGCATAGCAATTGTTAGACAATTGGGATGCTACAACTCTCCCCCACTAAACAAGAATCTCGCCCCGAGATTCCTAGGAAAAATAAACCAACACAAGGAGAGGCGGTTGTTCGGAACAAAGGTGACCCTCACGTTCCCAAGTTGATGAACAACGGAATGGTGCGACCACTACACCTTGCAAACTTGCTAGACTTGTTGCGAGTCTTGCGTTTTGCTTGAGACACAAAGGGTTAGAAGAATTGAAGGATTGTCGTGAGACAAGAAGGATAGGACGAACATAGCTCCAGTTTTCGAGAAACAAGATAAAAGAATAGAACCACTTGTGAAAGAAATAGAAAGGACGATGTATCAGGGAGAAAGAAACGACACACCATTAAGATTAAAGATTGACAGATATAGAGAAGATGAATCTTTGTCTCGCCGGAAGAAAGAGCTACTTTGGAGAGGATATCAACCACTATGAAAAAATAGAATTGTATCTTCTCTTGGATTTGGGAAAAGAAGTTCGGAAACAATATCGCCTTCAAACAATAGAGTTCCTTGATATCACGTAAAAGATTTGAGTTAGACGTTGTCAGATTGGATTCTTGTTGCGCAGGTAAGAACCAAGGGATCACGCAATTAAGGTGCGCGGATATATCTTCCAGAGACAGAGGTTACACTAGATTATGGAAGAATCTCGAGAAGAAGTGGAATGTGGAATAGATTTGTGATTAATGGCATCAACCATAATTGGCTTTACCATGAGAAACGATTGACAAAAGGAAGTTAGATATATCTTCCATCCATCTTGTTTGACAATGTCGAGTTTCGGTAGCAAGGAGAGGTCGGAGAAGATTTTGCGTTGGTTTCCACCAGATCATTGAAGATTTTGCTCCATGTTGAAAAAGGCGAGATTACCAACAAGAGATTCTTGATTACTTTCTTTGAGAGAGCACTCCGGATAGACAAGGACGAAAGTAAAAGTATCAAGGGATAAAGGCCACTTCTAACTTCCGTGGAATGAGTTAAATTACATTAATCCGCCAATCCATTGTACAAAAGCGAATGATAAGAGTAGTGGTATGGTAGCTACTCCATCCCGCACTCAAAGCATTACTCCGCACATGAAGAGGAAAACCATGCAACCCAACTACCGAAAACGACTAAAGATTGTGACAAAAGGACGCATGGAGCTCCGTAGGAAAACAAAGATATGATGCAAATGATTCGTTGGATCCAGAGTAGATAAAGATGATGATGTTGTCGTCGTGTCAGAAGATCCCAAAAGACCGGCAAGGATATGAAGAAAGATTATGGAGAATAGCTGCAAGATTCGATAGATAAGGAAAAGATAGCAACAACTTGAACAGAAGGATTACAAAAGATCTAGAAATTCTTCATGGCATCCGGTGGATTGAGGATAGAAGATAAAGCAAGAGGGTTTCAAAAGGTTGATTGATGAGTGGAGATCAACCGAGTTTATCGTCCTTCTTGAGAAGAACAAAGGGAGATTTAGCTGTCTTTAGGGAAACTTCGGCGGAACGACGAATGATAACTTACCAACAAGGAAAAGCTCTGGTTTTGGTTGAAGGTGGAGGATGGAATTAACAATGGGCTTGCTAATTCCAGAATTGAACCGATGCATTTAGCAGAAGGACGTGGTCGAGATAGGTGACTTCAAGAAGCCAGAATTTACACTTTGAGAACTTTGCACACATGCAGTGTTCACGAAGCTTGAGAGAAAGAGACACAAATGAACTTCCATGTTCTTCCATTGATATAGAATAAGCAAGCATATCATCAAGATATACCACCACGGATTAACAAGATATTCCGAGAATATCAAGTTCAAGAGGCGGGAGAAATGGACAAGTGCTCGAAACACTTCCTAAGCTCAATGCTCTTTGAAAGATTAACACTAACAGCATGGATTCGTGTTGAAGAAGATGCACTGGCAGAATAGATTATCTGGTCCTTCAGAAGAGAACAAGAAATGCCACCTGGTTCACATTGTCGATCGGATCACTGGTTACAAAGATAAAGAGATCTTGGATAACAGATCGATGCTCACTCATACATTAAGTAAAGCTATCGGCTATGAACGGATGAGATTCTCCTGTATCAAAGAGAACCTTGCAGATACGGAGATTAAAAGATATGAAGCACGACAATCGGATGAAAATCCATCATAGTGCCTTAAGAAACCTCCGAATTGCCAAAGGTACTTGAATATGATAAAGATATGATCACGGTACAACTCAAAATCACAGGAGATAACCGCCACCATTTGGAGGATAGGGTCGATAGCATTGACTATACTCCACTCATGATAAGTCTCATATAGCTATGCCGAGAACCAAATTATAATCACCAGCATCGGATCGACACACGTTATGTATTTAGCCTAGAAGATTTGCAAATGAAGTAAAAACTCCAGGATTAAGCGCCGATGACAAAAGAATGAGTTAGCATGAACATGCCGATAAAAGGAAGATAGATAATGTTTCACACACGACTGAAGAGGAGTGTGGAAACACGAATGTATCAAAGAAAAAATTTCCGCATTTTTCGGCATTAAAATACCAATAGATGCGCAATACCACTTATCAGATAGAGATTAGCAACTCCACATTCTATGAAAGCATGATGGAAGGAAGAACACCCTTAACAAGATTGCGCCGGTTAACAAGGAGTCGGATAGATGACGTCGGTTTACAAAAGCATGTCGGTATGGAATGTACCAACAGTTGATAACCAAAGGCAGATTGTGACAACAAGGTTGGATGCAACCGGTAGACAAGGAATTACACACACACACTTTCTATGGTACTACGGAACCCAGAACACGTGAATCCTAGTTTGAATTTTTAGAAGAGGATTGAAAATGTTACACTTCCTTACCAGAAAAGGGTGGGTGGGTGGGTAAGAAGAAAAATGGAAGCAGTCCTACTCTCGTGTTTTGTTTTTCCCTAGTATACATAATTACCAAAATATTTGCTAGACTGGAAACGACCATTTGGCTGAGACCCTGAAGGGCGGGATTCCTCTAATACCAATTGTAACAACCTCGGACCCTACGCTCTAAGTTCAAGCCTGGATGAACCAAAAGTGGTTAAGGAATTACAGCGGGGGCCCAGGGTCACCCACGTGTAGGCCCGTCAGCTGTCCTAACCACTTCCAAGAACATCGGGACAAGAGCGAGCGGCGTAGGCAACAGGCAAAGAGATCAAATACATACACAAGTGAGTATGTATGCAAGCTACCTTACAACAGTTCTCAGAGCCATACCATCTAAAAGAAATAGAAATATTGCAACGCCATACGGCAAGATCCAAATATCCTAGATAGAGATAATAGTGTAGGATAGCTCCTCATACATCAATCAACAGAGTATCAAGCGGAAGCGGAAACAAGATCCGAGTACGGATAAGAAGCAAATCAGCATAAGATGCCACATAAGTAAGCACATCCCGCCCACAGATCTCACGGATCCCCATCCCCGGAATCTCTACACCGAGTGATCGTTGTCAACATCATCTGTCTCCTCCACCCAGTATCCATCTTGCGAATACACCTGTTCATCTGAATCAAACAATTTATCATGTGATACCCTAGGGGTACTCAGCAAGTCTTTATGCCTCTAAAGGGGACATATACCTGGGGTGACGCAATTGCAGCAAAAGATAATAACTAACAAGTCTATAGATACTCGCTAACCATTCGTCTAACCAATGATAGGCGGATGTCCGTTAATTAGAAACAATAGTTATAACAGTATAAAGTAACAGATCCATCCTCCTTCTCGCTTACTAACGAGAAAGCGGACGAACAACCCATCCGTTGGCAGTTTTTATTAACCATTCCATGAGTATTGCACTAATTACTAGTCAGGTATTTAGTCAAATTAAAAGCGGTACTTTAGTTATGCTTGTCTATGATCGAGAAACTGTGCTCCAAGTCGTCCATAACCGCGGACACGGCTTTCAGAAAGATTTACCCTGCAGGGGTGCACAAATAGGAACACACACTCGATCAACCTTGGAAAAACCAACTCAAAATCCAACGAGGCATTCACGACAAAGCAATCACAGGATTCATAAAATATTTCAGGGGGCCACCCCATTAAGCTACCCGCAACGAAGTTGGCCGACTCCGAGATGGACCCAAGGTTTACGCCAATGGTTGTAAACGACTGGGAACCCGAAAGTGTGACTGGGCTTGTCGATACCGTGAAAACACTCCGCAATCCTAAACAGTACAGGTGCTCCACGCACAATCTTAAATAAAGCAGTAAAGCATGGCATAGGTACAGGATAGTAATAACGCCCCAAACTACTTTGTGGCCCCAAGAAATAGAAATGAATCAAGCTCTGGCTCAGGGGGGTCCATAAGGCCTCCCGGATGTGGATAGTGCGAATAGTCAAGGAACAGGAATCAAGTACTCGGGGTCCTACGGGACACAAGTGAGCATGAAAAACCGAATAACAGATATTGCCCACTGGTGCCTCTTTCATTAGTTATCCCATACTACTCAGGTTAAGTTGTTTAGGTACCTCGTTATCCATCAGACTCTCACATACCCTACTCATGGTGTTCTACGACTCGCATGGCTCAAACAACTCCTATAGTAATGGCTCATGGGATGGAGGAACAAGCTCGGTGGGGTTTAAGTAAAGGCTATGCAGTACTTGGGATTCAATTTAATGCATTCGCGACTCAATGATGCAAGAATAAGATAGAGGCAATAGGTACTATATGTATGCAAGCATGCGGTAGTGCTTGCCTGGCAGCTCAGTTGAAGCGAGAGATGGATCTGGGTAGTACTCCTGGGATTCCTGATAATTCCCCTGCTCGGCGTCTATTCGAAAGAAGAACCAAACAAACAAGGGCCAACATAAATATAGTGCACAAATATATGAATCAAATGCGACAAGCAAACAAGCATGCCATGATGAATGATGCACAATTTACATGGCATAGCATAGCATGGCATGGGTGAGGTGTGGGGTACAAGAATAAAACATTTTATTAAGTTTTTAGTCATGTTTTACTCCCATATAACTTGCTGTCCACTTAATATTTATATGATGCATGCTTCAAATCATATCATGAAATGCGTAGTTAGAACGGGCTCGTCGCGCTGATCGATTTAGACATATTATTTCTCAAATTTGGAGTTATAGAATTAAAGTTATTAATTAATTAAGAAAGGCATTTTTATTGCAATTAAACAATTTCGAAAATTTAAATTAGACAAACATTATTTTGGATGGCATATTTGACTTCCTCACATTTTTCTGATTCAAAAACATATATTATTTGTATTATTTGAGTTTTCCAATTAAGAGTTATTTAATTTCTGGATTTAAAAATCATTTTAAACATTTCTGGAAAACATTTTTATTAACAGAAAAGGACGCAGGTTTTTTATACTTAGACAGATCTAACCACCGCCGCTGACGAGTGAGCCAGGCGTTGAGTCAGCGCTAGCTGACACAGCAGACGCGGAGAGGAGCTCTCGCACCATGGTATGCTTATACAGTAGACCAGCAGTGGGTGAAGCGGGCGACACGTGGTAGCGGGACTGCAGGTTGAGGAACCAAAAAGCCTGGGTATCTTTTTATAAAAGGGCAACCGCAGATGACAGGTGGGTCCAGGCTAGAGCGCGCGTTGAGGAAACAAAAGGGCAGGGGTATTCGCAAAAGGGCCTCGATTACTGTTTTTCTTCTCGTCAGTTTCGTCAGACGCAGACACCGGTGCGGCGGGGGATCGATCCCGCGACCTAGCGCGTGCGCGCGGCGACCGCTACCACTGGGTCGGGCTCGGATTGGTGATGGGAAACGACAGCGCGGCCAGGTGAGGTTACTGCGGTGCAACGACGGGAAAACGAACGCGAGCGTGGTGCACAGAGAGTGCTCGTCGGAGTGCACGGCGTGTCCAGGAAGCAAATCGGCAAGAGGAGGTGTCTGGGAGGGTCGGATGCTCACCGGGAGTGGTTCGGTGGTAGCGGATCGGCCTGGGACGCAGGGGAACGGTGGCAGAGCTGATGACCCGAGGCTAGGGTTTCTCGTCGGCTTGACAAGGTGCGGCGTGTACCGGCCGTCTCCTCCTTGCTGCCGTGTACTGGGACGGTCCAGGGGCTCCACTAGTTCTTCCTCGGCACCCCAACTCCACGCCCACCTCCTCCAAGCTACGGTGGGGAGCTGATGCCGACGGTGGGCGATCGAAGATTGAAGAGAGGGTTGGCAGGGTAGATGGGGAAGGATGGTGAAGGGCAGCGCCTAGGTGAGATCTGAGGAGGCTGCAGGCGGCAGGGAGGGGTAGATAACGACAGAGGAGAGGGAGAGATGCACATGGGGGCTCGGTGGGAAAAAGGTGGTGTGCACCTTTTTCTTCTCCCTCTCTCACGCGTGCTGCGAGGCGCGGGAGGCCAGGGAGGCTGCATCGTTGGGGCCAGCTAGGCAGTGCAAGGTGGATCGGTGGGGCTTGCTTGGCAGCGGGAGAGAGAGGAACAGAGAGGGTAGAGGTAATGGCTCGGCTAGGGTTTGGTCTAGCCAAGGGGTAGCTAGGTTGGGGGGTTTGGGTCGGGCCAGGTAGAAGGGCTGGGGTTGGGGCCGAACCAAGCCACAAGGCTGGCGGTGGCCTCGGTTTGGGGAGAGGGGAGTGGTGAGGTGAGTGTAGCTAGGGTTTAGCTAGGTGTAAAGAGAGAGGGAAGATAGCTAGGTGTAGCTAGAAAAAGAAAGAGGGGAGGGAGTAAAAGATATCACATGTATGCACACATGCATGTGTAGATGATGGACAAGGTTAGGAGAGATAGATGGATGAGCTAGGGTTTGGAGTGGATAAGAAACACCAAGGAAGTTTGAATTAAGACAAAGGGAGAAAACCAAAAGGACCAAGAGAGAGAGAGGTGGGAGGAAAATATGATCTTGCATGTGGCATTCCCTCATGCACATGATAATATTTGGTGAAAACAAAATATATATCCCATGTATGCTTGACAAAGAGAATTTCCACTAAAAGAGTTGCAAGGTGGGAGAAAATGGATTAAGCATTTATTTGCCTCATTTGTTTCAATTGATTCTAAACAAACTCCACCCAAATATCCCAAAAGAAACCCAAAATAGAAGAACAAGAGAGAGGCCTTGCATGGGCCATGCATGATCCTTAGATAGGCCACATTATATTTGTGACAACAAAGACAATATCACAAGGCTCCATCTAGTGACATGCACTCAAATTGAATAAAGCCCAAGCAAAAGGATTGGGAAGGTTGAATAAATCATCAAATGGAAGAACTAGAGTAAGATGGGGATGTGGGGTTTATGTATCATGTGACATGAAACAATGGTCCCACACATAAGATATATGCACAAGGAATTAACACATGGCTTGGATTAACCCCTTATGTCCAAAAGTGGAAGAAATAAGCATGAATGAATATAATGGATTTGCTAGTGTGTGTGTCCCACTAGACAGTATATAGCCATAATTATATTCATTCATGATCAAATATTCCAATCCAAGCCATATGGAAGCTAGACAAGGAAAACTACTCATATATCATGCAAAGGTGGCCATGTGGCTCTTCCCATATCGATATTGTGGAAACAACATGATGCATATATGAGAGCATGTGTAAGTAGAAGTGGATCCATCCCAACCCACATGAGCTAGAGGTAAACCAAATAAAATGCAAGCCTCAAATATAGTTGGATGGTGGAATTATGGGGTGGTGACAAAGAAAGGTGGAGTTAATAAAAGATATGCCCCCAACTCAACTTGGGCATCAAGCATTTATCAAGAACCAAATACAATGTATCAAGAGGCAAATACAATTAATAGTGCATATGAGATAAGAACCAAATGAAAAGGGTTTTATATGATGCTCAAATGCAATGTGGCATGATGAAATGAGCATGATATAATTATGATGCAACAATTATATGTAGGAAGGTAGCATATATATAGACTAGGCTAGTAGCATAGCAATTGTTAGACAATTGGGATGCTACACAAAGGCCACAAAGAAGAAAGCAAGCGCAGCAACGGACTCGGGGGCTGCGCCACCCAATGAGCCGATGGCACTCGATGACTTGGAGCTGAACACAGGACTCGAGGGACCAATGAGCGTCATGATGATAGAGCAATCCTGGACGCAGCCATACATTACGTACCTCCTCAGCAAGAGGCTACCGAATGATCCGACAGATGCACGGCACATTGCGCGGCGATCCAAGGCATTCGCCGTTATCAACGGTGAACTGTACAAGGGCAGCATCACAGGAGTACTACAATCGTGTGTCTCCCTGGCTGATGGAAAAGCAGTTCTCCTTGATATCCATGAAGGGACTTGCGGGCACCACGTCGGCAGTCGCGCCCTCGTTGCCAAAGCTCTATGAGCTGGATTCTACTGGCCCACGGCCATGCGTGACGCCAAAGACATAGTCCAAAAATGCAATGCTTGCCAGCGATTCGCGGACAAGCCACATGCACCAGGCGCAGAGCTACGGCCAATCCCGTTGGCCTGGCCCTTCACACAATGGGGGATCGACATGGTCGGCAAACTTCCAAGGTCCTCGCGAGGAGGCTACGTCTACCTCTTGGTCGCAGTCGACAAATTCACCAAGTGGATCGAAGCCATGCCAGTGACCAACCAATCAGGGCACAGCATAGTCAAGTTCTTCGAGTCCATCGTCTACCGCTTCGGAGTGCCGCACAGCATCATCACCGACAACGGGACGAACTTCACATCCAAGGAGTTCCAGGAATTCTGCGAGAACCTGGGAATCAACATCAGCTACGCATCAGTCGCGCATCCACAGACCAACGGTCAGGTGGAAAAAGCAAACGGGCTCGTCTGCAGCGGCATCAAGAAGCGACTCCTCCGGCCACTCGAACAAGCCGCGGGTTGCTGGCCAGATGAACTGCAATCCGTACTCTGGAGCCTACGTACAACTCCAAACAGCACCACGGGTTACACGCCATTCTTTATGGTTCACGGAGCAGAGGCGGTGCTACCCGCCGAAGTACGATACAAGGCGCCGCGCGTAGTCGCTTACAGCGAACAAGAATCATCCCTTGCACTCGAAGACTCCGTCGACCTCCTTGACGAAGTCAGGGAAATCGCAGCGGAGAGATCAACGATCTACCAGCAGAACCTGCGCAACTACCACAGTAGGAGGCTTCACCCCAGATCCTTGGTCGAAGGCGACCTGGTCCTGCGACTAAAGCAGCAGGGGCATCTCAAGCTCGAGTCCCCCTGGGAAGGACCATACGTGATTACAGAAGTAATCCCAGGTGGTGCCTATCGCCTTCGAGATTTAGAGACAGGAGTCGCATACTCCAATCCCTGGAACGTCGCACAACTGCGATGCTTCTACCCCTAGTTGTTTTTTACTTTTACACCGCAAACAAGGCTACTCAGCCAAGACTACTTAGCCACATATTGTACCTCGCACTGTTCTTCGAATAAATAAAAGCTAAGTGCCCCAAAACTTTGTGTTCTCCTTTACTTTGTCAATTTATGTACTCGGGGGCTGCGCCACCCTATACACATCTGTTCTTCAAACCAAAACGCGATATCCTGAGTAGCTGGTACATCAATCGAACCCCTTAACACAACCTCAACCCAGCTGCAACGCACCTGACAGGTTGACAAGGGACTGAGATAAAACATGGCCAGGCTAACGAAAAGGACTCGCATAGTGCAACGCACCTCATGCTAACAAAGCTCTTTATACACATTTGATAATAAATTATCTACAACATCTATATGAACTTTACAACACAATTACACTTATGTGCAGGATACAAATTAGGCTACTAATGCAGCAGGAGAACGTTGGTTTGTTCCTCAAAGAAGTCGATGATCTCTTCTGCTGGGCGATCCACCGCCTGGTAGTGCGGCACCATATTCGTGCGAGAACCTGGTGGTGCAGGTGGCCCAGACGCAATTGCTGCAACGTCTACGTCAGGCCTATGCAATCGCACCATTGACAGAGCAGCCTTGGCATCGACCACCAACTGTTGCCTCACGCATTCGTGAACTGCAGACAGATCCTGAAACTTGGCCAGGAGGGCGAGCAAGCTTGATGGAGTATCATCCAGCGGGAACATCGTCCAATAAATGTTCTTCAAGCATGACTGCGATTTCTTCAGAAAGAGCAGCACTCACGACGCACGATCCTGCAGGGTCGCCAGCGCAGTCGCACGATCATGGTCTACCCAGAAGTATCCACTCTCCTGAAGTTGCTCCTGAGTAAGATCATGCAGGCGAATGGCAATTCTATCCTTCTCCTCCTGCGGATGATGCGTGCTGACAACTACACGAAGCAGCAACAGCAGCATGAGTACAATGTACCACTGCGAGTAACTACAAGGAAAAGATAAGAACCGGCAAACTAACATTTGAATTGGTCGCCCAGCTACGCCACCTCGCCAAGTAGATACTGCTCTCGGGCGGCGGCTTTTTCCGCCTTCCACTTCCACACGTCCGCATTACCTCGGAGCACGGGCAACTCACGCTCCAGCTGCTTCACGCGATCATGCAGTCGCGAAAGCAAGGACAACTCATCTACCCTGGAGCGTGATGGTGCCACGGTATCATCAAGATCTGGCGAGTCCTGGGTCCCCCTCACAGGATCACTTGATGTACCCTACCACAAGTCAAGATAGAACCAAATAAGACGACCAAATCAACACAACGACAAAAGGGTCAGATGCATTCAAGACCAGCATAAGTATCAGCAGATACACTCGCCAGCAGGCATATTCTTAAACAAAAGGACATAAATTAATCAACTATTACAAAGCTAACTAAGGAGCAGCTGGCTTCTTCAACTTCGACGGCTTCGGGGGCTTCATCAAGTCCGTGGCAGTATCAGACGCCATCGACTTTACGCCACCGAGGTCAAGCTTGCCACCTTCTTGGCACGTTGGAGCTCCTCAGAATACTTCACAACGGTATTTATCAAGTGATGCCCATATTTGCCACAGGCAGTCGCGAAAGGAGCAAAGACTACCTGATGACCGTTCGCGCCAACAGGTATCGCCTTCGACGCCGCGGAAGGATCGATCTCGAGTCCGTGGGCCTGCACCATGGCGAGTGACATGGTCGTGCCAGCCGCGCGGAGTGAGTTCTTGTAGGTGGAAGGCACACCCCCGGCGAGTGACTCCACCAGCTCGTCCATATTATCGATCAGCTCCGCCTTGGGCATCAATTCCTCCCAGAGGCGACTGAGGGCGACCTTGGCCTTGGAAAGTGTATCCTGGACGGTGGCGCTATGGTCCTCGACTGCGGACACCGCACCCGCCAGAGCGTCATCACGACGAAGGGCCTGCGGGTCAAAGCTCAAATCGCCAGCATCTGTACATAAACCCACACATGGACCAAAACATCAGCGCCACCAGCAAAAACATTAGAAGCAGAGAAGGGTAACAATATCCACAAGCAAAAATACCTGAGAGGGCCTTGGCGATTGAGAACAGTTGTTCTTCGAACAACTTTTCCCTAGCCACAAAGGAAACACGCAGATCCTCTTCATGCTTATGTGCCTCATCACGCGCTGTGGTTGCCTCGTCGCGGCCCTTCACAGCCGCGGCAAGTGTCTTCTCCATGGTGGCGGCGTTACGCAACAAGGCATTATGTTTAGCTACAGGACAAGAAAAAGTTGATCATCAGTCGACTATATCAAAAGGAGCAGACAAAGGAGAATAAAGTGTAGAATACTCACTTTCAACCATGGGGTGACGCGTCTCCAGCATTGCATGCTGGCGACCCATCGCCATCACCTATTCTGCCAAGTGCGCGGCTTCCTTCACAAGGAGCTGTAGCACAACCAAGGAATCAGCAGAGGCAACAGACAATGTCGACTGCAAACTACAACGAAGAAAAGCTATACTTACATGGTCCTCGGTGACTCAAGATGTGCATTGTGCCGTCACAGGCGGGCAACCATTCGATGCTCCCTGCATGGGGAGAATCGAAGAGTTGTGCGGAGTGGGCCACCACCGAGGAGGAAGGAGCCTCAATTCTTCCTTGGCCTTGAGGTCGCGACTCGATTCCTTTAAAAATTGGGCGTCGCCGAAGATGACGACGCCTCTTCGCAAGATAACGACCATATCAACAAAATGGCAAACCCAGAGACAAGCCAAAAGGAAGCAAACAGAGAAGAACAAGTGAACTAGAAAGCTTACCAGTCAAACTTGTCAAAGTCAAACATGGCCTCCACCGACTCCGACGAAGACTCCTTAGGCAATTGCATCTTCTTGCGAGAAGATGGTGCCACAGCCCTCACAGGAACGGCAGGAATTGGCGACTCTGCACCAACGCCCGTGCCTTCCGGAGTCGAAGGAGACGACGCGTTGAGTCTCGCCATTAACGCTATGAGTAGTATCTGGACTATCGGACTCGGGGGCTTCCTCCTCCACATCAGAAGGGACAGTCAACTCAGACTCATCCTCTTCCAAGGCTTCGCGAGGAATAATCCCCTCAGGAAGAGGGGGCATACAAGGCAACACCACCCAATCCTACATACAGACAACAAAAATCAGCAAAAAGCAAGTAAGCAACAGAAGAGCAATCGACAAAAATAAGCTACTGCATAGCACAACTATACCTCAGGAGGAGGATTCAAAGCATCAAAGGGAGGAACAACTGGTTCACTGGGAAGTACATCCTTGCCAGTGTACTTCATGACCAATCGAACCCTCTTGTCCACCTCACTCGCGGACATGCCATCGGCAGACACGCGAGTGGGATCATCAGCGCCAGCCCATTTAAACATGGGGTGTACTTTGGCTTGCAGAGGATGGACGCGACGGCGCAGCCAAGTTCGGATGAGAGCGCAGCCTCCCTCCTCTTTACCTATGCGACTCTCGAGGTCGTAGACGCAATGATACAGCACGTCTGTCTCCACGAGCTCGCCAGGCATGACTACGTTCTTCCAGGAGCGCATCCTCCTGCACGGCGTCGCGGGATCGAAGGGCGCGAGTCCAAAGTGCTCATCTTTGGCCTTCTGATCGTGGATGTAAAACCATTTGTCCCTCCACCCTTGGATGGACGCCGTGAGCTTGATGTCAAAGTAGGTGGCGGATGGGTCGACGTGGATTCCGCAACCACCTACATCGTAAACTAAAGAGCCAGATGCAGACTGGCGCTTCAATTTGAAAATGCGCTTGAAAAGGCCAAAGTGTGGCTCGATTCCAAGCCAGCACTTGCAGAGTGTGATGAAGCAAGAGATGTGGAGGATCGAATTTGGGGACAGCTGATGGAGTTGGAGCCCGTAGAAACAAAGAAGACCCCTAAAAAAGGGCTGAAGAGGCAAGGAAAGACCGCGAATGATGAATGCAAGAAACATCACTCGAAAACCAGCGGGAGGAGCAGGAATGGTCTCACCCCTGGGGACGCGCGCATCAGCGACTGCCGCGGACAGCACTCCATCTTGGCGAATAAGACGGAGATCAGACGCCTTGATGATGGAAGGGCGCCACGCACCATTCGTGACGCGGGTGCCCGCGACCTTTTTCTTCCCGCCGGCGGCGGTGCTAGTGCCTGCAGCGGCAGAGCCGTCCTTCTTTGCCGCGGCAACAGTGGCTGCGAAATCAGTGGCAGCGCCTCCCTTCTTCTTCCCCATTTCACAACGGCGATGTGAGTGAAGAAAGTAGCTCGGGAACGAGCGGAGCTGGTCCAGCGTCGTGGAGGAAACGAGCGCAGGAAAAAGCAGAGGAGTAGCAGCAATGGCGATGGCAGCAAGGAAGAATGAGCAAAGATGGGAAAATGACCGCCGTAGCGCCGCTACTTAACCCCTGGAAGATGCAATCCAACAGCTCAGAAAAACCCTATTGGACGCCTGGCACACATCGTGTTGGACACGTGGAGAAGGGGAAGTGCGAACCGTCCCTCCACTACTCCCATTACGCACAGAAATCAAGGAGGCGCGGTTAAAATAAAGATTACGCACGCCCGGTTAAATCAAAGTCAGGAAGTGGGACCCACTGCTCGTCACGTCCCGTCAAACTCGCTCACGCAGGCAACTAAGGTCATACAAGCGTCAGCACTGACGTCATCAAAGCTACGGAGCAAAAAACTTTGACTACTTTAGTCCTTGCTGGAGTCTTCGACTCCACCAAGCACTCGGGGGCTACTCCCATAGGGAGCATTGGCCACGCACCCTATGATTTTCTTTTTGCAGGAATAAGGACAATCCAAAGGCGAACCCAACCACTCGAAATACGATTCGATTATGGACATGGGTTACTCCCATAGGGAGCGCCGGAAACAAATTCGACTGAAACAAGCAAAAGACGACAGCAGTCGCAAAAATGATTCTTTAGTCCCTGCCTGAGTCTTCGACTCAACCAAGCACAGCAGTCCCAAAATGATTCTTTAGTCCCTGCCTGAGTCTTCAACTCAACCAGGCACTCGGGGGCTACTCCCATAGGGAGCGTTGGTCGCGCACCCAATGATTATTTATGAAAAAACTGTGTGTCGATAACATCCACACTCGAAACTCATGGCGACACCGCCTCATAATTTTCCCTACAAAGAGACTGCATCTCCTGGGTCACCCGAATCGTCTCCGCGATAATAAAATTCGGATGTCGCGCTTACAGCGTGAAGGTAAGACCTGAATAAGGCCTAGCAACGCATTTAGCTGCACACTACCAGAAATACATCCGTGCCTACAGGTATGATGAACATGCCTTGATGGACGCGTCGAGTGCTCACACCCATATAACTAGAATTCGACTCCTGTAAGACCTCTGCGGCTTGAGTCGAGTTACGCCAGCACTTTTCCGGATTCGAGTCCAGGGACTCGAGTTCGAGTAGATTGCGTTGTTTCACTCTAAGGTGGTTAACTAATACTGATACTTCGGTTACATCAGGCACGCATATCGACAATCCCTATGACACAAATAAAAGCAGTCGAAATATATACTCATTTAGGCACTCGAAAGACTTCAAAAGTCCCCAGTCGAATCTACGATTCCACTGGACACTCGGGGGCTACTGACATGGGTATACTCTACAGGTACTCAAGCTTGGTATATACGGTCTAAATACGTATAGGCCCACGGTGTCGCCAAGGCTCAAAACGAAGGATTCGAGTAATCTGCGGACTCTCGATTGCTTGAAGAACAAGAAGAAGCTAAAGATAGAAAGTTTAAAGGGGAAAACCCTAACTTGTAACCGACTCGACCTGCTACCCGAGACCTAGCCTATCTATATAAAGGCTAGGAGGGGCGGCGAGGAGAACACACGCAACCCTAGTTTCCACAACCCTCGCCAGATTGCATCTGCACACAATTGTAACTTTCGATTCCTTCGATAATTCCACGAGCAGACAAGCAGAAGTAGGGACCTCTATGAGGCCTGAACCTAGGTAAATCTTTGTTCCATGTGTGCTTGTCTGTTAGCCGATAGATGTCTCCAGTGCTCCCTCCTTCTCCAAAACCCAAGTCCATAATAATGGACATTGACGAGTTAAACCCTTGTCAGGTGGTGTGAAGAAATGGTGCTGGGGAGGCTCCCTTATATAGGCTCGGCGAGGCGGTAGAGAAGCATGGGCGGAGCTCGTCGGTAACGACAGCATAGGATGCTATCGGCATGGGAAAGGTAGGCGGACGGTGGGCGGTTCCCTGGCGGTTAGCTAGGGCTTAATGGCGATGCTAGGGCGGTGGCTAACGGTCGGGAGCGTCTCGTGCTCTGAGTGACAGAGGCGGTGGTCAACGTGGTTCCCAGCGGCTGTGGGTCGTGCGGCGGGGAAAGGGCGTGTCTGGCGGGGTGATGTGGTCAAGGCGGAGCGGCACGCGTGGGCTGTGGTTGAGGGGCGGCTTGTGGAGCTTTGTCGGGAACGACGCTCTGGCGTGCGCTGCGCATGGCATAGAGGAGGTGGGCATGGGCAAGGTGAGGTGGTCCAGGGGCTTGCTGGGTTAAAGAGCGGACAGGGGGCGGTGGTGCTACCACGCCTACCTCCTAGACATGGCGAGAGAGAGAGGGTCGTGCTCCTTTGGCTTGGGCACGGTCGACCGGCGATCATGGCGTCGGGGTGGCGCTGCACTGTGGCTAAGGACTAGGGAGTGGGCTGGTTATGGCCTGGTTGGGACTAGGAGAGACAAGGAAGGTTAATGGTGATCAAATGGCTCGACAAAATTTGATCAAAACAATATTAGTTAGGCAGGTTTGATTCTGCTCACAGGGTGTTCGACACAATGGCCGCAAGAATTCAACTTTTGAATTTTGAAGTGAATTTTGGTGGAGTTGTTAGTCACATACTTAAGTATCTGTGGTTGCTAGGATTTGTCAAATTGAATTCATTTGCATGGTTTTTGAAAAAGTGGGATCTAGACATATGAACTAGATTCCATTTTCAAATGTCATTTTAAATTAGGGTTTAAATGTTTTTGCAAGATCACAAGGTGGGCCTTGGTACATCTTTACTTGTATTAGCAAGGGGTGCAAAGATCCACAATTGTTTATGTTTGATTTTGAGTGCTAGGAACACCTAAAGTGACCTAGTTGATTAAAATGGCTCAAGTGACCATTTCTATTTATTAATTCTATTTGAATTCTTTTTCTTTGGATTTTGCTTGGGAATGATCTAGATGATGTGGAATTCATCTTAGAATCATTTTACAACCATTAGAACAATCAAACATGGTATTTTCAAACAATTATATCTTAATGCAAACACACACATGCATGCTTAATTATTTAAATGAGAAAACGTTTTTGTTAACCCTAAATTGGGTGATTTGGATCTTAATATATTGGATTAAAGTTTTGGGATGTTACACTCTTGCAACTCCGCAGCAACGGCGCCAAGAAATGTTCTTGATGGCAGCAACTCCCTGTGTACCAACTCGTTGGGACTCCAAGTGATGAGTGTTGTAGAAAGCTTCTTTCCCCACAAGGGTGACTTGAGGGTTTATATCAAACTCTCGGGGAATTGGCAAGGGGTTGATTCTTCTTCTCCTCTTCTAGCAACCTACAAAGTAAAGTTTTTGTCTTGTGTTCCCAACTCCACTGTGTGGTTGTCAAGCACAAGGTTTCACATTAGTAATATTAAATATAAATATAAATAAAGTAAAGTAAAGTAAGTAAACTAGGTAAGCAAGATAAAAGAAATGAAAGGATGGTTGTTTTTGGGTTTTGTGTGTGTTTGCAAGCGAGGAAACTATTTTTGTACTTTCAAAATAATAAATGACATAAAATGTAAAGTATGATAGTGGTGTTGGAAAGGTGTTTCTTATAGTTTAAAATGGACCAGGGTTCATGGGTGTCAGGGGGATTATCCCCGGGTACCCCAAAGACGCACTCAAGACGGATAAAAAAGGCAAAAACAGATAAAGATAAAAGAACACTGGAGCTCCTGGGCGTCCTGGGCCGACTAGGATCTCCCAGCCGGCCTGCATCACCATTTCCGGCTGGGCCTCCCCCAAGCCGGCCCGCCAGGGCTCCCCGCCGACTCCTCCTTCTGGCTGGGCCTCCCCACCCCAGCCGGCCCGCTCCACGCCACCTCCTCCTTCCTTTGGCACCCGTACCGGCCTACCTCATCCGGCCAGTGCCCTTGCCCTCTCATGACCTCCCACTCCCTCTCCCGCTATCCGGCTCTTCTGCACTGGCGGCTGAGGCCCGCCTGCTCCATGACGCCTTGCCCAGGGCTCCCTCCTCATTGGCTCCTCCGCCAGCCTCTCACTTGGGCTCTCTCGCTCGCCTGGCCTCCTGGCCGGTCGCTTAGGTGTCAAGCTGCTCGTTGGGATCAATCGATCCCAGTAACCTGCATCAGTCGCCCAGGCGGACCGGTATCCGGCTTCAAACCTACTACTACAAGACCAAATACCAGATAAGAAGGACCAGACAACGAAGAGACCGACAAGACTGAGAAGACATAACCCATACTACTTTATCAGATGATGTAGCAAATAGTAGACACTATACACTACATCATGCATGACACATGCATAGTACTAGTTAGGCAAGTGGATCCCACCATGTCTCTTGGCCATCTTTATAAGGCAAGGGAGGGACTCACTCTCACCCATTCATTCACAGGGAACACACCCATCGATCACTCCCTCACTCACACGCACAAGTAGTACTCCAAACGATCAGCTCACGGACTCTCTGCTAGCTAGCTCAGATACAGCTCAAGGAGCACCCTTGTAGCCCGATTATACCCACGTATACTGTCAGACATGCAGGAGTAGGAGTTTTAACTCACCACGAGGGCTCCGAACCTGGGTACTTCCTGTGTCCCGCTACACTGGCTTGTGCCCAATCCTGCCTGCGGACGCCGTCGATAGCTTCCCTGCTAGTCCCCACACCTCTATCTAACCTTTTTAGGTACTGCCGTTTCCAATACAACGATAATGGGTTCACTTGTCTAATCTCTTTTTGGATTATAGTGGACACGAACAATTCATCAAAGACATAATATTGATGGAACTTCAACATGTGTTTGATAAGCATTCATATGTGCATCACTTCCTAACATAGAGATGATGCAACACATCTCTCTTATACTCCTCAAGAAAGGAAAAACTCCAAGCAATTTTGAAATAAGAATCAATAGAATATAGCCTTAGGTAATTTGACATAATGTTTGAATCACAAATATGCTACCTTAACCAAACAATATTATCCAGCTATCACAAGATAATTATAGCACATGAATTGACTTTATCTCTAGTGAGGCAACAAAAGAAAAGTAAATACCATAGTAGATCTTGAATTTGTTGTCACTATTAAATCACTACCACCATGCTACTCCATCTAATACACACTTCTCCCCATACATGCTCTTGGATACAAGTTGGATCAGAACAAGTACTTAAGAACGGGGTACATGATATGCATCTATCAATACATCTCACACATAATAGGTTCCAATCTCATATATCAAATCATAGAATAAAGATCCACCACATAGAAATTACATATATGACCATAATCATGTTGGGCATCTCATATGGTACTAGATCTATGAAGAACAAGAGAGAAATAGATCAAGCTACTGCCACAAACCCATAGTACAGAGGTGGACTACTCCCTCTTTATCATGATGGTGATGGTGAAGACGTTGGAGAAGGTAGAGATCCCTCCAGCGACAGCTCCAACGGAGTTTCCCCTCCAATCTTTGTTGGTTATGGCTCTATTTTGGTGTTTTTGTTCCCCCTAATCTTTGAATTTGGACACATAGCCAAGGTTACCAAAATTGGGGTGTTACAGGTGGTGTCTCGCATTCCTAGCGTCTTAAAAAATCCAAAACATTTCAAGGATGTGAAATTCTCTAAAGTAAGTACCTAAAAAGATCATCAATGGATATGATCATATATGTTCCAAACAAAAGACTAAATGTTCACTCTTCGAGCGACAAATCAAATAGAAAGGCACAACTGACCTGGTGGCATGTCAAAGACTAGGATTCCGCCTTCTCAAGATCTACTCACATTTTTAAACCATCATGTTTGCATGTTTTATATGTCAAGGTGTTTACAAATATAAATAACACTTATATTTACCATAGTTTTGCCATCCCAAAATAGCCCAAACGGCCATGCCATTATATTTGCTCTTTGTTTTATATATAGTCGTGTTTTGTAGATATAGATTAAGGAAATCCATGAATCTCGGTCCAATTTTCACCATAATAAACATTATTTAGTTTACTCTGTAAGCTATTTTATTTGTTGCTTTATCTAATTTCAAAACATAAATGCTTTTATATTGTTATCTCACTTATCTTGCCAACTCACATTACTGGTATTATTAACAATGAAATCAACACCATTGGGGCAGAACATCACATTTAATTTTTCTTGCAAATGGCTTGACAAAGAGAAGAGTTTCACACACACCCCGGTAGTTAGATAAAACTTGAGTCACATACTTAATGGAAGAGCTTATGTTGTCTACAAAACTTCATCATCGTGAGGCACAACAATCTTGATGGACAATATTTAATGTTAGGTTGACAACACATGACTTCTTGACCCTCCCCTAAAGGCCCCACTCTTAGCCCCGCTGATGTTTTGTCATATTTCTATCTTTTCATAAGGATTCTTATAACAAGATGCAAACATAATGATATCATTCTTTGTCGTATTCTGCTCAGTATGTGTTCACCGATTGTTAGAGCATCTCCAGAGGCGAACCCAACAAGTGTCCATGAATACCAATAGTTGGTTGCTATTGTGGGGGCGTCCGGACACATGTCCGACGCATTGGGACAGCTGCCCCCAAAGGCACCCCCGAACGGTTGGCCCTATTTGTGTTTGGCTATTTTCATAGCAATACTACTATATTTCTTTAAAAGTGGTGCAACCATATTACATAGTTTTTGACACATAATTGAGTTCCGCAATAACTGAAACATAGAAATAATATAATTCATACAAAATCAAATTGAAATTGAAATATGAGAACTTCACTAGATCAACATGACTTAAACATATTGGTTTCTTTGATCACCCACAAGTGCTCAAATAGATCATCTTACCAACTGTCGATGAGTATTCTCATCACAAATTTCTGCATGTATGGCGAGGAAGTCAACAAACTCAACAAACACCTGGCAATCAACATTGGCAAAAGGCCCCCTCCTTAGCTCATATGGCTCATCAAACGCTCTACCAATATCGTTCTTACTCTCGATGATCATATTGTGCATGAAAACACTATCATATATGACCACCCACATCTGATCTTTTACCATGTAAGAGTATGGTACTAGACAACAACAAAATGAGCTTTGAGCACACCAAATGGATGCTCCAAATTCTTCCTACAACTCTCTTGTAGCAAACCAAGACTTTGTTTGTCCTTAAGCGTGTGATCCGGTCGGGTTCGGTAATATGCAGACATGACTTCAAAAACTCTTTTGGATCAATAACCAAATACGGGACCTGAACATGCATGATGACTACTTTATATTACATGAATCATCGAGTGAACCTCGTTCAATATATAAGTGCTAATCATTCTACTTCAATATATAAGTGACAACCCCGAGGCGAGATGTTAGTATTTTTGTGATGCAACTCTTGATCACTATATCTGTTATCATTGACCGTGGTTCACTCTCTTTTACTCGTCTGTGTTCTAATGTCCTTAT
The DNA here is from genome assembly GCA_023614405.1 of Avena insularis. NCBI lineage: Eukaryota > Viridiplantae > Streptophyta > Magnoliopsida > Poales > Poaceae > Avena > Avena insularis. Next base: position 455,291,163 of record CM042692.1, read on the forward strand.
GATCAATATCATAACTTGTGTACACCGACAATATGTGACATTGTAATACAGAGTGGGCCAGAGTATATGTCTCCATCGTGAGAAGGAGGAAGATCCTAGTATTGAACTATCGTGTGCCTAGACAAACATTTCCTCTGAAGAACACCGTTATGTCCACCCGGTTAAAGGTAATGTTTGATGTCAATCAAGACATACCTTACCATACGAAGACATCCGATATTCTCATGGTCTAAGGATTTATCCATAAGATAATACTGATGATTAACTATTAATGTTGACGATTACATTTCATAGTAAATCATTCACTGAATCAGTTTACTACCATTGTACTTGCCAACATTGTACTCCCGTTATTGTTGGTGTCCTTTGTTAATATTATACTATAGCTTAAGTGTGAGAAAAAGCGAGCCATCTAAGGCCATCTGCCCCGTGCGCGTTTGTGGTCGTCTGATCTTTACTTTGAGTCATCCCAACTGTGCAGTTTCAGGTGCTGACCGAAATTTTACAAGATGGTCCCTTCCGTCCCCACCCCCACTCCCATCTCGATCACGTTCCCCTCCACCCGAGCTCCCGAGTCCCGAATTCCCGCCCATCTCAGCCCCTCCTCCATCTCCCTCAACAACGTGTGCCACCCTCTCCGCTCCCGAGCTCTCCCTCTCACCTCCGCTCCCTCCGCCCCTCCACTCACAACAACCTCTTCTCCCATCATCTCCTCCCCTCTGGACCCAGCGCGGCCTCTTGCGTGAAACCCTAGCATAGATGAAGCAGTAGTTGTACGAGGATGAGATGGTGCTTCTGTGTCTTCTCCTCCTCGCCTCTGGCATCCCACCGATGGTCTGGACTCCACCCCGGTGCCCCTCCTCCCCCACCGGACCCTATTTCCCGAGCAACTCCTCCCCCATGGTTAAGCTCCACTACTAGGTACTTTCCAAAGTTTACCAACTTTACCTGAGCTAAAGTTGGGGGGAGGGCACATGCCCATCTTTTGTTGCTTACGTAACTTGTATGATCTTGGTTTGGGTCGGGTTATCAATACTAAAAAATCTAAATAAAATAAAATAAAATTCCTACGTTCAACTACCACAACCCAAACTCAGCGACATGACCAACAATATTGCACATGCCACAAATGATTACATAATACAGAATACCATCTCGGTGTGTCCATGAAATAGACCTATGGAGAACATACATGAAAATGGTATTAATTATGGTCCATATGTAAAACTTAAAATGGTGAAGTTAGTAGGAATTCTCAAAATAATTACAAGGGCTCATTCAGCAAGGACAATGCAACCATGTATTTATTCGCATAAAACAAAATAGATAGAATCATTTCTGTAGGTTGGCTATAAATTATAAATGCAAAATACAAAACAAATTATATGAAGGAGGGAAAACATACAAATGTATTGCTCTACATACAGTTAAATAGTTGGGAGGGGGCATGTGCCCCCTCTCGGCCTTTCCCATCCTAGTAATAGTTATACTCATGATCAAAAAAACGGATCATCATACAACACATGAGCTAGTTCTAGAGGCATGACTAGGAACAACCTAATATTTATCTTTCTACACATGCATATGAGTTTACTTTTGATTTTCCTAATCAAGACATATAGCGGTTTTAGCATAGAATGATAAACATGAACAATGAACATGGAAATAATAATAATAATTGCCTCAAGGGCATATTTCTAACAACCATGACCCTCACCATGGATCATGTTGTCCAAGATGTTGGAGCCCTCGTCCTCATCGATGTTCAAGCGGACGCATGGTATTCCATCGAACACTTGACAAGCATCAGTGTCGTCGGCGCCAAATAGGCTACGACCAGCCTGGGAGCTTCCTGTGCCAGTGTTTCCAAAAGAGATTGGCCCGACTCGCAAGGCCGACGACTCGGAGTAAGAGAGGTTGAGGTTGAGGGCGGCGAGGCTTTGGTTGTGCTGAGGGATGTCCGACCGAGTCAGCGAGAAGGCCACGTTTGGATCGTCGGTAACCTCGTTATTGTTGATCTCAGGGAGGGGGACAGAGATCAGGGACCCTCTGTCGGCCCGCCACTCTCCTTAAAGTAGCCGCTGATGACAAGGATGTGCTTCTGGAATGGCCCACGCCTGCAGTGGTGCTCCCTTGGGTCCCCCGGTAGTTATGTGGCCAGATTAGCTTTTGACGTAAGCTATTGCATCAATCACCTTCTTCTTCACACCGGCACGGCCTTGCCAACCGTTGTGGTCAACTGTGAGGGTCTTTCACTGTGCCACCTCGGCCGCCCATTCCTTACTCGGCATCCCATCTGGTAGTGTCACCACGCGTTTCTTGTGTGGCTTTGGGAGCTGCGGCATCGGACGGCGACCGTGGCAACGGTGGGTGCGACGACATGGCCTAGGCAGGAACGAGAGCAGTAGGTGAGAGAATGAAATGGGGGAAATTCTAGTGTGAAATGGAGAAACGGGTATAGAGTTTGGTTGGGGGCTGCCACGGGGGCCACGCGGACGATCTGACGTGGCCAGCTTTGCTGACGTCATTGAGCAGTTGTGCTGCGACCCGCTGGTCCACCATCCATGGTGCGTGCTGAATGAGCCGGTTGCCGCAACACGCTGGTGAACAATGTCGACGTCGGACCAGTTTTGCTAATTGCTACTTGGGGATTTCCTTCCAAAATCAATGGATAACTTATGTTGAACAAAGGAACTCAAAGTGTGCTGCATAACCCAGTGTTTTGTTAGTTCGCATGTTCATTAATCAATTTAAACTACTCCATCTATATTAATGATCTTAATTTTTTCTAAATTTATTGATTATTTAGATTAGTTAAGACCACTGATATGAACCGGAGAGAGTAGTTTGGCACAGGTCGTATGTACCAGGTAGAAAATCGATCAGCTAGACGCCCACAGACGAGATCAGCGCGCACGACGAGCTCCCACCGCTAGTGCTTGTGACCCTGCTCTGCACCACCAACCCGCGCATGCGCTCGCTCGCTATGGAGCTAACCCTCCACGTTGCCTACGACGATGACGACCTGGACGCAACGCACGAGGCACGACGACTCGGCGCGACCCGACTAGCATGGCAGCGGCCGAGCACCGGTGACTCGACGACGAAGACCACGCCACGCGGACGCGTGCAGAGTGCACACAGAGATCACACGCGGGTGTCTCGCGAGGCGTGTGCACTCAGCACTCTGGACACGGTCCGAACGTATGCGGTATGGCAAGGGTGTGACGCGCGTGGCACTGCAATACCCAACGCACCGGGCATGGATTCGACGACGACCTATACTTGACCCGCGCCTGTCCTCGAAGCAGTTCTTGATGCCACCGCGGAGCCACAGCAACAACATACATGAAGGAGCCCGAGGCGGCGAGCTGGCGAGGTTGCTGGAGCCAGGTGCGCGCGAGCTCGACGGTCAGGTTGCACGCCCTCGCGTAAGCCAACTCCTCCCCGTAGCACCCCGGCCACTCCAGCAGGAGGGACATGCCCGCGTACACGCCGGCGTTGGAAGGTCACGCACGGAGACACACGGAGCCGCCGCTAATCTGGTGCTGCCGGATCATCTGGACAAGGTCGTCGTACATGATGCTTCCATTGGCGTCCTCGTCAGCTCATGCAACAGCCGAAGCTGTGGCTAAGAGTGAGGAGTGGGCGGAGGACTGGAGGAGCTGATGTACCACCCGTGTCCAACAGCAAGAGCTGCATCCGAGAGCACGGTAGATCGAGTTCGCCCGCCGACGGCGCAGCACAAATAGAAACAATGGCTTCGGTTCGGTGCAGATTCTGGCTCTAGTCCCGTGTGGATTATGGGCCAGGACTAGTGTGAGCTTTAGTCGCGGTTCGTCCCGACTCCAACGGCTAGGAGGCCGGGGCAGCTCTCGTACCGGATCATTTTGGACCTCTAGTCTCGGTTCGTGGTACGGCCCGGAACTAGAGGACTCGCGTCAGCCAGTCCTATGTACGGGAACCTGTAGCCCCGGTTGCTATCACGGCTCAAGACAATCACTAGTCCCGGTTCGTATACCAACCGGGATTATTACCAACGGGCAAAAAAATTGCAGGTTCTGCCGCGGCAGGAAAGCGGGCAAAAATCCTGCCGTGACAGGAGAACGGGGTCCACACCCCTCCCCTGACAGGAGATCGCCTTTTCTAGTTTCAAAAGTATGCCAAAAAATTATTAAAAAAATCCAAAAATAAAATCCTTCTAACTGTAGTTATAGTAAGTGATTTAGTTGTTACGAAAATTAACAAACATGAATATTCGATACAATTTGCAAAAACAATCATAAAAATTTCAAATGGCCATATCTTTTGCATAAGATGTCAGAAAAAAAGTATAACCTATCAAAACATGCAGAAAAAAAAATTAGTTCGATTTCAATAGCCTTCGTTTGTTTTGGATTCTTTAAGATTTTTAAAATTCGAAAAGGGAAAAAAGTTATTTCAAAATTTTAAAATTAGTATTTTTTTTATGTCATATTTGGATTCCTCACATTTTTCTGATAATAATGGATATATTATTTGTCTAATTTTGATTTATAGATTTAAAGATATCCATATTAAATAAATAAATGAAAAAAATGAATAAAATATTATTTTAATTTAAAAATCAATATTTTTCGTAATTTTTATGTCATATTTAGATTCCTCACATTTTTCTGATAATAATGAATATATTATTTGTCGAATTTCGATTTATAGATTTAAAGATATCCATATTAAATGAATAAATGGCAAAAATAAATAAAATATTATTTTAATCAGCTATTTTGTTTCATTTGAATAAAATATTATTATTACTTATTTATTGTTGTTTATTTAAATATATTTTTGTAATTTCAAAAAATAAAGATGTGTAACATATTGATAGGATTTATATGATAGTGTTGACAACAAGGTATAATTTCCGCAAGGTCATCCTAATGAAACGGAAAAGTTAAGCGTGCTGGGGATGGAGTAGTGTTACGATGGGTGACCGAACGAAAAGTTTGACCACGAGTGTAATATAACCTAAGATTTAAGTGTACTTAGTATTAAAAATGTTTCAAATGAGAGATTAACGAGTTGGTGTTACCAAGTGAGAGTCAAATAATTCAAGAAAAAATTCAAAAAAAAATTCAAAAAAAAATTGAAATAAAAATCTTTAGTCTCGGGTGGTGTTACGGCCCGAGACTAGAGGTCCTCCAGCCCCACCACGTTGCCGCTGCCACGTGATGGCTCTAGTCCCGCAAATTGATAGTCCCGGATACGAAACCGGGACTATAGCCTGTTACGGCCCGAGACTATATCCTGTTTTCCACTAGTGAGGCCACCGCGGAGCTCGGGTGGCTCGCGGTGTCGAGGTAGGGCTCGCTAGGGGTGCGACTACCGTAGCAGTTCTGGCGCGAGCATAGCGAGGAGGAGGAGGAGGTGCCCAAGCGCATCTTGCCAGGAACGCGGCGATTTTTACCGTGCATGCTAAATCATGTGCATGTTTGTGCCGTTCGTGCTGTCAAGTTTCATCATGTGTCGTTATGTTTCAAAAATCTATGTCCAATTTATACACAATGAACCTGACTGAACGGTACATGTTAAGTATATAGCATGCATGTTTGTGGGAGCCTCTCTCTCGGGCGTGCAGTTTTGGCTCCCGGGTCTATATCCTCCCGCTTTGTTGGACCAATCAGGTTATCCAAACATCTGTGCATGGCAGGGATACCTTTTGTTTGAACACGCTCGGAAAATGCAGCTAAATGACAGGGTTTCGTATGGGTACGGAAGTACGTTGCAGATACACGTATGCTACTAATAAATTTGAACGCGAACCAGCACGAACAAGACAGTTATTAATGGTTGTGAAGCAGGACACGTACTGGAAGTACAGGATGGACACGTACACAACCCGAAGGGTCCAGACACACCCAGAACCGGAGCTTTACAGGAAGACCCCCACAGACAAAGAGAAAACAAGACCGGAGGCCCCCGAGAATCCATCGGATCTACCGGCTCTGCCGTTGCCGCCGGAACGGCCATGGACGAAGCTCCCAGAAACACCATCGCATCGAAGCTTTTTGGTCCTCCTGAGTTGGCCGCCGCCGCAAGCGACGGCGCCGTAGACTCCGTGGGTCGCCGGACGTACCAAAGCCCCGAACTCCTCCAATCCGAGGTCCCCTCCGCGTCAAAGACGAGGAAGGCCACCGGACCTGCTCGCCATCTTCCACAAACCCAGCTCCTGCTCCATCTGTGTCTGTAACAACGCTGGTTGTACATGTGGACTGGCTGGTAACAGAGTTGTTGCCTATTCGTTTCTTTTTGCTGCGACAACATCGGTGCCGCTGACCAATGTTACTGTGTTGGACTCTTCGTTCCTGAACTGAAGCACTGCCACGACCACCAGATCAACTTGGCAAGAATGCTGAGTCTACCGCGCGAGGAAGATTTGAGGAATCAAACAACAGGAAGGATCAACTAGCTGAAAAAAGAACCAGAGCAGGAACAACAACAAATATGAGCTGGCGCTGCCTCGTAGGGTCGTTGTAGACATGAGGAAACACGCATCACAAAAACATGGAATATTTCGCCACAGCGCCTTCTCATGGCATGGTGCTGGATTAGCTCACAATGGCCTAGATGACATATAACATCCAAGCACCAGATTATTCACCGCCGTCTACCGTCTTGGTGTGACATCTGGGCATAGGAGCATATGTACTTGAACAGATCTGGGCCTCGCATCTCCTTCGATCCGTTCGCCGGAGCAGGAAGAGTGATAAGAATAGGGAGAAGAGGAAGATGCTGACGAAGGGGCAAGAGAAAGGAGAACGGGGACAAAGGCAGCTGCGCGCATTAATGATGTCTGTGCAAAGGCCAAGGTACTGTTCAAAAAGAATATACAAAGTGGCTGTTTGGTTCTCAGCCACACTTTGCCAAACCAAAGTTTGGCAGTTTGGCAAGTGTTTAGTTTTGCCACACTTTAAAATTGCCACATTTTATTATTCTTATGGTCCACATGTCATGGAGTAAACTTTTTGCCAATTCTTGCCACACTTTGTGGCTTCCAAATTCTAAGCCACACTTTTATGGCTACCATACTTGCCAATTTTAGGCTTGGCAAAATGTGGCCGGCAACGAAACAGCCCCAAAGGGCATACGTATCTGAGTACACTGACATATGATGAAACAGGGGGAATGTGATTGGTTCACCAATCGAGATCATCTAGACTTGAGAGCCAAAATGAATATCCCCTCTCTTTGCCATTTTTTTAGTTCGATCCTTTTGAATTTTATTATTGTAAAATAGTCACTGTTGTACGGTAGATGGATGACATCCATGGTTCACCACTTGCCAAGTCAGTGAATACACAATTCTATGCTGCCCAATGATTGTCGATGGGCCTCCTAATCGTATTTAGTGATTGTATATCGCATATTTAAAGGGCAAGTGCTAGGTGTTCTTCGGACGATGGGGAGCTTTCGTCGTCCTACTTCCCCGCGCGCATGTGTCCCAAAAATCGCCCCAAACCCCGCTTTTGCTGTAAAACACCCCGTTTTGCTATAAATGTCTCGCTTTTGCTTTCGAAGCAAAAAAAAATAGTTTGTTTTAGAAATAGAACGTCCCGCCGGAGACCTCGTCGGAAATCATGCAGCAAAAAAATATGCTAATAAAACAAAAACGACTTCACCGGAGACATCGTCGGAAAAAACTCGTCGGTGACTCTCGCCAGAGACCTTGTAGCAAATAGTTGACACTGATGTAGCAAAATCACAAGACGATTGTAGTAAAAAAAATCTTCTAATGTAGCAAAAAAAATAACAAAAATGTAGCAAAAACCAACTTCGCCGACACATGCTATGTAGCAAAATAGTCCGTCATATGTAGCAACCCCGACTGTCGTATGTAGCAAATTTGACCAAATTGCCAACGTGGCAGGGAGCAGCGCCGTTGAAAGGATAGAGATGTCGCCTAGAGGGGGTGAATAGGCAATTTCAAAACTATTACGGTTTTGGCTTGATAGAATGCAGAATTAAACTAACGTTTATTTTACAAAAACAAAACCTAAATACACTAGGCTCAACTAAGTGCACCAACAATAAAATAAGCTAAGCAAGATAGCACAAGATAAATATACCACAAGTGATAAGCAAGATATAAGTACTTCAAGCTCAATGGCTATCACAAGAAAAGTAAGCTCGGGTATAGAGATAACCGAGGCACGCGGAGACGAAGATATATTCTCGTGTTCTCTTACAAGTAAGGTACATCACGTTGGAGAGGTGTGGGATTCCACGAAGGATTTCCCAACGCCACGAATGCTCACCTTCTTCTTCGAGTCTATCCCACGAAGGAATAGGCCCTTTCCTTATGGATAGATTTTCCTCCACTCCGGAGATGGCAAGCTCCACAACCACTTCACAAGCTCCACGAAGGAGAAGGCCGAGTCTCTTCACAATCTTCCACAAAAAGGACACCGCGGCACCAACCGCCAAGCCAACTAGGAGGTCACTCTCTAAGAGCAAAAAGCTTACGGTCTCTCACTCGAACAAATCGTAGTGGAGAGCTCAACACTTATGCAATAATGCAAAGCAAGAACACCAAGGGCATTCAAATCCCTCACTCTCAAATTCCACCAAAGAAACAAGTGCTAGGAAGGAATTAGAGAGGAAGAACAATGGTGAAAATCAACAAATGAATTCAAGATCTAGATCCAATAGGTTCCTCTCACTTAGAGGAGGAATTGATTGGTGGGGATTGTAGATCTAGATCTCCTCTTCCAAAACGCTCAAAAAGATGCAAGAATCATAGGAGGGAAGGGGGAGGAGGCAAGCTCAAGAGGGTCAACAATGGAGGTCAATTTCGTGCTTAAGAACACCCAAAAACGTTGGGGGAAGAACCCCTTTTATAGGGAAAAGCAAATATGGCCGTTGTTGGGGGATACCCCCGGGTAGGGTCTCACCGGGGTATAGAGGCCGAGTTAGCCGAGGTACGGCAAGATCAAAGCGTGTGCTGGCCAAGTCACCTCAAGGCAGGCCGACTTATGGAGTAACCCGGACCGGAGGATGTCCACCTAATTGTGTGCCGGCCGACGTATGCCATATGCCAGCAGGTTTTTTGTAACTTGTATGCAGGTACCCGCGAGGCCGGATTAATCAGGCATGATCCGGGTTATATCAGGCTTGCAAGAGAAGGAAGATATCTCGCTGGTCAAAATGTGGTCACTGTACGCTAGAGCGTGAGCGAAGCGGACAGAGGGAAGGACCACCGAGGCGTGGCCGACAAGGGTGACGCAGCCTGTGTCGGATGACGCTGGCACCGCAGAGGCTTACGTAGCCTCTGTATGGCTTACGGTGGCAAAAGGTGACCCGGTCGGCTTGCTATTTTGGGAGAGGCATATTCGCCTCCACGTATGCCCTAGCTAGTAGCCTGGCCTCCCCTTTATAAGGAGCGCCAGGACCTCGGTAGAAGGGGATCACGGGTGGTTGCCTGGCGTGTGAGTAGTTTGTTCATTGGGTAGTGGTGAGAGTAAGAGAGCTCATTCTTCCTCTTCTCGCCAATACAGCTCAAGGAGCATCTGTAAACTCATATAGCTTGGAGAATACAAAGAATCTGTGTGTGGAATCACCACACTATCCCTCCCTGAATTCCTCTAGTGCATCTTGGCCCCACCTTTAGCCTATCCATGGCATCTGTTGTGACACCATCACGACAGTTGGTGCCCACCGTGGGCCTAGCAGTGCTAGCAGGAGTGAAGATCCGGACGAGAAACATCATCGGCAATAGCGAGCACATCGTCTCTGGGCTTGTTCAGCGCTTTGGAGCGCTGGACTACGGCAGCGACAATGCTGGTTGCTTCAGCAAGCGACCTCCACCGCGCAATGACGTCTTCGTCAAGCTTGGCACCACAGGATCTACGTCGGCGTCGATGTGTCTTGCGTTCACCCGCGGCACGTCGTCGAGGAAGGCGAGCCACCCCTTAGCGCGGCTCATGGTGCGCGTATCACTCGCCCCCTGACCGCGCTGTGGTGATGATGACCGCGCCTGACGCTGGTGCGAGCAAGGACCTGGCACCAGATCCGGAGGTAACACCCAAGGCGCCCAGGAAAAGTAGAGGTCCTCCGCTAGAGAGGCCATAAAACTTGCTGCAGCATGCGATAGATAGCTTGGAAAGTCCCATAGCACCTGTGGTAGATTCGGCTCAGGCACAGGCCGAGTTAGAGGAAACTAGGCAGAAAATACTAGAGGGTGCGAAAAAGATAGTCGCGGCTCAGCAGTCGTTGAACATGACGATGCGTGAGTACACAAGAGCAAATAAGGTAGATGCTGTAAAAGTAAAAGGGAGAAACCTCATCAGTGAGATGAACAAAGAGGGTGATACTAGTGTTGGGTCCGCAGCATAGAAAACAAAAAATTTCCTACGGTGTAAACTACACGCCAAGATCTATCTACTAGGTACAAAGCAAACGGGTGGACATACATCCATAGAGAACTTACCCTCGAAGACAACGAGCTTTGTTAACGAGTAGGAACTTGTGGTTGATGTAGTCGTACACTTGCCGATCTCAAGATCGTGAGGAAGTCCGAGCGCCGCAACTCAGCAGCGCATCCGCACTCGCACACACGTTCAAGCCACCGGACAACCTCCACCTCCTCGCTCCAGCGATCCAAATGGAAGCAGCAACTCCTTCCGCATTTAAATGCCACCGGGAACATGTATCTCGCTAATTGAGACCATGGGGAATAATTCTAGAGGGGAGAGATCCTTCACAAGGAGGTGTGTGGATGAAGGAGGAATGGGTGGCCTTTTATAGGAGGAGGGGTTCCCCTCTCTCCATGGTCATGCATGGGGGTGACCCTCACCTCCTGCTTCATGTGGTGGTAACTCTTCCACATTAAAATGCCTCTTCACATTCCCTTTTAAAGTCTCCACTTTAAATGCATTAAGTTTCTCCAAATTTAATGCTCTCTCATTTAATAAAACTCTTTTATTAAATTTATTCAGAATTTTGTTAATTACTTTAATGAACAAACATTCACATATAGCCCCTTGCAATATTTCAATATCACATGCGTAAACACCTTCGCAATTTCACCAAACAATTTCCGCTTTCTATTGAAACAATTCCAGCGCTTTGCAATTCTTTTCGTTCAAAAACATATGTGCTCCAAAATGGTGTCCGTAACTCTTAAGTGTGACACCCTACGGTTCATGAATAATGCAGACATGATCGAGACCCTTCTCCGATCAATAATCAGCAGCTGGACCGAGATCTGCATCGACTCCTACACATTCAACGATGACTCGTGATCGTGAGAACCTTTAACGCTTGTAACTAAATCCCTTTGTCTCTCGATATATTACATATCCGAGATTCGATCATCGATTCCATACCTAGTTTGATCTCGTATCGACATGCACTCTTTTCTCGTTCCGTGATATAACATTCTAGTGATCACATCACTTGCTTGCAAGCTATCCTAATGTGATATCACCGAGAGGGCCCAGAGTATATCTATCCGTCATCTGGATTGACAAATTCCACTCTTGATCCATGAGCCTCAACATAACACCTTCAGAAAGTAATCGAACCCATCTTTATAGTCACCGTTATGGTGTGACGTTTGATGTTATCAAGATACTCTTTCGGTGTTAGCAATTAACATGATCTCATGGTCTAAGGATAAAGATTACTTCGTATGATGTTATAGCAATATAAACATAATGACTTGATCGTAATGCTATACTTCGGATGAATGTTCATCACATCATTCCACCAATGGTGTGACCTTGTTATTAACAACATCCAATGTCCATGATCAGGAAACCTTGATCATCCTGATAATCAACAAGCTAGTCTATAAGAGAGGCATGATTAGGAACCCTTTTTGTTTATTAAACACACATGTATTGATGTTTCCTATCAATACAATTATAGCATGCAAAATAAACATCTATCATATACAAGGAATACATAATAACAACTTTATTATTGCCTCTCAGGGCATATTTCCTTCAGTCTCCCACTTGCACTAGAGATAATAATAATCTAGTTCACATAGTGATAAATCTAACACCCATTTAGTTCTGGTGTTGATCATGTTTTGCCTTAGGGAGTACTTTAGTCAATGGATCTGCTACATTCAGGTCCGTGTGCACTTTACAAATCTTTATATCTCCATCCTTGACATGCTCGCGGATGGAGTGAAACCGGCGCTTAATATGCTTGGAATTCTTGTGAGACCTTGGTTCCTTGGCGTTGGCTATGGCTCCATTGTTGTCACAATAGATCACCATCGGGTCCAACGCACTGGGAACCACACCCAGTTCCGTTATGAACTCCTTCATCCAAACCGCTTCTTGCGCTGCTTTTGAAGCAGCAACATATTCTGCCTTTGTTGTTGATCCAGCCACCACAGGTTGTTTGGAGCTCCTCCAACTAACTGCTGCTCCGTTCAAGAGAAATACGTATCCGGATTGAGACTTAGAGTCATCCGGATCAGTGTCAAAGCTAGCATCGACATAACACTTAGCGACTAGCTCTTCTTCACCTCCGTATACAAGAAACATATCCTTAGTTCTTCTCAAGTACTTAAGGATATTCTTGACCGCTATCCAAAGGTTCAACTCGGATCAGATTGGTACCTACTAGTCAAACTAATAGCATGTGCCACATCCGGTCTTGTACAAAGCATGGCATACATTATAGAGCCTATGGCTGAGGCATAGGGTATCTTATCCATTATCTCTCTTTCTTCCGCCATAGCCGGACTTTGAGTCTTACTCAATGTCTTGCCTTGCAACATAGGTAAGAACCCCTTCTTACTTCCGTCCATATTAAACTTCTTTAATATCTTATCAAGGTATGTACTCTGCAATAGCCCAATTAGGCGTCTTGATCTATCTCTATAGATTTTAATGCCTAATATATATGAAGCTTCACCAAGGTCCTTCATCGAAAATTTGCTGTTTAGATAACTTTTAACACTGTTTAAAAGATCTAAATCATTTCCAATCAATAATATGTCATCCACATATAATATCAGAAATGCCACATTGCTCCCACTCACTTTCTTGTAAATACAAGCCTCTCCATAAGTTTGGACAAATCCAAACTCTTTGATCACCTCATCAAAGCGGAGATTCCAACTCCGGGATGCTTGCTTCAGTCCATAGATGGATCGCTGAAGTTTGCACACCTTATCAGCATCCTTAGGATCGACAAAACCCTTAGGTTGTATCATATACAACTCTTCTTCAATATTACCATTGAGGAACGCAGTTTTGACATCCATCTGCCATATTTCATAATTGAAATATGCAGCAATTGCTAACATAATCCTAACCGATTTAAGCATCGCTACGGGAGAGAATGTCTCATCGTAGTCAACTCCTTGAATTTGTCGAAACCCCTTTGCGACAAGTCAAGCCTTATAGATGGTCACATTACCATCAGCATTAGTTTTCCTTTTGAAAATCCATTTATTCTCAATGGCCTTTCGGTCGTGAGGTAAGTCCACCAAGTTCCAAACTTGGTTCTCGTACATGGATTCCATCTCGGATTTCATGGCTTCTAGCCATTTGTTGGAATCCGGGCTCATCATCGCTTCTTCATACGTCAGAGGTCATCCATTTCATCAACCATGAAATTCACAACAGGATTGTCAGACAGTTCAAAGACGTGTCCTGCTTGACCTGCGAGGTTCGGTAGTGTCCTCTTTAGGAGTTTCATGATCATTATCATTAGCTCTCTCTTCATCAGGTGAAGTCAACTCCGAAACAACTTCCGGTGCTGCGCCACTCGCCATTTCATGAAGAGAAGGTTCAATAACCTCTTCGAGTTCTACCTTCCGACTACTCACACCTTTCGCGAGAAACTCCTTCTCAAGAAAGGATCCATTCTTGGCAACAAAAACCTTGCCCTCGGATCTGTGATAGAAGGTATACCCAATTGTTTCCTTAGGGTATCCTATGATGACGCATTTTTCCGCTTTGGGTTCGAGTTTATCCGGTTGAAGTTTCTTCACATAAACATCGCATCCCCAAACTTTAAGAAATGATAGCTTAGGTTTGTTTCCAAACCATAATTCATACGGTGTCTTTTCAACGGATTTAGATGGTGCCCTATTTAAAGTGAATGTAGCGGTTTCCAGTGCATAACCCCAAAATGACAGTGGCAAGTCAGTCAGAGACATCATAGATCGAACCATATCCAATAAAGTACGATTACGACGTTCTGACACACCATCACGTTGTGGTGTTCCGGCAGGCGTGAGTTGTGAAACTATTCCACAGTCTTTCATATGTGTGATAAACTCGTAACTAAGATACTCTCCACCACGGTCGGACCGCGGAAATTTGATCTTTCTGTTACGATGATTTTCCACTTCATTCTGAAATTCTTTGAACTTTTCAAAAGTTTCAGACTTGTGTTTCATCAAATAGATATACCCATATCTACTCAAATCATCCGTGAAAGTAACAAAATAATGATATCCACCTCGCGCCGACACACTCATTGGTCCACACACATCAGTATGTATGATTTCCAATAGATCTCGCCTGCTCCATTGAACCGGAAAACGGCGTTCTAGTCATCTTGCCCATAAGGCATGGCTCACATGTATCAAATGATTCAAAATCAAGTGATTCCAAAAGTACATCAGAATGGAGTTTCTTCATGTGTTTAACGCCAGTATGACCTAGACGGCAGTGCCACATATATGTAGATATATCATTATCAAGTTTAATCCTTTTAGCATCAACATTATGAATATGCGTAATACTACTATCGAGATCCAACAGAAATAAACCATTCAACATAGGTGCATGACCATAAAAGATATTATTCATATAAATCGAACAACCATTGTTTTCAGACTTAAATGAATAACCACTTTGCATCAAACACGATCCGGATACAATGTTCATGCTCGCAAGGGCACCAAATAACAATTATTTAGGTTTATAACTAATCCCGATGGCATATGGAGAGGCAGCGTTCGACGGGCGATCACATCAACTCTTGATCCATTGCCGACCAAGATCGAGACCTCATCCCTTGCTAGTTATCGCTTGTTCCGCAGCCCCGAACCGAGTTACATATATTAGCAACCGATCCGTATCAAATACCCGTGTGCACTGAAAGTACTAGTCAAGTACACATCAATAACATGTATATCACATATACCTTTGTTTGCCTTGCCGGACTTCTTGTCCGCCAAATACTTGGGGTAGTTGCTTCCAATGGCGATCCCTTGCAATAGTAGCACTGGTGTCGACTTAGGGCCAGCTGGGGTTTTTCAGGCGTGGCAACAGACTTGCCACCCTTCTTTCCCTTGTGCTTGCCTTTCTTGTCCTTCTTGAAACCGGTGGTCCTATTGATCATCAACACTTGATATTCTTTCCTAATCTCCACTTCTACTATCTTAAGCATTGACAAAAGCTCGGGAAGAGACTTCTTCATGCCCTGCATATTATAGTTCATCATGAAGCTCTTGTAGCTAGGTGGCAGAGATTGGAGAACACGATGTATGCCTAAGTCAATGGGAATCGTTATTCCCAAGGACACAAGCTTATCGGCATCTGACATTTTGAGTACGTGCTCACTAATCTGAGCTGTTTTCCTCCATCATGCAGCTAAAGAACTTTTCTGTAGCATTATAACTCTCTACGGCAGCATGGGTATCGAAAATCATTTTCAATTCTCCCATGGTATCAAAGGCATTGCCATTTTCAAACGCCGAAGTTCGCTCTAGCCCATACAAGATGCCGCAATGAACTAAGTTGTGGTCCTCTGGCGAGTTATATAGACGTTCTTTTCCTCATCAGGCATCGAGCTGGTGGGGGCCTAGCGCATCTAGCACATATTGCTTTTGTGCAAAGAAAGGAGGAGAATCCTCAAATTCATAGCCTAGTTGGTGAAGTTGCTACCATTCGCAGCAAGTTTCTCTTTCTCCATGAATACATTGAAATTAAAAGGTGGTGCCATCTACAAGAATTTGTAAAGTATATTTATACTAAGTTTATGATAGATTGAGTTCAACTAATCCAAATTACTAATGAACTCCCACTCAAAACGACATCCTCGTGTCCTTTTGGTGATTACATGAACCAAATCCACTACACCAAGTCCGATCATCACGTGAGTCGGTGTAGCTTCAAAGGCGAGCATCTATATGGGCATCATATCAACTATATGACTCATGCTTAACCTTTCGGTCCGTGTTCCGAGGCCATGTCTGTACATGCTAGGCTCGTCAAGTAAGAACCTTAGTATTTGTGTGTGTAAAACTGTCTTACACCCGTTGTATGAAAGCGTAGAGTTGAAAACACCCGATCATCACGTGATGCCTCAAAACACGATCCACAAAACGGTGCATACTTAAGGAAGAACACATTTTATCTTGATATCTAAATGAGGGATCATCTTATAATGCTACCAAATGCGCCAAACTAGCAATATAAGATGCTAACATCTAATGTGTGAAGTGAGGTGATATGGTCCATGCATTTGATCTCTATCATTTGCATCGTGGTATGATCTCTATCATTCCTTTGTGTGTAAGGCCAAGGTCTATGGAAATTACACGTTAAGTGAGTTGTAAGAGTATCTATTATACATCTACTTACAACAATACCATATCAAAACACTAGCCCAGCAAGGATCTAAACTAGACGCCTCTAATTTATCAATTGCAAGTTTTACATGGCTTAGGGCTTTCAGAGATAGAACCTGTCTAACCTACGAACATGAACCACAACAAGGATAACCAAGTTATTAGCAACTCGTTGTAAATCAGATATTGACTATAGTAGGAGAGATAGACACCCGCCAGCCACTTATGCAAAACAAGTTGCATGTCAGTCATGGAACCGGTCTCATGTACGATGACATGTAAGGTTGGTCCAGGCTGCTTCATCCCACTATGCCACCAATATCCAAAGTACATAGAAGATGCAATAACATGATCATCATTGCCCACATATAAACATATGTGTACTACCCGTGCAAAGCACCTACGCATAGATCAGTCTCTGATACAACTGTTGGGTCCGCAGCATAGAAAACAAAAAATTTCCTATGGTGTGAACTACACGCCAAGATCTATCTACTAGGTACAAAGCAAACGGGTGGACATACATCCATAGAGAACTTACCCTCGAAGACAACGGGCTTTGTTAACGAGTAGGAACTCGTGGTTGATGTAGTCGTACACTTGCCGATCTCAAGGTCGTGAGGAAGTCCGCGCCAAGAACTCAGCAGCAGATCCGCACTCAAGACACACGCTCAAGCCACCGGACAACCTCCACCTCCTCGCCCGGTGATCCAGTGAAGCAACAACTCCTTCCGCATTTAAATGCCACTGGGAACATGTATCTCGCTAATTCGAGACCATGGGGAATAATTCTAGAGGGAGAGAGATCCTTCACAAGGAGGTGTGTGGATGAAGGAGGAATGGGTGGCCTTTATAGGAGGAGGGGTGCCCTCTCTCCATGGGGTGACCCTCACCTCCCCCATTCATGTGGTGGTAACTCCTCCATATTAAAATGCCTCTTCACATTCCCTTTTAAAGTCTCCACTTTAAATGCATTAAGTTTCTCCAAATTTAATGCTCTCTCATTTAATCAAACTCTTTTACTAAATTTATTCAGAATTTTGTTAATTACTTTAATTAACAAACATTCACATATAGCCCCTTGCAATATTTCAATATCACATGCAGAAACACCTTCTGCAATTTCACCCAAAATAATTTCCGGTTTCTATTGAAGCAATTCCAGCGCTTTGCAATTCTTTCATGTGAAACATATGTGCTCCAAAATGGTGTCCGGTAACTCTTAAGTGTGCCACCCTATGGTTTGCGAATAATGCAGACATGATCGAGACCCTTCTCCGATCAATAATCAGCAGCGGGACTGGAGATCCGTATCGACTCTACACATTCAACGATGACTCCTGTGATCGTGAGAACCTTTAACGCTTGTAACTAAATCCCTTTGTCTCTCGATATATTACATGTCCGAGATTCGATCATCGGTATCTCCATACCTAGTTTGATCTCGTTACCGACATGCACTCTTTTCTCATTCCCGTGATATAACATTCTAGTGATCACATCACTTGCTTGCAAGCTATCCTAATGTGATATCACCGAGAGGGCCCAGAGTATATCTATCCGTCATCTGGATTGACAAATTCCACTCTTGATCCATGAGCCTCAACATAACACCTTCATAGCACTGAACCCATATTTATAGTCACCTTACATTGTCCCGACGCTTGATGTTATCAAGATACTCTTCCGGTGTTAGCAATTAACATGATCTCATGGTCTAAGGATAAAGATTACTTCGTATGATGTTATAGCAATATAAACATAATGACTTGATCGTAATGTTATACTTCAGATGAATGTTCATCACATCATTCCACCAATGGTGTGACCTTGTTATTAACAACATCCAATGTCCATGATCAGGAAACCTTGATCATCCTGTTAATCAACAAGCTAGTCTATAAGAGAGGCATGACTAGGAACCCTTTTTGTTTATTAAACACACATGTATTGATGTTTCCTATCAATACAATTATAGCATGCAAAATAAACATCTATCATATACAAGGAATACATAATAACAACTTTATTATTGCCTCTCATGGCATATTTCCTTCAACTAGAGTTGAGGAATCAGAGAACCCTTTGTCCATGGGGTTGCTGAAGTACAACACCCCGACAAAGAACCTCAAAGCAGCGGATGCGGCTGCATCCGAGTTAGAAGGTTTGACAGGTGAAGCCCAGCAAAGATAGCAAGAGAGGGTCAACGAGTTAGTTCAGATCGCTAACAGACAGAATGAAGAGTTGCTCAGGGCTAACCCGGCAAGAGCTAGGGCTTCCAAGGTCGTTTATTCGGTAGCAGGTAACCCGGAGAAATCCGTTGGGGCTGCATCATCACCTCATGGTGGCCCTAGAAGAGAGGAAGTGGTAACCTCGGCGAGGAGAAACAAACAGATAGGCCCATATGACCCGGCAAGGGTAGGGAAAGGAAAAGCAGTGCAGGGAAATGAGGATCGACGAAGTGTCAGCCGAGGTGAAGCGGGCCGAGGTAACCGCGACCAAGGCAATGCCGGTCAGGGAAACGCTGTAAACGGCAATGCCGGACAGCGTAACTCGGCGGGTACAGGGCAACCGCAACAGCGGAATATACCACGGCAAGAGCAAAGTGCTGACCAAGGTATGCAACAGAGATGCGCTCCACAAGAGCAAGACAGATACAACGGTGGTGATTCAGAAATGGTGAATGCAGGATACCGTAGGCCGGATCATCATGTGATAGGATCAAGGTTGGGAAGCAGAAACTTGATGCCTGATGACGCCAGATTAAAGTTGGATCGGCTCTATAGGTCAAAACTAATTGAGGGGCAGGGTCCTCTGGGTCCAGCGTGCTTTGGGCCCCGGATCATGAAAGAGCCTCCAGTACCTAACTTCTAGTTATCCAGAGGCACGAAGACATATGACGACAGCACCAAGCCAGATGATTGGTTGATCAACTATGCAATGGCAGTGAAAATTGCGACAGGCAGTTTGAGATGGGCAGTGAGATATGTACCTCAGATGCTAGAGGGGACAACAAGGGTATGGCTGAACAATTTACCACCCGGTAGTATCAACTGCTGGCTAGATTTTGAAGAAATGTTCGCCAGTAACTTCTCGAGCACGTATCAGAGGCCGAATAGGCCACAGACCCTAGCAATGTGCAAGCAAAGACCAAATGAAACAGACCGGGAGTTCCTAACCCGCTAGTGCAACGTGAGAAACTCATGTGAAGGCATGATTGAGTCTCAGGCCATAGCTTGGTTTGCACAAGGCTGTAGGTATGCAAGCATGTTGTGTCAAAGGTTACAAAGGGATATGCCAACTACGCTGGCAGAGACAATCCGGATTGCTGATTCATATGCTTTGTTTATCCGACTCAACCCCGACTTATGTCAAACGAGTCAAATGAGGAGTACTACCAGCGAGATGGAGCCGGATCATCCCGACGAAATGATTACCAGGGTAAGAGAAGAGATGATAGACCGGATTACAGGTACAATTCGCAACAAGTTGCAGCTGTAAATCAAGATCAACCCGGTGCAGGGAGTAATCAGCGACAGAAAACTGGAGGGCAATAGTGGACTCCAAGAAATGATGGCAAGAAAACTTGGACACCCGAGCAAAAGAGACAGTGGCAAGAAAAGATAGAGCGACCGAGGTATACGTATGAGGCAATGCTGGATCAGCCGTGCAAATTTCACACACCGAATCCGAGTAACCTGGCGGGTCATACAACCCGGCAATGTGAGTGGATGAGGAAGATAGAGCAAAGTGGCTCGAGGAATGCTCAGGCACCTCAGAGCGAACAACCTCGGCAGGAGTTACCTCGGCAGTAGTTGCTCTCCGGAGCAAACACGCAACAGTTAATGTTACCACCACCTCCGCCGAGGTATGAGAATCATGAGAGAAGGGATGTTGTGCATCAGGTGGAAAACCAGCATCATCCAGATCAAAGGTACCCCAGCGACGATGGGAGAAATGAGTACAGAGAGCATCACCAGAGCTACTGTGTGTTTACCATGGAGGAAACAGATAGAAAGAGCTTACAACACCGACATATGGAAGTGAATGCGGTTATGCCGGCGGTGACGAGGTACATGCCTTGGTCGGATCAGGAAATTACCTAGAGTATTAAAGATCATCCTAGGCTCATGCCGAGTCCTGGTTCGTATGCATTAGTGCTGGACCCAACGTTCATCGGGCCAAGTACCAATGTGAGGTTCTCTAAGGTGCTGATTTACAATGGAAGCAGCATCATATTATGTACGTGGACACAATGCGCAAGTTGGGTATCTCGGAGAACATGCTCCAAACCACTAGGACAACTTTCCATGTCATTGTGCCAGGTATTTCATGTGAACCAATTGGCAAAGTCTGGGTTGATGTGTTGTTCGGCACAAGGGATAACTGCCGAACTGAGAATTTGGAGTTTGAGGTTGTGAACTTAGAAAGCGCATATCACGCGTTACTCGGCAGGCCAGCCCTGAACAAATTCATGGCAAGTACTCACATCAGTTACCTGAAGATGAAGTTGCCTGACCCAAATGGAGTAATTACCATAGCCGGGGATTTCCGACGTTCCATTGAGTGCGCCTCAGCCGGTTCTAACCTGGCCAAATCACTCGTGATTGCACAAGAAAAGAGAAAGATCTAGGAGGTAGCTGCATTGGCTCAGTATGCACAGTAGTATATGCCGGCGCTGAGTAACCCGCATGGAAGTGTCTCATTTCAAGCAACAAAGGATATAAAGAAAGTACCTGTTGATGATCTGTTCCCAGAGCGCACCGTAACGATTGGTGCCGGGTTAACTAACAAATAGGAAAGCGAGCTTATCAACTTCCTCCGTGAGAATCGGGATATCTTTGCTTGGTCCACACAGGACCTGCAAGGTGTTCCGAGGGAGTTGGCCGAGCACTCTTTGAATGTGAGACCCAGAGCAAAGCCGGTGAAGCAACCTCTCCGCCGCTTTGCTGAAGACAGGAGAAAAGTGATTAGAGATGAGATAGCTCTGCTCCTTGCAGCCGGGTTCATCATGGAAGTGCTTTATCCGGATTGGTTATCTAATACGGTGCTTGTGGAAAAGATGAAAGATGATCCGAATGTGGCTGTGGTTTGGCGCATGTGCATCGATTACATGAACCTGAATAAGGCGTGTTCAAAAGATCCATTCCCACTACCAAGGATAGATCAGGTCATAGATTCTACTGCTAGGTGTGAACTGTTGTCATTCATAGACGCATATTCTGGTTTCCACCAGATACCTCTGAACCCGAATGATCAAATAAAGACTATGTTTATTACCCCGTACGGGGCTTATTGCTATCGCACCATGCCTTTTAGTTTACGTAATGCAGGGGCAACATACCAAAGATGTATGCAAAAATGTTTATACGGCCAAATTGGTCGAAATGTGCAAGTATATGTGGATGATGTGGTTATAAAAACCAAGGAAAGCAAAACGCTCCTTGATGATATCAGGCAAACATTCGCGAACCTAAGGAGATTCCGAATGAAGCTTAACCCGGAGAAGTGTACCTTCAGTGTCCCGGCTGGAAAATTACTCGGATTTCTTGTCTCCAGCCGAGGTATCGAAGCTAACCCAACTAAAATCTGAGCCATAGAGCGAATGGAATTGCCGAAGTGTCTTAACGATGTCCAGAAGTTCACTGGTTGCCTGGCATCCTTAAGTCGGTTTGTATGTCGGTTGGGAGAAAAGGCATTGCCTCTCTATCAACTAATGAAAAGTCGACAAATTGTGATGGACGCCGCAGCAAATGAAGCCTTCATCCGATTAAAGAAAATGTTAGCCATCGCACCAAAGATAACCTCTCCACTATCAAAAGAGCCAATGTTGCTCTACGTAGCCACAACCAACCGAGTTGTAAGTGCAGTGATAGTGGTAGAGCGCGACAAAGAGGGTAAGTCGGTGCAAAGGCCAGTCTATTACCTGAGTGAGGTATTATCAGTGTCGAAACAAAATTATCCTCACTGTCAGAAGATGGCGTATGGTGTGTATATGGCAGCAAAGAAGCTGAAGCACTATTTTGAAGAGCACCCCATCAAAGTGATATGTGAAGCCCCCATATCTGAGATAATGAGCAACAAGGATACAAGCGGCCGAATCGCAAAATGGGCAATCGAGCTAGCCCCTTATGCTCCACAATACGACAGGAGAGATGTGATCAAGTCTCAGGCTGTGGCCGACTTTTTCATGGATTGGGACGAGATGCAATATGAGCCACCATTGCCAGATCCGAACTACTGGAGAATGCATTTTGACGGATCAAAGACAAAAAACGGGTTAGGCGCCAGAGTTGTTCTTACCTCTCCTAAGAAAGAACAGCTGAAGTATGTGCTGCAGATCCACTTCGCAGCATCAAACAATGTTGCAGAATATGAAGCACTGGTGCATGGACTCAGAGTAGCAAAAGAAATTGGAATACGCTGGGTCCAGTGCTTTGGTGACTCGGATCTGGTAGTTCAGCAAGTCTCAGGGCAATGGGATGCTTTGGATGCAAACATGGCACTGTACAGATTTCATGTGCAGAAAATATCGGGATACTTCGAGGGATGCGAGTTCCATCATGTACCTCGGCTGGAAAATGAGGCTGCCAACGTACTGTCAAAACTCGGATCAACCCGACAAGCGATTCCACTGGGCGTAGCACTAGAGCACCTCATAAAGCCATCTATCAGGCCATCCCCAGAATCCGAGTCAATCTATATCCCGGCAAATCCGGAGTCGGAAGTTGTGCCCATGGACATTGACATGGGAAGTGGTTCAGGAAACCCGGGGACTGTGCAGCTTGACCCGGCAGAGGTTATGTCGGTGGATCAAATGGAAGTTGACAAGGATGTGTTTCCAGTGCGAGCTATACCAGCTTGGGCACTGCCCATATTCCAATTCCTGAAGGATGGATCCTTGCCCGATGAAGAAGTGCTTTCAAGGCAAATTCAGAGGCGCACAAAGGCATACACGATTATCAATGTCGAGCTATACAAGAGAAGTGTCACGAATGTCCTGCAACGGTGTGTTGACCCGGAAGAAGGGCTTGACATCCTCCAAGATATACATCAAGGGGAATGTGGGCATCACGCCTCATCCAGGGCCTTAGTGGGAAAAGCTTTCCGACATGGATTCTACTGGCCAAGTGCCTTGGAACAAGCAGAAGATCTAGTAAGAAAATGCAATGGTTGTCAGAGGTATGCTACCAAGACACACATGCCAATGTTGGAGCTCAAGACCATACCAATTACCTGGCCATTTGCTGTATGGTGTTTGGATATGGTTGGTCCATTTAAGCCGCGAGGGGAAATATGACCCATATCTTGGTTATGGTTGACAAGTTTACAAAATGGATTGAGGTAATGCCGATAAGAAAATGTGATGGAGCTACAGCCGTGTCATTCCTCAAAGATATTATTCTGAGATATGGTTATCCTCACAGTATCATAATAGACAATGGCACCAATTTCGCTGAAGGAGAATTTGCACGATTCTGTCGGGATAAAAAGATCCGGCTGGACATTGCCTCGGTAGCCCACCCCGCATCAAACGGACAAGTGGAAAGATCCAACGAATTAGTATTATCCGGGATAAAACCCCGGCTCATTGAGCCGCTGCAAAGATCAGCGGGGTGCTAGATAGAAGAACTACCAGCAGTACTGTGGAGTTTAAGAACAACTCCAAATCGATCAACAGGCTATACGCCATACTTTCTGGTATATGGGCGTGTATTACCACCATATAGAGCATGATTCGCCTAGGGTCACCCAATACATGTGAAGTGCGAGAAGCCCGACAAAATGATGTTGATCTGCTGGAAGAAGCGAGAGAATTGGCATTTTCCAGATCCGCCATATATCAGCAAAATCTCCCACGCTATCATAGCCGGAAAGTAAACCCCCGAGTCTTACGGGAAGGTGATATGGTACTTCGGCCGGTACAACGTACTGCTGGCATGCATACGTTATCCCCCCATGGGAAGGGCCATTCATCGTGAGCAAAGCATTGCACAATGACTCTTATTATCTTATTGATGCACAATCACAGGAGAAGAACAAGGCAGACAGGTCCGACGAGGAATCTAAACGTCCATGGAATATAGCTCTACTTCGTCCGTTCTATACTTAACAAAGAAGTGTGTGTATCCGAGTCTCTCATATGTCGGTATGTATGCCGACAATGAATTTATCAATGAAATCCTGGCACCCCGAGCAGTAACTCGGGGACTGCCTTAGTAATATTTGTTGTCTTCTGTGTTTGTTATTTACTTTTATGTCGGCTGGCTTAAGTTCTTTCTGCCTAAGCCGGATTAGTAGTGTGTAAGCACCAAAAACTCAACTCTTCGACTTGCTGCTGTCTAACAAGATTTGGCTTCATGGCAAGCAAGAGAACATGTTTGGAATTGCGTAGCACACGAAAAACGACTAAGGAAAAGAACGTAATCGAGCTGACATTTATTATTCGGACTAACCTTATGTTTACTTTACTTTTACTATGCTGGATTATTTTGAGCTAATCCTAAAAGTTTCCAAGTATTGTTAAGTCAATTTTTGAAACTCGGACTCGTAAGTCACAAAACCGAATCAAGGTAGACGCGAGCCGAGCCATGAAATTGAAGGAACAAGAAAATGAAACTCGGGGACTACGCCCAAATTAATCCGATGAGAACAACTTAGTAGCAAAATATAATCAGTATGCTTAATACATCTGCACCCGGCATACCGGGGATCTGATAAATTTCAAAGTGTTTTTTGGTGCTCAAGGAGCAGTAGCAGGAGGTAACTCGGTGCCAGCAGGTGGAACACCGGCTTCAGTCTCGTCATCATCTTCATTATCTTCGAGATCCGAGGCTTCGTCCTCTTCCTCATTACCCGAACCATCTTCGACGTATTCATCGTCAACGACACCGAGGAAGCTTGGTCCTTCGTTCCATTGATGGACGGGGGCAAACTGGATGAGGTTATGGGCACAAGCCTTACGCCGGGCTACCCAATCCGGGTCATTTGACCACCTTGATTCGGTATGCAAGCGCTCGAGAAGCTTCAGATCTAGTTTTTCATACCACGTGAGAACAAAGTGGAGGACCGTATCAGCTCCAGCATGAGCGGCGGATTCCCTCCAGAGGTCGAGCTGGGTCTCGCAATCCATCAGCTTGTTGATCAGAATAGTGGATCCCTCTAGAACGTCCTCACCAGGCCAAAGGGCATGGAAGATCCGGACAGCTGAATCCAGGAGACCCGAACCATAGTTCTTCATAATTTCAGTTCGGGAGGATAGGCTGACTATTAGATCCTCCATGTCAAAAGGAATCGGTTTAGAGCCAGGACCAGTTGGGGTACCCCTCTGATGGCGGAACTTGGCAACGGCAGTAGCTGCAATGGCATCGCCCTCTGGGAATTTGTCTAAAGACAAAACAAGTGAAATAAGTAAAAGAATTTAACCCGGAGAAATACATGTTGGCTGAAGGAAAGGAGTTTACGGGAGATATGACTATGGATCCGAGTCAGCTCTTTGGTGCAATTATCACGCCTCTTCCGGAGCTTCTCAAGTTCAACATTTGCCGAGTCAAGCTTGATGTCGGCCTCCTTCAGCAATTCTTGATCCTTTGCAAGTTGGAGGTTAAGGCGTTCTCGTTCCTCGGTGAAGTCTTGGCCAGGCTTGTCCATTTCAATCTTGTGGGGCTCTTTGAGCTTTTTCATCTCAGCCTTGAGCTTGGCAAGTTCATCATCCTTGGCTTGGAGTTTGGCAAGTTCGTCATCCTTCTTCTTGAGCTCGGCCTGATGTTGCCCTGCTTGTTCGAGAAAATGCAGCATCATATCAGGCACGGGCACACTATCTTCAAGGGATGCTGCAACGGTTTGTCGACCCGGCAGAGCCGAGGTATAAATATCTGCCGAGCTCAGGAGAAAGGAGAGAGAGCACGGAAATTGAGTAATCAAAGTGAATTACCTTTTATCTCGGCCAAGTTTTTTTCTCATAATGGTATTTTCAGCCTCCACTCCGGCTATGAAATCTGAATAACAGATTAGTTCGGTGGGAAAAAGGCACAGAAAGATGGGAAAAAAGGTCAAAGAGAAAACTTACCCCTTTTCTCGAACTCGGGAAGAAGCGTAGTATGTATCGAGCGCAGCGCCTTGTGTGTGTCCAAGAGGCGCTGATACTCAGCACTCCGACGATGGGTCGTGACCTGAAAAAAGCAAGGTTGGCTTAGTTATGTGCATATTCGAAGTGTACAAGATCTGGGCCAAGTGGAACTTAACCCGGCTCTAGGTGTGTGCATATTCGAAGTGTACAAAATCTGGGCCAAGTGGAACTTAACCCGACTCTAGGTGTGTGCATATTCAAAGTGTACAAGATCCGGGCCAAGTGGAACTTAACCCGACTCTAGGTGTGTGCATATTCGAAGTGTACAAAATCCGGGCCAAGTGGAACTTAACCCGGCTCTAGGTGTGTGCATATTCGAAGTGTACAAAATCCGGGCCAAGTGGAACTTAACCCGGCTCTAGGTGTGTGCATATTCGAAGTGTATAAAATCCGGGCCAAGTGGAACTTAACCCGGCTCTAGGTGTGTGCATATTTGAAGCTACTAAGGAGCTATGCTAGTTCTCTAACGAGCATCCGGCCGAGTAACAAGTTACTCCCCCGGAGGCTCGGGGACTAATGAATATATCTCTAAGCACTTGTGCATGTTAAAGAAAAGACAAAGTAGCGTACCTCCATCATTCAGCCAACAATGTTGATAGCCTTGGCTGCTGTGTTCATTTGTGCGCTAAATTCGGCGGGCCCAAACTTCTCCGAGAGATCGTCGTTGGGATTGACGAACTCCGTTCTATTCCAATTATCGACATATTCGATCAGAGCTGGAGGATAGCTCTCCCTGCTAAGCATATGCGGCGCAACCAAGCCCTTGGCATGGGCCTCCTTCCTCGCAACTTGGGCGGCAGCAGGGCTGGTGTGCAATGCAAGTTGCTTGCTGCTAGCAGACCCGGAGGGGGCATCTTTATTCGGAAGCATGGATGCAAGCGTGCACTGTCCAGCCTCGATGGATGCTGCCCTGGTGGCGCCAGAGCCTTTCTTAGCCTTGGGTTGCTGCTGGGAGGCTGAAGTCTGAGCTGCGGATTTGGATTTGGGTGCAGCCTTGGTGCTGGCTGGGTCTTCTCGCCGAGTCTTGGAAGACTCGGACGAGGCAGAAGGAGTTGGTGCTGGTGCTGGTGCTGGTGCTGGTGCTTGTGTTGCTGCTAGTGCTGCTGTTGGTGCTGGCGCTGGTGCTTGTGCTGGTGCTGGTCCTGGCGGTGGTGCTGCTGCTGCTGTTGGTACCTCGGAGGTGACGGGTTACGGCTGGGCCGATGAGGAGCTGGGAGCATCCGCTACCTCGGCCGTGCCACTTCCCCCTGCTCCGAGGTTGCCCTCCTCTGGATGAGGTGGGCTAGAACCCGGAGCAGCCATTGAACCCTCCTGAATTAGGCTCAGCGGGCGTGTATCGTCACCACGAGGGGGAGATGGGGTGCGCCGGAAAGATGAGGAGATGCTAGAGCTGCTCTGGGGAACCTCCACCACAGCCCTGCCGAATCAAACGATGAATAACAAGTGATAACAAAAGAAAGGCATATAGATAGAAAAGCATGAAGCAGAGAATTGGACAAAGAGAAAAGTGACTTATGTTGGGTCCGCAGCATAGAAAACAAAAAATTTCCTACGATGTGAACTACACGCCAAGATCTATCTACTAGGTACAAAGCAACGGGTGGACATACATCCAACGAGAACTTACCCTCGTAGACAACGAGCTTTGTTAACGAGTAGGAACTCGTGGTTGATGTAGTCGTACACTTGCCGATCTCAAGATCGTGAGGAAGTCCGAGCGCCGCAACTCAGCAGCGCATCCGCACTCACACACACGTTCAAGCTACCGGACAACCTCCACCTCCTCGCTCCAACGATCCAGTGAAGCAAAGAACCTTCCTGCATTTAAATGCCACTGGGAACATGTATCTCGCTAATCCGAGACCATGGGGAAATAATTCTAGAGGGGAGAGAGATCCTTCACAAGGAGGTGTGAGGATGAAGGAGGAATGGTGGTTTTTATAGGAGGAGGGTGCCCTCTCTCCATGGCCGCATGGGGGTGACCTCACCTCCCCCATTCATGTGGTGGTAACCCCTCCACATTAAAATGCCTCTTCACATTCCCTTTTAAAGTCTCCACTTTAAATGCATTAAATTTCTCCAAATTTAATGCTCTCTCATTTAATAAAAATCTTTTTATTAAATTTATTCAGAATTTTGTTAATTACTTTAATTAACAAACATTCACATATAGCCCCTTGCAATATTTCAATATCACATGCAGGACCACCTTCTGCAATTTCACCCGAAACAATTTCCGGTTTCTATTGAAACAATTCCTGCACTTTGCAATTCTTTCGTCTGAAACATATGTGCTCCAAAATGGTGTCCGGTAACTCTTAAGTGTGCCACCCTACGGTTCGCGAATAATGCAGACATGATCGAGACCCTTCTCCGATCAATAATCAGCAGCGGGACCTGGAGATCCGTACTGACTCCTACACATCAACAATGACTCTTGTGATCGGAGAACCTTTAACGCTTGTAACTAAATCCCTTTGTCTCTCGATATATTACATGTCCGAGATTCGATCATCGGTATCTCCATACCTAGTTTGATCTAAATTCGACATGCACTCTTTTCTCGTTCCCGTGATATAACATTCTAGTGATCACATCTCTTGCTTGCAAGCTATCCTAATGTGATATCACCGAGAGGACCCAGAGTATATCTATCCGTCATCTGGATTGACAAATTCCACTCTTGATCCATGAGCCTCAACATAACACCTTCGTAGTACTGAACCCATCTTTATAGTCACCCTGTTACGGTGTGACGTTTGATGTTATCAAGATACTCTTCCGGTGTTAGCAATTAACATGATCTCATGGTCTAAGGATAAAGATTACTTCGTATAATGTTATAGCAATATAAACATAATGAATTGATCGTAATGCTATACTTCGGATGAATGTTCATCACATCATTCCACCAATGGTGTGACCTTGTTATTAACAACATCCAATGTCCATGATCAAGAAACCTTGATCATCCTGTTAATCAACAAGCTAATCTATAAGAGAGGCATGACTAGGAACCCTTTTTGTTTATTAAACACACATGTATTGATGTTTCTGAATCAATACATTTCTAGCATGTAAAATAAACATCTATCATGTATAAGGAATATATAATAACAACTTTATTATTGCCTCTCAGGGCATATTTCCTTCAGTCTCCCACTTGCACTAGAGACAATAATCTAGTTCACATAGTGATAAATCTAACACCCATGGAGTTCTGGTGTTGATCATGTTTTGCCCTAGGGAGAAATTTAGTCAACGGATCTGCTACATTCAAGTCCGTGTGTACTTTACAAATCTTTATATCTCCATCCTTGACATGCTCGCGGATGGAGTGAAACTGACGCTTAATATGTTTGGAATTCTTGTGAGACCTTGGTTCCTTTGCATTGGCTATGGCTCCATTGTTGTCACAATAGATCACCATCGGGTCCAACGCACTGGGAACCACACCCAGTTCTATAATGAACTCTTTCATCCAAAGCGCCTCTGCGCCGCTTCAAGCAAAGAACATATTCCGCCTCCATTGTTGATCCAGCCACCACAGTTGTTTGAACTCCTCCAACTAACTGCTCCGTTCAAGAGAAATACATATCCGGATTGAGACTTAGAGTCATCCGGATCAGTGTCAAAGCTAGCATCGACATAACACTTAGCAACTAGCTCTTCTTCACCTCCGTATATGAGAAACATATCCTTAGTTCTTCTCAAGTACTTGAGGATGTTCTTTACCGCTATCCAGTGTTAGAACACGGATCAGATTGGTACCTACTAGTCAAACTAATAGCATGTGCCACATCCGTCTTGTACATAGCATGGCATACATAATAGAGCCTATGGCGAGGCATAGGGATATTATCCATCATCTCTCTTTCTTCCGCCAGAGGGACTTTGAGTCTTACTCAATGTCTTGCCTTGCAACATAGGTAAGAACCCCTTCTTACTTTCGTCCATATTAAACTTCTTTAATATCTTATCAAGGTATGTACTCTGCGATAGCCCAATTAGGCGCCTTGATCTATCTCTATAGATTTCAATGCCTAATATATATGACGCTTCACCAAGGTCTTTCATCGAAAATTTCTTTGTTTAGATAACTTTAACACTGTTTAAAAGATCTATATCATTTCCAATCAATAATATGTCATCCACATATAATATCAGAAATGCCACATTGCTCCCACTCACTTTCTTGTAAATACAAGCCTCTCCATAAGTTTGGACAAATCCAAACTCTTTGATCACCTCATCAAAGCGGAGATTCCAACTTCGGGATGCTTGCTTCTCCATAGATGGATCACTGAAGTTTGCACACCTTATTAGCATCCTTAGGATCGACAAAACCCTTAGGTTGTATCATATACAACTCTTCTTCAATATTACCATTGAGGAACGCAGTTTGACATCCATCCGCCATATTTCATAATCGAAATATGCAACAATTGCTAACATAATCCTAACCGATTTAAGCATCGCTACGGAGAGAATGTCTCATCGTAGTCAACTCCTTGAATTTGTCAAACCCTTTATGCAAGTCGAGCCTTATAGATGGTCACATTACCATTAGCATCAGTTTCCTTTTGAAAATCCATTTATTCTCAATGGCCTTTCGCCGTGAGGTAAGTCCACCAAGTTCCAAACTTGGTTCTCGCATGGATTCCATCTCGGATTTCATGGCTTCTAGCCATTTGTTGGAACCGGCTCATCATCGCTTCTTCATACGTCAGGGTCATCCATTTCATCAACCATGAAATTCACAACAGATTGCCGTGACAGGTTCAGATTTGACGTGTCTGCTTGACTGCGAGGTTCGGTAGTGTCCTCTTTAGGAGTTTCATGATCATTATCATTAGCTCTCTCTTCATCGTGAAGTCAACTCAAACAACTTCCGCTACGCCACTCGCCATTCCATGAAGAGAAGGTTCAATAACCTCTTGAGTTCTACCTTCCGACTACTCACACCTTTCATGAAACTCCTTCTCAAGAAAGGATCCATTCTTGGCAACAAAAACCTTGCCCTCGGATCTGTGATAGAAGGTATACCCAATTGTTTCCTTAGGGTATCCTATGATGACGCATTTTTCCGCTTTGGGTTCGAGTTTATCCGGTTGAAGTTTCTTCACATAAACATCGCATCCCCAAACCTTAAGAAATGATAGCTTAGGTTTGTTTCCAAACTATAATTCATATGGTGTCGTTTCAACGGATTTAGATGGTGCCCGATTTAAAGTGAATGCAGCTGTTTCTAGTGCATAACCCCAAAATGACAGAGGTAAGTCAGTCAGAGACATCATAGATCGAACCATATCCAATAAGGTACGATTACGACGTTCCGACGCACCATTACGTTGTGGTGTTCCGGCAGGCGTGAGTTGTGAAACTATTCCACACTCTTTCATGTGTGTGCTAAACTCGTAACTTAGATACTCACCTCCACGGTCGTAATCAGAAACTTGATCTTTCTATTACGATGATTTTCCACTTCATTCTGAAATTCCTTGAACTTTTCAAAAGTTTCAGACTTGTGTTTCATCAAATAGATATACCCATATCTACTCAAATCACCCGTGAAAGTAACAAAAAAAAGGATATCCACCTCGCGCCGACACACTCATTGGTCCACACACATCAGTATGTATGATTTCCAATAGATCTGTCGCCCGTTCCATTGAACCGGAAAACGGCGTTCTAGTCATCTTGCCAATAAGGCCTGGCTCACATGTATCAAATGATTCAAAATCAAGTGATTCCAAAAGTCCATCAGAATGGAGTTTCTTCATGCATTTAACGCCAATATGACCTAGACGGCAGTGCCACATATGTGTAGACATATCATCATCAAGTTTAATCTTTTTAGCATTAACATTATGAATGTGCGTAATATTACTATCGAGATCCAATAGAAATAAACCATTCAACATAGGTGCATGACCATAAAAGATATCATTCTTATAAATCGAACAACCATTGTTTTCAGATTTAAAGGAATGACCACTTTGCATCAAACACGATCCAGATACAATGTTCATGCTCAGTGCAGGCACCAAATAACAATTATTTAGGTTTATAACTAATCCCGATGGCAAATGGAGAGGTAGCGTCCCCGACGGCATCACATCAACTCTTGATCCATTGCCGACCTCATCCCGACCTCATCCCTTGCTTGTTGTCGCTTGTTCCAGAGCCCCGAACCGAGTTACATATATTAGCAACCGATCCGTATCAAATACCAGTGCTCTGCGAGTACTAGTCAAGTACACATCAATAACATGTATATCACATATACCTTTGTTTGCCTTCTTGACTTCTTGTCCGCCAAGTACTTGGGGAAGTTGCGCCCAATGGCGATCCCTTGCAATAGTAGCACTTGTCGGACTTAGGGCCAGCTGGTTTTTTCAGCGTGGCAATAGACTTGCCACCCTTCTTTCCTTGTGCTTGCCTTTCTTGTCCTTCTTGAAACCGTGGTCCTATTGATCATCAACACTTGATGTTCTTTCCTAATATCCACTTACGCAGTCTTAAGCATTGATGAAGCTCGAAGAGACTTCTTCATGCCCTGCATATTATAGTTCATCACGAAGCTCTTGTAGCTAGGTGGCAGAGATTGGAGAACACGATGTATGCCTAAGTCAATGGGAATCGTTATTCCCAAGGACACAAGCTTATCGGCGTACCGAGACATTTTGAGTACGTGCTCACTAATGGAGTTGTTTTCCTCCATCATGCAGCTAAAGAAATTTTCTGTAGCATTATAACTCTCTACGGCAGCATGGGTATCGAAAATCATTTTTAATTCTCCCATGGTATCAAAGGCATTGCCATTTTCGAAATGCTTTCGAAGTTCTGGCTCTAGCCCATACAGTATGCCGCAATAAACTAAATTGTGGTCCTCCTGACGAGTCACATAGACATTCTTTTCCTCGTCAGGGGCATCAGGAGCTGGTGGAGGGCCTAGCGGCGCATCTAGCACATATTGCTTTTAAAGACCGAGGAGAATCCTCAAATTCATAGCCCAGTTGGTGAAGTTGCTACCAGTCGTAGCAAGTTTCTCTTTCTCCATGAACACATTGAAATTAAAAGCAGGTGGTGCCATCTACAACAGAATTTGTAAAGTTTATTTAGACTAAGTTTATGATAGATTGAGTTCAACTAATCCAAATTACTAATGAACTCCCACTCAAAAACGACATCACTCGTGTCCTTTTGGTGATTACATGAACCAAATCCACTATACCAAGTCCGGTCATCACATGAGTTGATATAGCTTCAAAGGCGAGCATCTATATGGGCATCATATCAACCATATGACTCATGCTTAACCTTTCGGTCCGTGTTAGAGGCCATGTACATACATGCTAGGCTCGCCAAGTAAGAACCTTAGTATTCGCGTGTGTAAAACTGTCTTACACCCGTTCCTATGAAAGCATAGTTTCGAGTACACCCGATCATCACGTGATGTCTCGAAACACGATCCATAGAACGGTGCATACTCAAGGAAGAACACATTTTTATCTTGATATCTAAAAGAGGGATCATCTTATAATGCTATCAAAATAGCAGTATAAGATGCTAACATCTAATGTGTAAAGTGAGATGATATGGTCCATGCATTTGATCTCTATCACTTGCATCATGGTATGATCTCTATCATTCCTTTGTGTGTAAGGCCAAGGTCTATGGAACTTACACGTTGAGTGTGTTGTAAGAGTATCCACCATGCATCTACTTACAACAATACCATATCAACACACTAGCCTAGCAACGATCTAAACTAGACGCCTCTAATTTATCAATTGCAAGTTTTACGTGGCTTAGGGCTTTCGGAGATAGAACCGTTCTTACCTACAAACATGAACCACAATGAGGATAACTAAGTTATTAGCAACTCGTTGTAAATCAGATATTGACTATAGTAGGAGAGACAGACACCCGCCAGCCACTTATGCAAAACAAGTTGCATGTCAGTCGTGGAACCGGTCTCATGTACGATGACATGTAAGGTTGGTCCGGGCCGCTTCATCCCACTATGCCACCAATATCCAAAATACATAGAAGATTCAATAACATGATCATCATCGCCCACATATCAACAATATGTGTACTATCCGTGCTAAGCACCTACGCATAGATCAGGCTCTGATACCACTGTTGGGTCCGCAACATAGAAAACAAAAAATTTCCTACGATGTGAACTACACGCCAAGATCTATCTACTAGGTACAAAGCAACGGGTGGACATACATCCAACAAGAACTTACCCTCGTAGACAACGAGCTTTGTTAACGAGTAGGAACTCGTGGTTGATGTAGTCGTACACTTGCCGATCTCAAGATCGTGAGAAAGTCCGAGCGCCAACTCAGCGCATCCACACTCGCACACACGTTCAACCTCTAGGACAACCTCCACCTCCTCGCTCCAGCGATCCAATGAAGCAAGAACTCCTTCCGCATTTAAATGCCACTGGAACATGTATCTCGCTAATCCGAGACCATGGGAAAATAATTCTAGAGGGAGAGAGATCCTTCACAAGGAGGTGTGAGGATGAAGGAGGAATGGGTGGCCTTTTATAGGAGGAGGGGGTGCCCTCTCTCCATGGCGGCGCATGGGGTGACCCTCACCTCCCCATTCATGTGGTGGTAACCCCCACATTAAAATGCCTCTTCACATTCCCTTTAAAGTCTCCACTTTTAAATGCATTAAATTTCTCCAAATTTAATGCTCTCTCATTTAATAGAACTCTTTTATTAAATTTATTCAGAATTTTGTTAATTACTTTAATTAACAAACATTCACATATAGCCTGCAATATTTCAATATCACATGCAGAACCACCTTCCGCAATTTCATCCGAAATAATTTCCGCTTCTATTGAAACAATTCCTGCGCTTTGCAATTCTTTTCGTTCGAAACATATGTGCTCCAAAATGGTGTCCGTAACTCTTAAGTGCCACCCTACGGTTCGCGAATAATGCAGACATGATCGAGACCCTTCTCGATCAATAATCAGCAATGGACCTCGAGATCCGTACTGACTCCTACACATTCAACGATGACTCTTGTGATCGTGAGAACCTTTAACGCTTGTAACTAAATCCCTTTGTCTCTCGATATATTACATGTCCGAGATTCGATCATAGGTATCTCCATACCTAGTTTGATCTCACACGACATGCACTCTTTTCTCGTTCCCGTGATATAACATTCTAGTGATCACATCACTTGCTTGCAAGCTATCCTAATGTGATATCACCGAGAGGGCCCAGAGTATATCTATCCGTCATCTGGATTGCCAAATTCCACTCTTGATCCATGAGCCTCAACATAACACCTTCGTAGTACTGAACCCATCTTTATAGTCACCCTGTTACGGTGTGACGTTTGATGTTATCAAGATACTCTTCTGGTGTTAGCAATTAACATGATCTCATGGTCTAAGGATAAAGATTACTTCGTATGATGTTATAGCAATATAAACATAATGACTTGATCGTAATGCTATACTTCGGATGAATGTTCATCACATCATTCCACCAATGGTGTGACCTTGTTATTAACAACATCCAATGTCCATGATCAGGAAACCTTGATCATGCTGTTAATCAACAAGCTAGTCTATAAGAGAGGCATGACTAGGAACCCTTTTTGTTTATTAAACACACATGTATTGATGTTTCCGAATCAATACATTTCTGGCATGTAAAATAAACATCTATCATGTATAAGGAATATATAATAACAACTTTATTATTGCCTCTCATGGCATATTTCCTTTAACTTACTCGTCAGAAGTCAAAGGCTCCCTGGGCTTTGGAGATCTCCGGACTATGGCCTTAGTCGGAGGCTTGGTGGCGGTCTTATCAGCGGACTTCTTTCGCCTCTTGGTTGTTTTGGGAGGTCTGGAAGAAGCAGCAGAAGTGGCACCCCGTTTCTTGGACACGGCTAGGGCCGGTTCACCCGTAGCAAGAGGGGGATTTTCATGGATCTGCCCAGCCGGGTTAGCTGAAGCCGGAAATGCGTAAGAAATGGGTACAACGTCAAATACCTCCACCACCTCAATGTCGGAATCATCTTCATCGCCAGGCCAATTCCTTAAGGAAGAGAAGTTACCAGAGGGTCGCTTGGTTGCGTCCGGGGTAGGCAGGAACATTTCTTGATACGGCTCCTCCTCGTCCGAGACAAGTCGATCCTTCCCCCATTTGAGGGAAGGCTCGGTGCCATCCTCAAGGGTCTGCTGAAGAAACAACTAAAAGGAAAATACAAAGGGATCAAATAAACAACATGCTCCGACATATAATATATCTCGAAAAAGGATTGAGTAACGAGATTTACCGTAGGAGGAGGGTTGTCCCGACAGTAATGCTCCAATCCCCACTCCCATTCAGCGGAGAAGTCCTTATCGGTCGTAAAGATGGCCTTGATCCGGCGGAAGATCTCAGTGTTGTTCAACTCGAAGGAGGAGGTCCGGTTGGGGTCAAGACGCTAGCTCATGTGGCAGAGCTTGTGTGTGCGCTTCTGTAGGGGGGAAATCCGGCTACGGACGAATATGATCATCACGTCCTCGTTGCGCAGCCCCAGATCCTTCAGCTCCTGGAACCGCTTATTGACTTGGTTCGCCAAGGCAGTTGGTTTCTTGGGAATCCAGTCCCACAGATCCGGATTAGGAGGACCCATCTTAAAGGGGCACAATCAGATCAGATCCTCATCCGAGCCATTCCTCACATAAAAGAAGGTCCGGGCCCAGCCCTTGCAGGAGTCAAGCCCCGTGACTCGGGGGAAGACAGATTGTTTCTGGGGAGAGATGGAGGGGGCACCAAATTGGGTCAGGTGCTTGTCCTCCAGGGCATGCTCCTTATCCGGGACAACGTTCCTTCGCAGACCGAAGAACCGGATCCAAAGCTCTTTGGAGGGCCACAGGCCGACGTATCCTTCTACGGCGGAGGCGAAGGAAGAAAGGGATGTAATGGCATTCGTCGGAAGATGGTGAGGTTGGAGTTCGTAGATGTTGATGAAATCATGGAAGAAATCGCTCACTGGCAGGCCAAAGTCACGCTGGAAGTGAGAAAGGAATACAACGAACTCACCCGGATTGGGTGAGGGAGCGAGCTCCTCGGAGGCAAGGCGAAAAATCACGCCCTCGAGGATGCGGCAGGTGCGGTAGAGCCAATCCAGGTCATCCTAGCACACCCAAGAACCAGCCCAGGCACTGCGCTCCATGGTTTCACTCCCCTCCTCCATCTCTTCTTCAATGACGGCAAGCTCTTCCTCGGTCATTTCCAGGTCACTGTCCTCACCGGCCCGATCGGAGGTGGGAGGCAGAGGCTTGGATTAGCGCGGACCCGTGGCATTGAAGAAGCGCGGGAGCGGCAGCGAGGCTAAAGCAAAGAAGCACGGAACAGCGGCGACATTGCAGAGCAGATGCGGCGGCGGCGGTGCTGTCGCAAGGAAGAAGAAGAGGCAGAGAGGCTAAGGGGAGTGAGAAGGGGAAAACACCCAAGGGACGCGCCCCCTCCCCTATTTAACCACGCCCCAGCAGTGGGTAGTGGGATCGTGCTGTGCATCGAAGCCACACGGTGTGGCCATGTATCAGCTGGATCAGCCAATCAGAGGCAAGCCACAGGAAGGGCCACAGGAAGCAGGAGATCCCACGACGCGACGTGGTGATGCAGTTAATGAGGAGGCAGCTGCGACACGATGTGTGCGACAGTAACCCCTGACAATAAGTGCAGTAACTGGCGCAGGCCCTTAAAATGAGGCAAGATAATGATTACCCTCCACGTGGGACGTGGGGAAGCATATAAGAGAAGGAAGGTTGACCCAGATGACTTAAGGGTGACCCGGCCAGCGAGTGATAACTCGGTGTGCCAAGGGAATGCAACACCACGGGATCCGAGCTACAGAGTAACTCGGAAAAGGGAGCAAAAAGATTGAACCTGTCGTGGCCTTAGCAGCTGAAGTTGCTAAGACCGCACCAGCTTCGGGGACTAATGTTGGGGGGATACCCCCGGGTAGGGTCACACCGGGGTATAGAGGCCAAGTTAGCCGAGGTACGGCAAGGTCAAAGCGTATGCTGGCCGAGTCACCTCAAGGCAGGCCAACTTACGGAGTAACCCGGACAGGAGGATGTCCACCTAACTGTGTCCCGGCCGACGTATGTCGTATGCCGGCAGGTTTTTTGTAACTTGTATGCAGGTACCCGCGAGGCCGGATTAACTAGGCATGATCCGGGTTATATTAGGCTTGCAAGAGAAGGAAGGTATCTCGCTGGTCAAAAGGTGGTCACTGTACGCTGGAGCGTGAGCGAAGCGGACAGAGGGAAGGACCACCGAGGCGTGTCCGACAAGGGTGACGCAGCCTGTGTCGGATGACGCTGGAGCCGCAGAGGCTTACGTAGCCTCTGCATGGCTTACGGTGGCAAAAGGTGACCCGACCGGCTTGCTATTTTGGGGGAGGCATATTCCTAGGAATATGCCTCCACGTATGCCCTAGATAGTAGCCTAGCCTCCGCTTTATAAGGAGCACCAGGTCCTTAGTAGAGGGGATCGCGAGTGGTTGCCTGGCGTGTGAGTAGTTTGTTCATTGGGTAGTGGTGAGAGTAAGAGAGCTCCTTCTTCCTCCTCTCGCCAATACAGCTCAAGGAGCATATGTAAACTCATATAGCTTGGAGAATACAAAGCATTTGTGTGTGGAATCACCACACTATCCCTCCCTGGATTCCCCTAGTGCATCTTGGCCCCACCTTTAGCCTATCCATGGCATCTGCCGTAACACCACCACGACAACCGTTGGAGAGAAAACAGCGAAAACTCGGTTTCAAAGTCGGTTGGACCAGCCCCAGAACCTGGAAACTCGGTCCCAGGCCGGTGGACCGGCCTACAAACCGGAATACCTCTATTTGCCAACTCAGAATAGACTCGGTCGCGAAAACTGGAAAATCTGTCGTCGGATTGAGAACAAGTACGCCATGAGGGGGTCCTCGAGGCGTGCGAAAGAGAGGGGTGTGAGACGTATGGTGTTCCGGGACGGTGAGCACACAAGTTTACCCAGGTTAGAATCCGCCGTCTTTGGGCGGATCCTACTCTTGCTAGCAATCCAGTAATACGGCAGAGCCGGAATACGGGT
Organism: Avena insularis; assembly: GCA_023614405.1. Lineage (NCBI taxonomy): Eukaryota > Viridiplantae > Streptophyta > Magnoliopsida > Poales > Poaceae > Avena > Avena insularis. The sequence continues at coordinate 455,331,002 of CM042692.1, forward strand.
TACAAGGGTTTCGCCTGTGCGAGTTGAGGGTCTAAAGTATTGGGTGCCCTAAAGGCTCTCCCTAGGATGGCTTATATAGATATCCGGCCTAGGGTTTACAGGAGAGATCTATCCGGCTACGTCTAAGAGTCGGTTATAGAGTACATCTTGAACTACAAGTAACATTATGGGCCTAAGTCGGTAAGTCTTCTGGGCCTTCCCAGAGCGGATTGGACTCCGTCTTTCTCCCCGACCGGGCCGCCATGAAGCAAAGCTCTAACCCAAGGCGGGCCACCCAGTGGTGAGGAACTGTGAGGATACAGAAAGTATATCTCAACAAAGACCCGAGGGCTCCAAGATCCAAAGTCGGATTTATCATTGTCTAGCTTGATCTTCGGCTTGCAGAATCGTGAAGGGTTCCTAAAAATTCACAACAAAAAATACGATCCGGGTCTTAAAAGTAAGTCGGACCTATCAACAGGTTACTCGAATTCTTCAGCTCGATTTCAAACTAAGCTGGAACTTGGTCTCTAACGCCACCTGACACAAGCATGGTCAAGTCACGTCATATGACAAAAAGTCCGCCAAGACGACTCACAGGGTCCGGTCCCGGAACCGACGCTACTGCTTCAATGCGTGCATGGAGATCGAGGCGACGCAATCATCGCGTGGGTCCTTCCCAATTCTTTCCACGACGCGTGGCGGTTACACTGTAGCGTTTGCACGAATCTTGGCGTAGGTAGGTGGATATAAGGGGTTCGGATTTCTTCTTCTCCTTTCGACCAGTCCTTTGCCGTTTCCTTTCCTCCCAATCTTCCTGTGCGCACAGAGCCTCCTCGTCCTCCCCCACAGAGCTCCTAGCGCCGCCCCTTTAAGGTCATCCTCTCACCGGAGAAATGGCTTCATCATCTTCTTCCTCCGATCTGGCGGCAGCAGCGGTGGCAGTGAAAGCGGAAGCAGCGATAGAGAAGGAGAGCTACCGAGGAATCTGGATCCCCTGCGCCCTTGACGAAGCAGGCCTCAAGAACATGGAGAAGGATGGGCTTCTCGCCACGGGCGCCTGGCGGAGCGGCTCTGGTGAAACCGTCCCCAACCCGCACGATGGAGAGCGGGTCCACTTCGGCACCCATCTTGACCGAGGTCTGTCCTTTCCTTCCTCAGAGTTCTTCTCCGAGGTGATAGATCATTACGGAGTTCAACTCCACAATCTTCCTCCCAACTCACTTTTAGAAATGAGTGCGTATGCTGCGCTTTGCGAGGGCTTTCTCGACATTAGGTTGAGTTTGCTTCTCTTCCGGTGTTATTTCCATGTCCGGAGGAATTCTATCACTGCCGGTGTTCCTTACATCACCGGCACTATTAGCTTTTCTCTTAGACGTGACCAGGCATATCCCAAAATTTCTGCCAGTGACTTGGTCAAACAATGGCCAGCCAATTTTTTCTACCATAGGGATATTTCGGCTCCCGGCAAAGCTACTGCTTTGCCGGCTTTTGTCGACGGGGCCGCCACGGCCTAGCCTTCCTAGGACGAGGCTGCTCCGGCTCTCACCGATGATCTGATCCTCACTAAGAGGCGGGTCGAATATTTGATTAAGCACAATGGTCTGAAGGGATCCGACTTGGTCCAGTGCTGGGTCTCACGTCGGATCTAGCCACTTTAGTACCACGGAACCCGACTGATGCACTCCATCACGTCGTCTCCAACCGACTCCCTCCGCATCAGCTCCAAAGCCTACACCACTCAAGGCTACATAAGCCAAATCAAGTGGCTGATCAAGGAGCGGATCGAGAGGAGAATTCTGGAGGTTTCGCTGGACATGCACACGACGGAAAACCCTGTGGTGCCGGTAAGCTTCCATCATCTCATCTTTTATGTGTTTCTATCTTCGAGTTAAACTGCAATACTGATATGTTTTCTTCTTTTCAGCTTGGTGATATCCCCAAGTCGGAACTTGCTCCGCTCGAAGGATACCCTCCGGAGTTCTCTCAGGAGGTAGAAGTGGTCCCATTGCCGGACCTTGCGCTCAAGAAGCGCAAAGCTCTGACAGTGGTTGTTGGCACAAAGGAGGTGCCTGTCGTGAAGAGGTATTCTTTCAGTCACAACTTTCTGCCTTTGCACTTTACTCAAGTTCCTTTCCGAGATGTAACATTTCCGACTTTGTTACCTTCTCAGAGCAAAATCGATCATCAAGGGCAAGGGGAAAGGGATTTCTTCGAAGCCCTTGCGTCATACGAAGCTTACCATAGTTTCCCCTGCCGTAGCTCCTCCGACTCCGGCCCCTCAACCTTCTGCAACTCCGGTGATCACTCCCTCTCCGGTGGTTGCAGAAGATCTGGCTCCTCCAATGGAGCCTGCGATCCTTGGGTCGCAAACTGACGTCACCATGGGTGTGTCAGCTCAAGATAAGGGTGAACCCTCTTCAGGTAATGATCCCTTGGATGAAGTCTTCGCCGAAAACCTCCTCAGCAATCCGGGACTTGCCAAGTTTGGCCTGTCTCGGAAAGCTGCAGAGGAGATCCAGCGGCTAGCCAGGCAAGTCTTGGATAAAAGCCATTTATCCCCCGAGGAGGAAGCGCAAGAAGCAGAGGACGTCAAGTTCTCTGACCTTCTTGCTCAAGTCCGCCTTCGCGACGAGAGGATTAGGACTGGCGAGCTTCCAACAGCCCTAGTGATCCCTCTTACTCTTGCCGAGAAGGTGGCCGCTGAAGTGAACGCGGGTTTAGATAAACTCACCCGCGAGCAATATGTAAGTCGAAATTCCAACTCTTGTTTTTTCTATTATGTTATATCATATCCTCTAGCCCCCAAGCATGAAGTAGGATATAGAATCCGAGTTTATGCTTCATTAGGATGCCAAAGAATGAACTAGTGTAGTTTCAAGGCTCGTATGATATTTAGCAAAAATATTAGAGTCTTAAATAACTTTCGACTTTGGGTATTACGACTTCTGTAAAGTATGTTCCTATAACCAGGAATTACTAACCAATGTTTGTGATAAGCAGAGAGAGATCAAAGCTCTCCGGCTTAAAAATGCTGAGCTCAAAGTAGCCAAGGATGAAGCCGAAGGTAAACATTCCGAGATTCAAACCTTGTCTTTTGCTTTATCAATGTTGAATTTTTCCTGAACTGTTATTCTTTTTTTTTGACTTACAGCGCTGGTGAAACAATCCATCGCTATGATTGAAGAGGCCGAGAACCTCAAGACCCTGGTGGTGGAGAACAAGGGACTTCGCCAAGAGCTGGATAAGCTCAAGGCGGATCATGAAAGGAGCATAGCTCAAGTCCTTGAATCCTCCTCCATGGGCACTGAAGAGCGTGATCACAAGATCGCTGCTCAGGATAAAATAATCTCGGATCTCAAGAATGAGCTTGGCAGAGAGAAGGACATATCCCAGGCGCTCCGGGCTGAACTCCAAAGTCTCCGGGAGGAGAAGACCAAGATTGACGACGTCATTTTTGGTTCGTTCCACCTCTCTGACTTATCTTTTTCTTCGACTTCTATCAATGTCGGTTTTTTCTTAACTTTATTTTGATGTATAGGTCCTCTGAACTTGACGTACTCTTCCTCGTCCGAGCCCCGCACCCACCGGCTTACCCAAGTGGGTGATCTTCTTCATGACTACCGGCAGTCCCTTGAGGACATTGGTGAGTCTCTCAGGATTCCGGACATGCCAAGCATGTCGGATTTTGAGGTGTAGGACAGGGCCAAGGAGATGCCGCAGCTTGTTCAGGACTGGAACATGTCCTACGTGTGGACTGCTGCGTAGAACGCTCTCACCATGGTCATGAGCCACCATGAAAACATGGAGATATGGCAAGTGACCAGAAGGTACTGCAAGGTAGACGAAGACGGCCATGAGCAAGACCTTCAAGCCATCATGCACTCCTGCGCCGGATACGGGTTCCACGTAGCTGATCTGACCAGCTACGAGATCCCTTTCTTCACCTGCATGGATACTCCGCCTCCTCCTGCAGAAGAAACTGAAGAAGTTTCCGACGATGAACGCACCACCTTGGATGCGGACATCTCGGAACGATATCAAGGCGGAGTGACCAGCGAGCCGGCAGATCCTTCATCTCCTCCTGCATCATAGACCAGAAATTTATGTATTATTCCGGAAAAAACCTGATGCGATTGTAAATATTAAGTACTATTTATCTTGCTAGTGCTAAGCTTTTGATCTATTCAGCACTTTTGACTTTTGAAATTTTTGCGTGCCTGAAATGTTTACACAAGCACTTATAGTTTTTTCGTCTCTACTTATCGTTTATCCGCCACTTCGCCCTTTCGTGAGTCAGCTAAACCTTCCGCCGGAAACTTTGTTTAGCAACGAGCTCAATTGCTAAACCATTTTAAACTGGAAACAAAGCCGCTTCCGACCAACAATTCACTACTCGGAAAATGCCCGATCCAAAGAATCGACAAATAACCAAAGTAAAGACTAGAAATTTTAGAGTTTATACCGAAGGTAGTAGTTTTAGAATCGAAATCTAGACCAGAACGAACATGAGCATAAAGTACTTTCAAGCATTCAGGATTTTCGACTATGACATGATCATTAAGAAATAAGATGGTAAATATGAGGCAACCAAAACTTTTATTTCTCACAGAACATGTACATATGTATGATTACAAAGAAGGATAAACTAAGAATAAAAGGGACGTAGCTGAGCAATATTCCATGGTCTGTCTAACTCATCCGGATTTGTAATGCCTCCAGCTCTCTTTCTCTTCTTAGTAGCAGGTCTTTCTTTGACTGGCCTCATGTCAGTTAAGTAGTACGATCCATTGTGCAATACTCGACTAACTAAAAAGGGCCCTTCCCATACTGGGGAAAGTTTGTGTTTTCTTTGTTGCACAGGCCAGAGAACCAAATCACCTTTATTGAAAGATCTAGTTCGGACTCTCTGGCTATGATACTTGCGTAACTTCTGCTGATAGGCTGTAGATCTCATTTCAGCAACGACGCGGACTTCTTCGACTAAGTCGAGATCATTTTGTCGAGAAATCTCGGCATCCTCTTTGATATACGTGGCCACTCTAGGAGAAGTATGAATCAAATCGCTAGGAACAACTGCTTCTGCGCCATAGACCAAGAAGAAAGGTGTGTATCCTGTTGACCTATTCGGAGTTGTTCGTGAACTCCAAATTACAGAGGATAGTTTCTCTGCCCAAGCCCCGCAACACGTTGTAGTGGTGCTTCGAGTCTTGGTTTCAGGCCTTGTAGAATTAAACCATTTGCTCTTTCGACTTGTCCGTTAGCTTGTGGATGTGCGACTAACGCAATGCCAAGCCGGATATTTTGCTTATCGCAGAATTCGGCCAGTTCTTCCATAGAAAAGTTACTCCCGTTGTCAGTGATAATGCTATGCGGATAACCATACCAGATTATAACATCCTCGACAAATCTTTTGGCTGTTGGTCCATCACAACTAGTGACAGGTTTAGCCTCGATCCATTTGGTGAATTTATCCACCATCACTAAGAGGTGAGTAAATCCACTTGGAGCTCGTTTAAAAGGTCCTACCATATCAAGCCTGCACCATAAAAGGCCATGTTATAGGTATTGTTCTCCGATCACCGGAACATGAGCTTGCTGGCGATTTTTGGCAGCCTTTGCATGTCTTGATTAATCGTTCGGCATCCGCTTTGAGCTGTGTTTAAAAATCCATGTCGAAAAGCTTTTGCCACTAAAGATTTGGCTGTAGTGTGGTGACCACACTCGCCTTTGTGGATTTCCCTTAAGATTTCCACTCCTTCTTCTGGAGATACACAGCGCTGAAAACCCCCAGACACACTCCGTTTATGGAGCTCACCTTTAACAATAGTATAGGCTTTTGCTTGTCAGATAATCTGCCGGCTCAGCACCTCGTCTTCGGGTAATTTGCCATCTACCAAATAATCGAGGTAGGGTTGAGTCCAGCTGGGAATTACAACCAGAACTGCTATCAAAGGTGAGTCGGATTTGGTCGGATATTCCTCATCTACCCCCTTTATCGAGGGAACTTTGAGGTGCTCTAAAAACGCGCCATCCGGGACCTCTTTCCGCGCAGAGCCTATTCGAGATAGTGCATCTGCTTCCTCATTTTCTGCTCGAGGGATGTGTTGAACTTCAAACCCTTCAAACGATTTAGATAGATCATCCACGACAGCTTTATATGCTGCCATGTGCTTATTTGCATACAAATATCTGAGACTTGCTGAGCAACAAGATCCGAATCTCCGTAACACATCAAACGTCGGATGCCAATATCCTTAGCAATCCGGATTCCATGCAGCAGTGCTTCATACTCGGCAATATTGTTTGTCGCTGTGAAGTGGATCTGCAACACGTATAAAATTTTATCTCCTTGAGGTGATCTGAGCACCACGCCCCTCGAGCCCCTCGAGCCTTAGACCCATCAAAAGAGGGTCCAATATTCTGACTCGGGAGGACCATGTTCTCCTTCGTCATCCAATCAGACAAAGTCGCAAGGATCTGGGATTTGTTTGCTGTACAAGGTTTTTACTCAATATAGAAAGCTGAAAGCTCTATGCCCCATTTAATGCATTCCGTATGCGTAATCGTTGTTGATTATATCCCTCATGGGAGCTTTTCTCACCATGGTAATTGGATGCTCCTGAAAATAGTGTCAGAACTTACGATGTTAGAAAACACCGTAAGCCAACTTTTGATAGTGCGGATATCGCTGTTTTGATTCTCAGACCTCGCCGACAAAGTAAGTCGGACGCCGCAGTGTTCTTGATTTTCCTCTGTCTTCCACCACCATGGCGATACTAACGACCTTATTTGTCGCAGCAATATAAAGCAACATCGGTTCACGAGGTTACGCGCTGCAAGGATAGGAGCAGATGAGAGTACTTTCTTCAGGTCTTGTAGTGTAGCTTCACCGACCCAAACAAAATCCTTGGTCTTCTTCAGAGTTTGTATAATGATGCGACTCTTTCCCAAGCCGGGCTTACAAATTGATCGACCGTAGCGATGCAGCCGATTAATCTTTGTCGTCCTTCAGTAGTTGGCCTGGAAATATTGAGTATAGCCTTGATTTTGTCGCGGTTCACCTCTATGCCTCTTTGAGACACGATGAAACCTAACAATTTTCCGCTGGTATTCCAAAGAAGCATTTCTTGGTTAAACATGATGTTGTATTTTTGTAGATTGGCAACGCTTTCCTCCAAGTCGGAAATGAGTGTTTCCTTGTTTTGGACATCACCGCTGATATCATCCACGTATGCATGTACATTGCGTCCGAGTTAATCGTGGAGGCAACGCATCGCATCGTGGCACGTAGCTCATGCGTCCTTCAGCCCAAAGGGCATCGTAACAAAACAGAAGGTTCCGAAGGGGGTTATGAATGAAGTTTTGATTTTGTCAGATTCCTTCATCCGGATTTGGTGATAACCGGAATATGCGTCGAGAAAACAGAGGAGTTCCGAGCCTCCCGTAGAATCGATAACTTGATCAATTCTAGGCAGAGCGAACGGATCTTTTGGACAAGCCTTGTTCAAGGCAGTATAATAAACACACATCCTTAAATCAGTGGTGTCCTTTTTAGGGACCATTACAGGATTGACCGACCACTCTGTGTGGATGACCTCTTCTATGAATCCGGCTAACTCGAGCCGCGCTAGTTCCTTAGCTATTGCCTTACGCTTTTCGTCACCAAACCGTCATAATGACTATTTGACGGGTTTAGCATTCGGGTTTACATTTAGAGAGTGCTCGACAAGTTCCCTAGGTACTCCGGTCATGTCAGATGGCTGCCATGCGAAGATATCTTGATTTGCTTGGAGGAACTTGACGAGCGCGCTTTCCTATGCGCTATCTAGGCCTACGCCTATCTGGGTCACCTTGGAGGGGTCATCATCCTTCAACGGCGCTTTCTTCGTCTCTTCTAATGCCTTGAACTCCGGATTTGGCTTGGTCACCTCCTTCTTTGTTGCGGGCATCTCGGACGGATCTATGCTCTTTTTAATCTCCTGGTACTCCTGGGCGTGCATCATGGCTTTGGCAAAGGCGGCATTTCCATCCTCGCACTCTCGCGCTTTCTTCGGGTCTCCCCTGATGGTGATCACATCGTTGGGACCTGGAAATTTCATCATATTGTAAATGTAACACGGACGAGCCATAAAAGTCTAGTAAGCCGGACGTCCAAATATAGCGTGGTATGCGCTCTTGAACGGGACCACTTCGAAGGAAAGTGCCTCCGTCCGATAGTTCTTTGGAGTTCCAAAAGTAACGTCCAAAGTGATCTCTCCCAGGGAATTAGCTTGTATTCCTGGGACAACTCCGTGAAAAATCACAGAGCTATGGTTCAGCTAGGTCTCCGAGATCTTCATCCGGCGTAGCGTTTCGACATAGAGAATATTGATGTTGCTACCACCATCCATGAGGGTCTTGGAGAAACCATAACCGTCAATAAGTGGGTTGACGATTAAGGCGTATTTTCCTCGCTTATGTAGCTTAGGCGGATGATCAGCGCGGTCAAACGTGATTGCCACTTCCGACCAATCCAGATATTGGGGGACAGCCGGAACTGTTGCATTGGGCTCGTGGAGAACTGCTTTCTTGACCTTTGTTGGTTGAGATCCGAGGAAGGTGACATAAGTGTCCTTCTTGGTGGGAAAAGTTTTCTTCCCTTCCGACTTGGGATTTGAAGCATCAACTTCCTCCATGTCGGAATCTTCCTTGGTCTCCTTGTCTTTTTCGGGATTTTTCTTTCCCTTCTTCCGCTTAGCTTTGTAGCCTGCGGTATCATCTCTCTTGATGTCTTCATTAAAACGACATTCAGTGTTGGTGTGGGACGAGCCCCCATTGGCGTCTAGGTGATGCACACATGGGTTATTGGCAATGTCGGTCCAAGAGTAGGTTTTGCCTGGTTGTTGTTCTCCTCTACCTTGGACCCTTGATGTCCTACGGCCACGCTCACGGCCTCCGCCACGCCCTCCTCGTCCTCGGACCGGAAATGAGTAACTACCGCTGTTTCCGTGTTGGGTTTTTCTTCCGAGGTATTTTTGCGCTTCTGAGCTTGTTGCTTTGGTTGTTTTGCCGACTGAGGCACAGCTAGGGCGTTGAGTAATCCTTCTGCATCGTCGTCGGCATCTGCATACTTGCTCGCTGTTTCTATCATCTCTCCCAAATCAGTGACCTTGTCACACTTCAAGCGATGGCGCAGTAAACCAATTGGGAGACCTGCGATGAAAGCTTCAATCGCAGTTTGGTCATTTACTCCTTCCCAGGAGTTCTTGGTGTCGATCCATCGTCCGCGGTTATCCCGACAAGTTTCTCCATCTTTCTGGGTGCAACGCTGTAGGTCTCCAACCGTACAGGGCCTCCGATATGTACCTTCGAAATTCCGAAAGAACGCACTTTGCAAGTCATACTAGTTATGGATGGTGTTTGCCGGAAGTTCATTGAGCCATGATCGTGCCGTCTTCCGCAACATAAGTGGGAGATATCGGGTTGCGACCAGGCTGTTTCCGCCTTTAGCGATGCAGCAAGCTTGGAAGAAATCTTGTAACCAGGTATCTGGCCGAGCAATGCCGTCATAGGCTTGGATATGTCTTGAGATAGCAAATCCTTCTAGGAATTTTGTAGCTCTGATGCGTGGTCCAAAGCACTTTGGGCCCACATACACGTCATCGTTTTCGTAGCGCCGCGTCTCTATATTAGAGTTGATTCTGTGCCTTGCATCGTTCGGGGATAGAGATCGTCCCGAATGCCGGCTGTGGCTGCGGTGCCGTGGAGCCGGACTTCGGCTTCTACCACCACCTCCTCCGCCTTGCCCTCCATGGGGGTCGTTGTGATGACTGTGTGGTGGAGAGGGCGGGGCAGCTGGATAGTTTCCGGCTGATCGCCGGCCTCCGTCCGGAATGTCATTATTCTGGTTCCGGGGAGGATCTTGACTACGACGAGCCCCCTGCCGGCTTGTTCCAGCATGGTTTCCGTCGTTCCTTCGTTCGTCGTTCCCACCATGGTGAGGCTCAGCCGGACGGCTTGTATATTTAGGAGGTGGCATTTTTTGACGATCCTCCTCCCGTCGTTTTTCTTTATCTTCTCCCTTTCGATCCTTAGATTCTCGTCGGGGAGGGTTCACCGGATTCAGGGCAGCGATGGCATCTTTCTCGGCTGCTGGGGAAATGTTGCTCTAGTTACGTGAAGCTCTGTAATGCTGTCCTGACGATATAGTTCTTGAATAATTGTCTTCCCTGCGTTCGGGGTAATGGTATTGCCGCCGAACGTAATGGGATCTTATGCTAGCCCACGCCGGATCTGTGCGACATTGGTCAGAATCCGAGACCAGTTTTTGACTTCCGGGCAGGGCAACCTTTTGCTGTTCCAGTCCCTTGTTGAGTAGCTTGATACCCAAACGGATCTCCTCTGGTCCTGGATTAGCCGATAGAATTTCTCGGGCTGCCACGGTATTTTGTACTGGTGTTGGGTATACCCAATCTCCGTTGCTATCCTTCTGTGGCTTCCCCATCTCATCTCCAAAAAGGACGGTACGGACACGTGGGAATTGGTTCTCATCTATGTGACGCTTCCGTGTCTTCTGATGTAGACGAGACATGTATTCCTTGTTTGACATGTGTTTCTTCTCCACCTCGATGTTTTTGGCTTCATCGAGGAGTTGTTGACGACGCGCTTCTAGGGCTTGTGCCCTTTCGTCCAGCTCATCTGCAGTAAGTTCTGCAGCTGTAGGGATAGGTGTGGTTAATGCGGCATCGATGAGTTTACGTGCACCTTCTGTGATCACGTGTCCATCCACCGATGCTTCTTTTTTCGGCTTGTCTGGGATAAGTGCGGAAAGAACATTTCATGTTTTCCTATGTTTTGCGTGTTAGATAACAATACTATGGAGACTTTTCATATGTGCTAAGTGTGCAGGAAGTTTTGAGGGGTGCCGGATAATCCGCCCCTCCAAGGGCCGGATAATCCGGCCTACCTCATCTCTCAAGGAAGCCAAGGCGCGTCGCTCGTGTCGTTGATTTTCTCCGAAAATCCGAGCTGTTTTTCCTCCCAGCCGGATAATCCGGGTTTTGCAAGGCCGGATAATCCGCCCCGCCGAGCAAAGGAGCCAAGGCGTCGCTCGGTATCCGGCCGGATTTTCACCGAAAATCCGAATCGGGCAGTTTTTTCTTCCCAGGCTGGATAATCCGCCTTAGGGCCGGATAATCCGCCCCGGTTGATCAAGGGCAAGCTGGTGTGGCGCTCGAGACGGGCGGATTTTCTCGGATATTCCAGTGCGGGCGGAGTTTCCCAGACGGATAATCCGGCCTCACTTGGGCCGGATAATCCGCCCCCAAAGTGTGCAACGGCTGGTTTTGGAAGGGGTATAAGTACCCTTCTTCCCCAACATCCAACTCTTGATTCATTTTGAATTGACGGGACCATGCAAGAGCTCTAAATCTCGATCTCCACTTCAACCACCTAAGGTCTTGATCTTTGGTGGAATTGAAGGAGGAAAAGTTCATCATGAACATCAAGAATCAAGCGCTTCAACTCCTCTCCATTCACTTGGAGAAATCCCTGATCTAGTATTCTCGTTAATACCTAGATTGTGTTATTGTATTTGACAACTTTGTTCTTGTGGCAGCTTGTTGTCATTTTGGGAGCCTCCAAGTTGTTGTGGAGTTGTTGCCCCGTTAGTTGTGTAAAGGCGTGCGGCCCTCAAGGGTACCTATAGTGGAAGGTGGATCAGGCCTGTTGTGGCGAGATCCATCGAGAACAAGGTGAGGCCTTTTGTATGCAGGTGGTCATAGTACCGCCCACCCCTCCAACACAGACGTACTTCCCTTAACAAGGAAGGAACTGCGGTCAAACAAATCATGTGTCTCCGCGTGCTTCACTTCGGTTCACTCGTTCCTCTTCCACTCGCTCCTTACTCGCTAGTAGATAGGTTTGCATATAGGGAAATTCCACACATTAGTTTATCTAGAGAATTTACCTTTGTGCTAAGCCTAAAATTGAAAAAGAATTAAAAATTGGTGTAGCACCTATTCACCCTCCCTCTAGGTTCCCATACGATCCATTTCAAGTGCTCCATCCGAGTCTTCCTCGTATTCCTCGGCAATCACCTCCTCTGTCAGAGGGTCTTTTATCGGGGTCTTGTTTTTCTTGTTTCTTCTTCTTTGCCTTCTTGGCTGCGCCGGTAGCAAAGACGGCTTTGGGTTCGTTTCTCGGAGTCAAGCTCTGATCGGTACTTTCGGACATTTGGACTTCGGGATTATCTCCGACGTCCATGTCATCCTGCGCTTTGAGAGAGTGTTCCCCGGATCCTTCATCCATGGCTTCTCCTTCTTCTGCAGCTTTGGAGTTGTACTCCTCTTCATATTCTGCGGAGAACTTTGAAATCTCGGCGTCCATCGACTCATCCGAGGATGCGATGCGTCGGGCGTTTGTTCCAATTGCCTCCAAAGATGTCGATTTCTCCAAAGACGGCAGAGCCGGATCCAGATCCCACGTATCCGACGAAGTGCGACGCGTGCTTCCTGAGGTACCTGCGGCTTTCGCGATCAGCCATATCGAAACTTTTGATGGTTTCGAGTATTGCATCTGCGCTTTCGCCTTGCAGTATCATACGTCGTAGTGTGTACCTTAGGAAAGGCCTGTCTGTCCCGGCATCATCAGAGCCGGAATCAGTGTCGTTGATATGCTCCTCCTGAATTTCGACTTCCATGGGTGGGTCGATCTGGGATCCGGCTTCTCCGGGGAGATCCACTCCAGATTCGACTTGGTCCGCTAGGTCTTCTTCAGGCTCGGGTTTCTCCACTATCTCCGCAAATGGTGCGGGCTAGGTGGGATTAGGGTTTTCTGAGATCCGGAACTTTGCCCTCATGGACAAAGGGGACCCAAAATTCTTACGCCTCTATCATCACTTTGGGGTGGGTAAGGTTCAATAAACCGATGTAAACATCGATCTCACCAAAAGACATGATTGTGTAGGCAGTCACGGCCTCCCTTGCCGGAATCCAAGTCTCGTCGAGAACGATGAGAGGGACGTCGCTGGCATAGAGGATGCGACCGACGGCGATAGTCTCGCTGATTCCGATTCTTGTAGATTCTGCTCGGAACGTAGATCCAAAGCTCACTTGCCCCACGGTGGGCGCCAACTGTCGTCGGATTGAGAACAATTACGCCATGAGGGGGTCCTCAAGGCGTGCGGAAGAGAGGGGTATGAGATGTACGGTGTTCCGGGACGGTGAGCACACAAGTTTACCCAGGTTCGAATCCGCCGGCTTTGGACGGATCCTACTCCTGCTAGCAATCCAGTAATACGGCAGAGCCGGAATACGGGTTACAAGGGTTTCGCCTGTGCGAGTTGAGGGTCTAAAGTATTGGGTTCCCTAAAGGCTCTCCCTAGGACGGCTTATAAAGATATCCGACCTAGGGTTTACAGGAGAGATCTATCCGGCTACGTCTAAGAGTCGGTTATAGAGTACATCTTGAACTACAAGTAACATTATGGGCCTAAGTCGGTAAGTCTTCTGGGCCTTCCCGTAGCCGGATTGGACTCCGTCTTTCTCCCTGACTGGGCCGCCCGTGAAGCAAAGCTCTAACCCGAAGTGGGCCACCCTGGTCAGTGAGGAACTATGAGGATACCCGGAAAGTATATCCCCAACAAAATCTGGTCTGAGATCCGGTCTACCAGCGCTGGCACCGGACCGTCCGGTGTGGGACTCGGTTGAACCGGATCCACAACCGGGATGAAACAGACTTCACGAAAAACGCAATAACTTTTGCATCCGGACTCCGATTTCGATGATCTTGGGCTTGTTTTGACGAGGACAACAAGATCTACAATATGGTGCATGAAAACATCATAGTACAACAAAGGAGGGTAGAACCAAATGAGTAAAGGTATGAAGCCTCCCTATGAGAAGAACCGGTAAAATCTTCAAATTCGAAAACGCCATAGAAGATGCATACGAATTCCGTTTTCGATGAACTTAGGCTTGTTGAAGAGCTAGCAACAAGCTCAAGAACCTCACATGGAGAAACACGAAGAAGCAATAGGAAGATGCAAAGTATGCAAAGGATTGAGCTCCCTATGACGATGTGATCAAGTTACCCAACCGAAAGCCCCTCTTGATAGTGCGGCTATCTATCCTATAACCCGGTCTCCCAACAACCACCTTGAGACCGGTAAAAGGAAAACCTAGCAAGGACATACCTTTGCCTTGCGCATCCCGCTTGATCTTGATGACAACGCTTCAAGCTCCATCCAAGCCGGAATGCATCACTTGATCATTGTTGCTTCGTGAAGACTCATAATTTGCTCCCCCATACACCACTATGGGATAGCTTTATTAGGACACATCTTCACATGTCCATTATCACCAATATGGACGGCAAGCTTCAAGCAAATGATCTTCTCGAGATGCTTATATTGAACTTGCCCTTCTCAACCCTGATGATGATCACCACTTGATGTCATCCTCTCATGGGCTATATGAAATCTTTACTTTTGAAGCATGCCCATGGAAAGATACCTATCCCATATAGAAAACACAAAGGCACATATATAATGGGTTAGTTCATGATGCATAAATCACAAGGCTTAGCATACCACAAGATCCATGTGGTACATTCTTTATGCTTCATGTGTTGACCAACTTGAAATCACTCTTCACTCTTTGTATTGGTCAACCAAGTATCTTCTCATGCTCCATCTCAATATCTTGAGGTACATAATTTTTTTTTTCATTTGATTACATGCTCTAAATCTTAGTCAACCATAGCTCAACTAATGAGGCTATCATGATACCGGCTTAGAGCCATATCTTGAATTCTTCTATTGAGACCACACTCTCAAAATCTTGAACATATCATATTCTTCTCTTCAATTTGATGATCTTGATGCCAAAACTCAAGGTATATCTTTATATTCATGGCATCCATACTTGAATCCAACATATGGACTATAAGCATGACCTACGTAATATTCCTTCATATAAAACTCAATGAAAACATTAGTCCATAGGGATTGTCATTAATCACCAAAACCACATATAGGGACAATTACCCTTTCAGCCGTCTTTCATTGCAGCATCGGCCACCTAAGGAAGAACCCTAGGCCAT